>CM062820.1:2397500-2997500 GCA_031772625.1 Pinus tabuliformis
GGACTAGAATTTGAAAATAGCAAGCAATCAGTTAATGTGCCAGACCCTACCTTCGATGTCCTGAGCATTAGCTGGGGACAAAAATTGAAGATTAATCTAACCATCTGACAATAATTCAACTCCCCATGGAGACTGAAAAACAAGAGCAATATCTTGATTAACCCATGTCTTGAGTGTATGAATAGAGAACCGTTGACCCTGCAACCTTCCAACCAGAGAGTTCTCAGCTAGAAAAACAACCTTGTCCATATGCACATCACTGTATAGAACCAAAGCAGCACAAGGCCTCATCTTCTGTCGAACACATTGAACTCTCTTATGGCCATGTATGTTATAGTTTGATCTTTTGTTGAGGCAGGGGCTTAAGTTAGGGTTTGCAGGAAACCCTCAATAAACTGTCATTGGGCCCTTGGATGCCAGAGGGAGAGAGTAAGGAAAGTGAACATATTTTGAAACATTGGGGATTTGAGGAGTAGAAGGGTTAATGTCAATAGTCGGGATACTATTGTGACTAGGGAAATCCATCGAAAAACCCCTCGAGAAACACAAGTCCAGGCCAAATCCAACCGATGCTTGGGAACCCTGATTGATAAATGTGGGTTATTCAAAAATTCCATTAGGGAAAATGACCGAGTTAATTATGGGCCCCAAATCAGTCCCAGAGAACCAAGACTTTCTCCCTAGGTAGAATGCAAGTTGTCCTCTGAAAATCGGGCTGACAATGGAGAAGTCATGGGTATATCCTTGGCAGATGGCTAGGAATATCAATCCACGATAAAAAAATGATAATGTCAAATGGAAGGGGAGGAAAGGATATGGTGACTCTGACAAAATAGGGGAGAAATCAGGGTGTCCAAGGAAAGACACAAAGATGTCAGAACAGGGGAATCTGGCTCATAATCTACAAGGTTCACATCTTCCATTCATTTAAATACTAAGGAAATGGAAAACACCAAGGTGCAAAAAAAACCACATGATCCACATGAAAAAATATGTAAGAGGACCCCAACAATAAAAGGAGTCTTCTAACGAGGTGAAGGAATTGCCCGAACGGCCAAAAGTGGCTGGAATTCAGGAAAAAAACTTTCAAAAAATCTTGTAGAGGCAGTGTTTGAATCATGTTTTTGATGTTGGAAATGGATTCAACACCATCAAAAACGTCTAAGATACCTAAAATTTTGAAGTTTAACAACTATAACTTGGATTTACAAAAATCCTTGCTAGATTTTCTCTAAATATGACCGGAATTTCCATAAATTTCTGGGAAAATCCTCCGCCTTGTTAGACTACGTGGAAATAAAATAATAAATCTAAACAGTGGAGATAGATACCCGAGCCCTAACAAAATGAATCACAAGAAAATTATCCTCCTGAGAAACAAAATTTGAACACTAAACAAAGTTGCAAGGACCGTAGAGGCGCCATAGCTAGGGTTTCCTCTCCCCACCTTTGGGTATCGAACTTCTAAATTAAGGGAGTTTTTCACCTGTAAAATAAAATTATTATAATGACATAAGTCCCCAAGCTTTTCTGGGAGACAAGTCCACCTTTCTTTAAGGGGCTTTAGACTTTTTTTGAGCAAAAGAGGGAGAGATGTTGAGAACCTCATCTATAAATAGAGATAAGATAAGGTAAGATAAGATAATTATATTTATGTCCAACTAATGACCACAAAGTAGGTCAAAGGGATTGTTGAGTGCACTAATGTATATACAAAGCAGGAGAACCAAATGGTCTCCTATAGAAGATACAATGCATGAAGTAAATCAAAGATACAATGCATGAAGTAAATCAACATCTATCCCTAGTGGAGAAGATCCAGGACCTAATAAGTCTAAGGATCAAACCCATCTCTCCCAACATCTGAGGTTGAATGAATAACGTTGAAGAAATTCAACAATGTATGTTGGCCTGAAAAAGAGCCGATGGAAAGTGCAGACTGTCCACTAAATCATGTCTTTGGGGGGTTCACACGATGTTGAATGCTAGAGGACCTAGTCTATCTCCCAAGAATGGATCTGAGACGGAACTGTTGCTGAGATCTCATGTGGCAGGGTGAGTTCCCACGGATCCTCACTGATCTAGAGTCTGGATATGTACTAGTATCAATCGATCTCTTGGTGCCCCTATCCGAAGGTAGTACCCTGAAAAATGTCGTGATCCTCAGTGTGGGGTCTGGTCTGATGGGAGGTTGATGAATATGTGCTCGGAACCTGTTGTGGTCACCAACAACCCCCCTTTTTTTTACTTGACATTAGCAATAACGTCAAGCGAAGAGGGGACCCTGAACGAAAATCTCAGAAAAAAAATACTTTTTCTAAAGTTTTTGTATCTCTCTCCCTAAGGCTCAAATCGCATCGCAAAGAAAGGCCGAAGCATAACTCGAGCGCAAAAAAAAAATACTGCGAAATTGCGATGCGAAGTTCATCGCATCACATACCTCACACGCGCCCCTTAAAAGAAAAACCTTCGAGCAATGCGATCGCCGATTTGCGATATCGCAAATCGCAAGCATTACGTTATACGACGTAACCATTAAACGAGAACTTGCGATATTTACGATTTGCGATTTGCGATCTGCGATGGCAGCAATCTGCGATCTGCGACCTGCGATCTGAAAAGACTTACCACACGATAGACCCATGCATTAAGCGTGCGCCTTGAAAGAATTTAATGACCGCATGCTTAAGTATCTAGGAATGATTGCGTTACATTTATCGAAGAGTCAAGTGATGATGGATGTCAGAATTATGTATTCATTAGAGATTAATGCTTTCACGTCAAGTCTTTCCATTTCACTTCTCCTTTGCGTAGACTGCAAGACACGCAACTGATATAAGTTTATATGCAGGAAACATCTGAAGGAAAGAGGAAAGCGCCAATCAGCAAAGAGAGAATGCTTTCGCAAAGTGCATGCCACATGCAGCAGAACCGCGGATTCCAGGCTATCAGCCAACCGGCACTGATGAAATTAGACTATCCGGGACTCAGAGTCAAAGGCGCACAAAAGCAGCATATTCAGAAAAGATCCTGAAGCTAAGACTTAGTGAAGCAGAGAAAGAAGCGCATGAGAAGGAGAACGCTTCAGGGAAACCTGGAACAAAGAACGGAAGAAATTCTCGACACAGGGAGTTGCCCATGCAGCACGACTCTTAACCCACTCAGTCATTTGCACGACCAGAAACCGAAAACGGCAACAGCAAAATCAGTTAGAGAAGAAACTGGGACACGCTGCGAATACACCCAGCTAGAGAAAGGTTTTCGAAAATATCTTCTGGTCTGCTGGAAGGAAGTGTCAGCTCCTGCTATTTCCACTTTTATCTCCCGAGCGAAACAAGAAGGCGGCTAGCCGACTCTTCCCAGGAAAGCATTACACTGTTGACAGCACTAAAGAGAATATACAGAAACGGTCAGAAATTAGATTTTAAGTTTAGAAATAAAGTTGCTTTTAGTAAAAGGGCGGTCATTTGAGGCCGATTCCCTAATTTCATGTAATTAATATTGATTAGTTAGTAGTATTTAACCCTTCTCATGGTTTTTGGAGAAGGGTCCGGAAATCTGTCAAAAAACTTATCCTCAGAACATGCACTTCTGCACCCTCAGAGGAGGTTTTTGATGAATGGATGGATCAAGATTTATTTATGTTTGCATTTTAATATCTGTTACTGATGTTGCACTTCTGTACTCTTAGCAGATGTTAGAACAAGTAGAAATAAATCATTGTTACTTGAAGTTTATTAGTGAACTTAGTCATAAATGGTACTTTTATCTCTTGGCTAGATTCTGCTAGTATTCCTAAAGCGATATGTGTCTGAGTTCTTTATATGTTATTGCATGAATGTCTGTATTACCATTTGGCACTTCTGTACGGTGGGGTCATTTATTTATGTTTAACATATAGAAAACTGATTATGCGATATGTTGTTCACAACTACTCTGCCTAACTTCTTATGCAGAATGGTTTATCTTTATTGATTTATATTCTGATATCAGTTGAATGATCTTTATTACCGGCTGCTGTTAGAAATCTTTCTAGATCGCATAACAAAAGAGAAACACCCCGGGTTAGCGTAGATTAGATGTATTTTTCTTCATTAGATTACATTAGCATAGAGTTAATTTAGCAGTTAGAATTAAGACTAGATTAGAAGAATCCTTCCCCCCCTTCCTTAGATTAATACCATCAGACTCTACGCACACACACACACCCATCACATTGGGAAACTGGTCCCATTACCCCCAGTCGGACCCGCTACTCCAAACGGGCAAGGAGCCGCCAACCAGGTTCCGGACCGGGTGGGTATCCCCCTTGTTGTTGACCCGACCTCGGGGCCCTCAACATTTCTGGCGCTAGAAGGAGGGCACAGCTATGAATGGCACATAATTCAAAACCCAAATACCATTCTAAGAGCAAATCACCCTCACCAACTTCCCCGACTTCCCCAATACGACTAAACTCGGAACTGGAAGTCGCTCGGACATCCACCGCTGCTATACATCCCGATACATCAGAACAACTTATTGTCGATCCCCCTGAAGTTCAAACCTTGATCCGTAAACTCCAGGGATTCTCTATTTTTAATCAGAAATCTGATAAATCTAAAAGCAGCTTGACTTCGCAATACAACCCTGCTCATCCCCTGACCCGATTGAAGAGTGAAAAGTTTGGCATTCAGCCAATTGAAATCCCTCTCCCCACTAGGAAAAGAGCAAGGAAAACATTTCAAGAGTCTGACAGAGAGACTCTTTCATCCACCTCATCCATTTCAACTCCCTCTCCGCGAAGTCGACCACCCACATCTCCACCTCAAATCACTCATCCATCTTCCGCAACTCTTCCTCCACAATCGTCAAAGATCATAACATCTCTATCTTCTCAACCTCAAAGATCATCTTCTACACTTTTACTAACCAGCAACTCAGCGATGGCACGATCTCCATGGAACAACCCTGGGGCGGTTCTAATGCCTCCACCCCTGAGTCCAATACCTGCCCATCCCGAGAAGTGGTTACCAAAGTTCAATCCAGAAACTGGAATGCTAGCTGAAGAACATATCAATAATTTCATGCTTTCTGTTAATCTCAATGGAGTTACCAACGAAGACGCCGTGGTCCGACTCTTCCCCTATACGATGCAAGGGACGGCCGGGTCATGGTACTTCTCGTTACCCTCCGGATCTATCACCAGCTGGGATATTTTTCAAAATCAATTTCTCACTAAATTCGGCGATGATAGATCGACAGCGACACTGATCAATGATCTGTCCAGTCTTAAATCTGAGGCTCGAGAACCCATTAAAGATTTTAACTTACGGTTCAACAAGATCCTCAATAAAATCCCCGTTGCTTCCCAACCCAGCAAGGAAGTAAGATGCGAATGGTACATCACTGCCTTACCTTCAAACTTGGCCATCTTCGTAGATAGGGCAAGCAAGACAACCTTAGTCGAAAATTTGGCTGAGGCATTAGCAGTCGAAAGACGCGTAGTAGCCCTAGAAAAGAGATCTACAATCGAAGAGCGTAAATCTAAGAAAATCTCTTTCAAAGAAGAAACCAAGAAGAAGCAGACGAAAGATCCTTTCGACATGGAAGGATTACAAAAGGTATTAAAGGCCATGTCAAATGAGATGATTGATATCAGGAAACAAGTAGCAGAATCGTCCCCAAGAAAGCCTTTTAGGAGTTTTAAGAGAAATCCTCCTATGGAGACGAAGCCACCTAGCGTGGTCTCTAACGTGGAATCTGAAGAAGAAGAAGAAGAGAACACCGCTGAAACGCATACCGACGATGAAGAAGTGGTGGAACTGCAAGGAATGTGGGATTTCATCCTCCCACAAGAGGAAGATCAAGAAGCACTTCCGGTTAGTACAAGAAGCAGAAATCAACTTGATCCTCCCCAGACTACCCCAAAACAGAAGGGCGCAAGCCCTCCAGCAAGAGAAAAGGTCGCAACAAAGAAGACAACCCCTAAAGCGACCTCATTTAGCCCAGTCCAATCAGAGCAATCGCCTCCATCAAAGACACTAATAGTGTCGGATGAAATGGAGTATAACATCATCGACGACATGAAGAAGACTAGGGCTAATATCACCCTGTACGAGCTGAGCAAATTGAAACACCAACAGAAGATCATGATGAAAGAGTTACACGCCGTACCTACTGCGCCTCTACCTACAGCTATAGCTTCTCATAATGTAGGAAGACCCCCAATCAACGCGATCAATAAAATCGATCCAAATGACATCGCCTTGATTGGAGGGAGGTCTAGATCTCACACTCCCCCTTTCCTCCTCACTTACGAGATCTTTAACAGAAACGTGCATAACTGCTTGGTTGATTCTGGTGCTTCAACCAATATTCTACCCAAGTCAATATGTGCCAAACTTAATGTTCAACCGCAAAAATCCGCAGTAGGCATAGTTCAACTTGATCGATCACAAGTCGAAGTGATAGGCGAACTAAATCAAGTGAATATAAGACTATCGTCCAACCCCAAGGTGTGCCAGGTCATCGATATTCTAGTTGCTGACATCCCTAAATTTTATGGTCTAATTCTTAGCAGGGATTGGTCCGAGAAGCTCCACGGATATTTTTCGACTGACTGGTCGCACATGTGGTTACCCTTCAACGGGAAGCCAAATCAAATAAAGGTTGAACGAGAACTGCACCAAAAGTACATAGTGACGGACCTGGAGGGAGAGAACGAAGCCATAGCATACAACAGCAGCATCATAGGCAACTATTCGGTAGACTCTTTCCTTGGAAATTTCAATGCTCACATATCACCATATTTAGAAAATTCAGTCGTATCCCAAGTAGAAAACTTTTCCCAGACTGATGATTCAAAATGTGTTAGTTTCTTAGATAACCCTGTAAATACTTCTTTATTTTGGAAATTATATTTTGATGGCTCTAAGTCCAACGAGGGAGCGGGAGCAGGATGCGTCTTGATTAGCCCAGACGGAAATAAGACCATGCTCACATGCAGACTGGAGTTCGATTGCACGAACAACACAGCGGAATACGAAGCCTTGGTGCAAGGCCTATACAAAGCAATCGGCTCCAACGTCAAATATCTTCAAGTCTTTGGAGATTCCGAGATCGTCGTCAAACAGGTACGTAACACCATACATTGCCTGTCTAGTCATTTAAAGCACTACCAATCTTTAGTGCAAGATCTCACTGCGCATTTTACAGCATTTAATATTTCATCAATCCCAAGACTTCACAATGCAAGCGCAGACCTGCTAGCAAACGTAGCCTCCAGACTCATTCCCTCCGAAGACTTTAGTCCAGATAGGTTTTCGATAGAATTAATTTTTAAACCGTCTATTCCTGACAACATCACCAACTGGAGAGTATTCAACGACGACCCAGACATCGTAAGTTTCCTTACCTCCGAAGGATCCTACTCAAACCAGATAATCGACGAGGACTGTCATGACCACCAAATACAACAAAGTAGCACTGATAACGCTATACCCAAATCAGTGGTCAAATTAGAAGATTTGTATGACTTAAAAAGTCGGTTCAAAAGGTCAGCTAATGCCAAACTTTACAGTTCAACTCTGAACTACGAATCAGTGAACTTAGGAACCAACGAGAAACCCCAAAACGTCAATCTAGGCCAAGGCCTAGCTCCTGAAGAAAAATCAGCATACATCCGTCTTCTACGACAGTACAAAAACGTCTTCGCCTGGAACTACGATGAGCTGAAAACTTATAACACTTCTATCATTCAGCACACTATCCCGATGATCGATAACGAGAAACCCGTCCAACAAAAGCTCAGAAAAATCCACCCCAACCTGGAAAATCAGATAAAAACTGAGCTGAATAAGTTGTTGAGAGCCAGAATAATTTTCCCGGTCAGACATTCCAAATGGGTATCCAATATGGTACCTGTTAGGAAGAAAAACGGAGATATTAGAATCTGCATCGATTTCCGGAATCTCAACAAAGCCTGTCAGAAGGACAATTTTCCCCTCCCACCTATGGAGCAAATATTACAGGCTGTAGCAGGCTCAGAATTGATGTCTTTCCTGGATGGATTTTCAGGATATAATCAAGTGCTGGTACACCCAGACGATCAGCTAAAAACCACCTTCCGAACTAAATGGGGTACCTACGCGTATCGAAAGATGTCGTTCGGTCTGATCAACGCCGGCGCTACTTTTCAAAGAGCTATGGATATTGCGTTCAAAGGGTTAATCAATAAATCAGTAGTGATTTACCTGGATGATATAACTGTGTACTCCAAAAAACGAAGCGACCATCTCAGAGATTTGAAGCAAATCTTTCAAAGATGTTTAAGGTATGGAATCTCGCTTAACCCGAAGAAGTCTTTTTTCGCGTTGAGTGAAGGAAAATTGCTAGGATTCATAGTGTCCAAATCGGGCATTCACATCGAATCTGCCAGAATCAAAGAAATTTCCGAGATATCCATGCCCCATAACAAAAAGACCATGCAATCTTTCCTAGGACAGATCAATTTTGTGAAAAGATTTGTCCCAGATTTTTCACGTATTATTTCTCCTTTACAAAAAATGATAAAAAAGAATTCAAACTTTAAATGGGGTCTAGACGAGCACGAAGTGTTTAACTTAATCAAACAAGCCATCATCGACGCTCCATCCCTAGCAACCCCAAATTTTTCAGAACCATTTGTCTTATACACGTTTGCCTCAGAGCATTCTTATGCTGCGATCTTGACCCAGGCAAACAAAGAAAAGGCAGAAGCCCCAATCGCATTCTTTAGCTCAAACTTACAAGGTGCTGAGCTGAAATATTCGGACGTGGAAAAACAGGCATATGCCGTCTTTAAAGCAGTCAAATATTTCAGACCCTTCTTGCTAAAGGCCCATACCAAGGTCATAGTACCATTCCCGGCGGTAAGAAACCTCCTGATTCAGAAAGACGTGGGTGAAAAGAGAGCGAATTGGATCACCGCCTTGCAAGAATACGACCTGGAAATCAAGCCGGCACACATCGTAAGAGGCCAAGGCTTCTGCAAGATGTTAGCTGGAGCATCGCAAATCCCCGAAGAGTCACCTCAAGAGGTACACGCGTATGAGGTAAGCCTAAACGACGCAGAATCATTTTATGCCGACATCATTTATTTCCTAAAGAACGGATATGCTCCATTTCACCTGGATCACATAAAAAAGAGAGCCCTGAGGTTAAAAGCTAAACAATACGAGCTCGTAAATGATGTCTTATTTAAAAGTAACTATGATTCTGTGCTTCTTAGATGTCTTGAGAAAACTGAATCCGAAAAGGTTTTGCAGGAACTCCACAATGGACCAGCAGGTGGACACTATGCTGGAGAAGCCACCGCACACAAGATCTTACGTGCAGGATACTACTGGCCCATGCTGTTCAAAGACTCGTACAATCACATGAGAAAATGCCAAGTCTGCCAAACTGCTGCAGGAAAACAAAAGAAGTCATCCATGCCACTGCAGCCGGTTAACATCGAACAGCCGTTCAGCCAATGGGGCCTGGACATTATAGGTGAGATCGTTCCTCACTCCTCTAAACAGCATAGGTATATCCTCACTGCAACCGACTATTTTACTAAATGGGTAGAGGTAGTTCCTCTCAAGACAACTAATTCTGAAAACATTGTTGAATTCATAGATCAGTTTATCATTATTAGGTTTGGATTTCCAACGGCCTTAATATTTGATAATGCTTCATATTTTTCTGGAAATACCATGACTGAGTTCGCGCTCAAAAGAGGGTTCAAACTGAAGTATTCTGCCAACTACTATCCGCAAGGTAATGGGTTGGCTGAATCAACAAACAAGAACCTAATCAGGATTATCAAAAAGACAGTTGACTAAAACCAAAAAAATTGGCACAAAGCGTTGGTAAACGCCTTATGGGCAGACAGAATTACCAAGAAAGCCTCTATCGGGACTTCTCCCTTTAATTTGGTTTACGGGAGAGAAGCAGTTCTTCCTACTCACTTACTCATTCCCTCTTTGTCCTTAGTACAACACATTGATGAAGTACCTACTTCTCCCTTACAACTAAGGCAAATGGAGATAATCAAGTTAGAAGAACGACGAGAACAGGCCAAGAAAACCCATGCTCACCACCAAGCGTTGATAAAATCCTCTTTTGACTCGAACATAAAGACCAGAAAAAACTTCCAGATGGGTGATCTAGTTTTGAAGTGGGATAAGGCTCACGAAGAAAAGGGTAAACATACGAAGTTCCAGAAGCTATGGCTTGGTCCTTTTCAAATCGTAGAAGTCATAGGCCCGTCGACTTTTGTGTTGCAGGACTTGACAGGCAGAAGAGATTCTCTGCCTGTAAACGGACAAATCCTCAAAATGTATTTCCCATAGAAGGTCATCCTTCTGTTTTTGTAGGATAGTTTTAAATTTTCATGTTAGTTTTCATTTTTCATAGATAGGGCTGGTTGTAAATGATCATAAATAGTATTCATAAAGAAACATACCATTTCTGTATCAGATTTTGATTTCACTTGTATAAATAGCAAAACTTTTCGAAAAATCTGACTTTTATTATTGACAAATAGAGTTAGCTTTAACCTGAATATGATGTTAGTTTCAAGCTTCACAAAGAAACCTGGGATGAGAGTAACTTTTGGCAAAAATTGTTTTATGCCAATGCTATGAAAGGTATCATCGATAGCAAAATAGGTATTCTCTGCAAAACTGCTGTTCTTAAAACTCTATTATTTTCGTCCAGAGCTTTCTTAAGGAAAAACAATGACTTCCTCCCTGCTAAGGAAAATCGCAGCATCCAGAGAGACAATCCAAGAAAAAACTATATCTCAAAGAATAAGAGGTCTCATCACGAGCCGGCTTATCATGATCACAGATATTATAACTTGCTGACTTTGCCACTACTGTCTACCAAAACAGGGCAACGACTCAAGATTGTGCAATCGAAAGACAAGGGGTCTCATCACGAGCCAGCTTGTTCAGCAAAAGGTATAAATCAAGTGAATGACTGTGTCATAATTTGGCCACCAAACCAAGACATTGTTCTTTAGAGAATAAAAAATCAAAAAAGAAAGAAAAAGTGTCAAAAGGATTTTTCTCTGGAATGTTGTAAATGACCTCAAGCAGGAAAAAGGATCATTGCTGGATAACATGGTAACCCTGTCGAGGCTATGGACACCTGCGGGCAGCAGAGGCTCTACCTGCGACAAATGAGCATACTTTACAAAGCCAGTACATAGAGAAGACCTTATTTTGTCTTTGAGGAGACTGAGTAATGACTAGGTATGAATACAAAAAATAACCCAGGGGAAACAAACAATCAGAATCAAATAAGAAGTTGTGACGAAGCATTATTGACAGGATAAAAGGTAATACTCTATCTGTCCATAACAAAATTCAGGCATAAGAAAACTTTTCTGTTTTGGAAGTGAAAATGCAATAGAACAAGCAGAGATAACTGGTTCTTCACAGTGAATCGCCATTGTTGTGGTCACCAACAACCCCCCTTTTTTTTACTTGACATTAGCAATAACGTCAAGCGAAGAGGGGACCCTGAACGAAAATCTCAAAAAAAAATACTTTTTCTAAAGTTTTTGTATCTCTCTCCCTAAGGCTCAAATCGCATCGCAAAGAAAGGCCGAAGCATAACTCGAGCGCAAAAAACAAATACTGCGAAATTGCGATGCGAAGTTCATCGCATCGCATACCTCACACGCGCCCCTTAAAAGAAAAACCTTCGAGCAATGCGATCGCCGATTTGCGATATCGCAAATCGCAAGCATTACGTTATACGACGTAACCATTAAACGAGAACTTGCGATATTTACGATTTGCGATTTGCGATCTGCGATGGCAGCAATCTGCGACCTGCGATCTGAAAAGACTTACCACACGATAGACCCATGCATTAAGCGCGCGCCTTGAAAGAATTTAATGACCGCATGCTTAAGTATCTAGGAATGATTGCGTTACATTTATCGAAGAGTCAAGTGATGATGGATGTCAGAATTATGTATTCATTAGAGATTAATGCTTTCACGTCAAGTCTTTCCATTTCACTTCTCCTTTACGTAGACTGCAAGACATGCAACTGATATAAGTTTATATGCAGGAAACATCTAAAGGAAAGAGGAAAGCGCCAATCAGCAAAGAGAGAATGCTTTCGCAAAGTGCATGCCACATGCAGCAGAACCGCGGATTCCAGGCTATCAGCCAACCGGCACTGATGAAATTAGACTATCCGGGACTCAGAGTCAAAGGCGCACAAAAGCAGCATATTCAGAAAAGATCCTGAAGCTAAGACTTAGTGAAGCAGAGAAAGAAGTGCATGAGAAGGAGAACGCTTCAGGGAAACCTGGAACAAAGAACGGAAGAAATTCTCGACACAGGGAGTTGCCCATGCAGCACGACTCTTAACCCACTCAGTCATTCGCACGACCAGAAACTGAAAACGGCAACAGCAAAATCAGTTCGAGAAGAAACTGGGACACGCTAAGTATACACGCGGCGAATACACCCAGCTAGAGAAAGGTTTTCGAAAATATCTTCTGGTATGCCGGAAGGAAGTGCCAGCTCCTGCTATTTCCACTTTTATCTCCCGAGCGAAACAAGAAGGCGGCTAGCCGACTCTTCCCAGGAAAGCATTACACTGTTGACAGCACTAAAGAGAATATACAGAAACGGTCAGAAATTAGATTTTAAGTTTAGAAATAAAGTTGCTTTTAGTAAAAGGGCGGTCATTTGAGGTCGATTCCCTAATTTCATGTAATTAATATTGATTAGTTAGTAGTATTTAACCCTTCTCATGGTTTTTGGAGAAGGGTCCGGAAATCTGTCAAAAAACTTATCCTCAGAACATGCACTTCTGCACCCTCAGAGGAGGTTTTTGATGAATGGATGGATCGAGATTTATTTATGTTTGCATTTTAATATCTGTTACTGATGTTGCACTTCTGTACTCTTAGCAGATGTTAGAACAAGTAGAAATAAATCATTGTTACTTGAAGTTTATTAGTGAACTTAGTCATAAATGGTACTTTTATCTCTTGGCTAGATTCTGCTAGTATTCCTAAAGTGATATGTGTCTGAGTTCTTTATATGTTATTGCATGAATGTCTGTATTACCATTTGGCACTTCTGTATGGTGGGGTCATTTATTTATGTTTAACATATAGAAAACTGATTATGCGATATGTTGTTCACAACTACTCTGCCTAACTTCTTATGCAGAATGGTTTATCTTTATTGATTTATATTTTGATATCAGTTGAATGATCTTTATTACCGGCTGCTGTTAGAAATCTTTCTAGATCGCATAACAAAAGAGAAACACCCCGGGTTAGCGTAGATTAGATGTATTTTTCTTCATTAGATTAAATTAGCATAGAGTTAATTTAGCAGTTAGAATTAAGACTAGATTAGAAGAATCCTTCCCCCCCTTCCTTAGATTAATACCATCAGACTCTACGCACACACACACACCCATCACATTGGGAAACTGGTCCCATTACCCCCAGTCGGACCCGCTACTCCAAACGGGCAAGGAGCCGCCAACCAGGTTCCGGACCGGGTGGGTATCCCCCTTGTTGTTGACCCGACCTCGGGGCCCTCAACAGAACCTAAGAGCCTCCTGCATATATAGGGCCAAACATCTCTGATCGGGGTACTTAAAAAAGTTGGTGAGCGTCCAAGAATCTCTGAACAAGCAAAGAAACCTTCCTCTGATCTCGTAGTAGACAAGGCATCCAAGTATGAAGTGCACCTTGGTCTCCACTTCCTGTAAATTACATACCTGGCAGAGTCTATCTAGTCTATCCACCTAGTGGTCTGTCTCTACCCGAAGTCTATGAGAACCTACTTTGAACTGGTCTAGAGGAATGCGAAGAGCATGCATCTAGTGGTGAAACATATACTGGGGTTGAACAATGAGCCCATCTCTCAAATCCAAGAAGTGCTCAGCATAGAATGCCATCTTTGGGCACAAGCCTCCTAGAGGATTGACCCAGGTGACTTGGATGAACTGCCTGTAGATTTCCTCCCCGATGATCTTGTTTAGCTCCTATCTAGTAGGTAAAAGGTGACCAGGAGCATCTACGGAATATCAAAAAGGAGGGAGACAATCCAACTGAATTCCCACTGAATCTAAGAGGTTTGAAACTCTTGTAAACCAACATCTTGCTCGGCCTGAGGGAGTAGAACGGGCAATAGTCTCAGAAGAGCAATATGCCAAGTAAGGATAACGGTCCCTACTCTTTATCGAGTCTACCAAGCCCTAGACACGATGCAAGAATGAAACCAATCTGAAGACCATCTCAAGCTGAAAGGGCTGAGCTCCAAACTCTACAACGATGATGTGTTGCAGCACTGTCAGTTTGCACCTAATGATGTGGCGAAGAAGAAGAATTTGGACTCTCTCAATTGAAGCCTAGTCTGACTCAAGTAAATATTGTCCCCAAATAGATGAGCCATATAGAACAGTGGGCGAATCAAGGTGTCCATGAGGCTCATCTTGGACGAGATGTCCTGGAAGTGATGTCGAAAGCACTGTCTCTTGAGAAGGGTTAAGGATCCATATCCTTTGTTGATCCGAGGCTGAAGCGTTGGTCGCAAACTAAAGCAAGGACCTGAAAATTGCACCCCCAAGTAAGTATACGTGCTAGTGATCTCAATCTCCTCCCCTCTGAATAGAAAGTGAAGGTATGAGGTTTTCTTCACCCCATTGAAGATCATAACCTTAGTTTTACCCAGGTTAACCATCAACTGTCAATGGTCACAGAACAGAGCTAAGGCACCCAGCTACCTTTATAATCCTCCTGGATATGAGGAGAGGAGGACCACATCGTCAGCAAAGAGTAGGATAGATATCAGAACCTAGTGAATAAAGCAGCCATCAGTGTCATGGATATGCTCATGTAGAAATGCTTCCAACTCATCAATATAGATCCCAAATAGGGTAGGGGACAGTGGACAACCCTGTTTAACCCCAATAGTGCTTCGAATGAAATCAAACATCCCATGGACTGCGTGAAGACGACCAAGAACGGACTCATATAGGTACATAATAACGGTCAGTAGGGTTGCAAAAATGCCAATATCTCTGAGTCTCTGGAGCAAGGCCTCCCTCGGAACAGAGTCAAAATCTTTCCGAAAATCTAAAAAACAGCAATAGACTTTCGAAGAGCGGGGTCGTTCCTCCTCAATCACAGTGCGAAGGGTGAATATGTGGTCAATGGTTTAATGATTCGGTCAAAAACCTGCTTTTCCCCTAGCTCTGAGTTGTCTCTACTCAATGTCACTGGAGAGCTTCCTATGTAGAAAGTAGCATACAACTTTGAGAACGTGTCACCCACCATGATCGTTCTGTAGTTATTGGGATTTGACCTAGAACCTGATTTGTGGATCGGATGGATGATGTGGTGTGCCCATGTTGGAGGAAAACCTTCACGGACTACATGGTTGAGGAGATCAGCCAAGTAGCTAACCAAAGCATGAAACCATGCTTAAAGAACTCTACTTGGTAGCATTCCTCATCGGCTGCTTTGTTGTTGTTCATCACCCAAATGGCCTCTCTAATATCTCTGTCTGAGAATAGATAACAGGAAGAGCGTGGGGAGGTAACATGAATTTGGGCCTGCCCAGGAATATCATAAAGGTTGTGTAAGGACTGAAGTTAAGATTCAACTAGATGGACAAATATTTTTGTAAAATTCTATCTGATTAATTCTATCAAATTAAAAGCAATTGCGTACCTGATTCTCCCATCTAGTGTCAGTCCACATTACTCTGAGTTTACCAAACCAACCAATTCCTCCCTGCCTATCTGGGATCAACCTCTGCGTTTCCCAGATCCAGAGGACTTTGAAATGGAAGTCCTCTAGCCCCCATTCCCAAAACTCCAAGAACACCTGAAGATTTTCCAATTTTCAGTTCCAGGGGCTCATCCCCCTTTGTCCAAAGCTACAAGGATATTGACATGTATTAGTTTACCTTTAGGATTTTTTTATTAGTTTTCTTTAAATGCCCTTAGTTTTTAATATTTATTGTATTTTGATTTAAATTTCATATTTTAATAATTTATTAATATAATTTATTAATATTATGGGATATATAGATATATAACCATATTTATAATTAACTTAAATTTTACATTTATTCCTTTATAACAAATTTATTTTATACTTTTTAAATTTATATTATTGAAATTATTTAGGGTATTTTCTCCTTAATTATGATGCATTTAAGCAATATGCTTGGTGATGGGTGAGGGTGTAACTTCTATCTAAAGCTTTGTCGTGAATTTCAACATCTATAGTTAATTTAGAATATATATATATAATAGTGCAATACATGCATATCTAGCTATCATACGCATGCATTGTATGCATGCTAATACTCTTGTGCTCTCTATATTAAATATGGGTCATTACATACATCCCTCCTTTAGAAAACTTCATCCCGAAGTTAGATTTTTTACCGTATATCAATACTTATTTTAGTGATTAGTACATTCTTGTTAGGGTTGCGTATCGAGGTTAAATTCTTATTTAATGTAAGGACACTATAATTGGTGTTTTTGAATACTTCTAGGTTTATAACTTTAATGGTCATGCCTTGTCCCAACCAGGTTCCCAAGCTATCATAAAATCATCCTATCCTTCCTAATCTCTTTTCTCCCATCCTATCTGTCCTCTACTGGAGTATGCCATGGCGTCAGTTATACTGACCTAACCATTCATAAACTCTAAGGATGGCAGCGTCGACTATATCGACCTGATTTCCAAGTAGGCATCCGGCAGTCATCATCACACGTCTAGGGGAACGTGACTCTCACAATCCTCCCATGACTCCAGGTTTTGGAGGATAAACGGTGGGAAACACCTCCACTCCTCCTAGTAGAATTAGGGTCAATACCCTATCATGGAATCTCACTGAACCTCAATTGTTCTTGGAGTTTTGTCATCACATATTCGGTTTGATAATGATACTATCTGAAATGTAAAAAATTGCCCACAAATTATAACATATGCATTGATATATTCAAAATCAATTGTATTGAAATAACAATTTTCTATGCATTTAATAAACTCTCATCTATGATATTAATCTTTGAGTTCATATATCATATTTGGTTATGTCTAACTAATATATTTGTAAATTCATTTTCACATCAAGTAATCAAGTGTATTGATTATTTTATTTCCATCTCATCATTCGTGTTGATATGTAAAATAAAAAAAAAATTATAGATATCACATTCATAACATAAGTCATGATTTATATAGGTATCCATGTACCAGCAATGTTTAAGCATAATAATTTGAAATCATCCTTTCGTGTATTGATTGTGCATAAAACTTATGACTTTGGATTGCTAACTGACACCTGATATTTGATCTTACCAGCACATATCATTATGTCCCAAACATTTGTTGATCCGTATGTTTTTTTTTTGCTCCAGTAACAACTAGCTAGGTTATTATCTTACTTGGTAACAAAATGGATCATGCGTATAGTCATTAGTAAAGATAGACCTCAATTCATTCCTTTTAACAATAATATATATATATCTATATATATATATATATATATAGATTGTTGAAATACCTAGATCAAAGCATGGTATGCAACAACATTTGGGGAACATATCTTGTACTCAACATTTCCTCTAACAATAATACACCATACGTTGCTTTATGTTTAAATGGTAGTATACTCTTTCAATACCTCGGCCCTATATGTTGTATTTATCCTCATGGAACCTGTGCTCAGGTTGTATTCATCAATTATAACAATTGCTAAATTAGGTCTGAATGTTGTCCCGACAATCATTCCTTGAAAAGTTAGTGCAAATGTTATGTCAAAGTGATAAGCATTACTCATAAATTTCCTTTCTCTGTCCTAAATTCTATGTCTTGTATTGAGTTCCAATTTACAACAGAAAATATGTAGCTTTATGACCTTTTCTTGCTTATTATTTTTCCACAATATCACTTATGACTACTTGTACTAGCTTTAATATGTGTTTCTCTAGCTCATAGGTGTTATTGTGGTATTTGGATCCTGTTATGACCTCTAAAGAGTCCAATTCGCTAGATCCTTCGTACCTTTCCATTGTACCTCTAGTGTCTATTTTACTAATACAACATTCAACATGTATTTCCATGGTTGTTTTAGATGTATGCCTCACTTTTCTATAGAAGAACCTTATCCGTATACTCCTGTTTGCCTATCATTTTCATCAAGTTAATGCTCTCAAACTTTATCATAACAGAGGATAAGGCACATAACCTACTAATTGGAACCAAGTGTATTGCTATGTCGACATCATTTTATATTTCAAACAAATTATCCATTAAGTCCCAATTTTTATCCTTTATTCAAGATATGGGAATCTTTAAAAGAATCTGAATTCAACTTTTACCTGTGAATTAAATTATTCTCTCCATAATGTTAAATTCTACATATTCATGAATTAATTCGCCACTTAGTTAATTGGAAGTGTTCTTTTAAGGAAATCTCTCTCTATGTCTTGAGATTCATGGTAAAAAGCTTCAACATATCGGTTCTGCAAATCCAAGTGTGTTTCTTCATTTGCCAAAGTATTGGCTTCAAACACTGAGGAATCATTAATGTCTTCTCTCGCTGCTGCTATAGAAGAGCTGAGAGATTCTCCAGTATCAGAATGTACATTCTGAAATTCTTTCCCCAAAATACTATTTTGTAAAATCTCAATTCTATGAGTGTTAACAGGAGACAATAATCTTCTCTCCCAGAAATGTCAGGAGCACTATCTTCATCTCTCAAACTATGACGCATTGAATCAAAATCGCTAGAATTATTGAACTCAGAGTATCACTTTTGTTTTTAATTTATGTTCTACCTATGTAGATAAATGTGTCTTGCACACCAGCTCGGCCATTTTCTGCTTATGAAATTTAAGATTCCTTGAATGCTTGGTCAAAGAGTTTAGAGGTACAATATCATCCTTTGTTCTTTCCTTCCTCTCCATGAAATATAATATAATAAGAAACACCTCCCCTCATGCCAATTTTAAATTCTACCTAGTTCAATTAACTTTCACATTAAAAGAGTCCAAATCAACCATTTTTGTCTTTTCTTAATTTTAGTGCTCACAGGGTACAAGGAATGTGGCAGTTACTATTGACAGTGTATATTTTACTTTCTAAGGGTGTTATTTCTACAGGGCAACATATGGATTCGAGAATTTGATAAGAAATACAAAGTATTAAGAAGTAACGAAGAACACATCCATTGTAACAGGGATTGCCTCTTTAAACTTATTTGCAAAGATCCATGAAATTGAAAGTCAGATAACATCACAGATTGCAGAATTCAAGGGGTTTTTGGTGGACTTAAAATATCAATAGGAAGTTGAGGATGCTCAATGCAACCTTCTCCAGAATTTAACACTTTAAACTAAATAACTTTGGCCAATCAATAACTTCGAACCAAAGGGCTTCTGCAAACTCGTAAGGAGCAGTTCTATAGAAGGATGTATCAATTTATAAGGAAATGGTACCCATGAGTTCAGAAGCTAAACCAACAAGTACAGGTTTGGGGATGCTACCACCCACTATGCTTATTGCTTATTTAAATGTTTTTTTTTAAATAAAGGCACGTTTTATAGAATATATTGTATAAAGAAGCATTGGGTAATTTTACAGAAGGTTAAGACTAACTTGTGTTTTGGGCCTGTATCAAGGTCTATGGACTATGCAACTAAAATTTTGAAACTATATAAAGCAATATCATGTGCAATCTATGTTGTAGTTTTTGTCATAACAATTTAATAATGCAATTTACCCTATTACTGTTAAAATGAGCAAAATAAATAAAAACAACTGCACAATATAATTCTAAATGTTAGATACTCTGTTTTCAATAGTAATTTAATTTTAAGGTGATGGTGAAACCAAACAGTAAATGGGTGTATGAGTAAATGTACATACTCTATCTGAAATGTGGTCTAAGGGTCTGCTTAAGGTCTTTGCATCGCAGATGAAGGTGGAATGTCTTCACCCCATAGTCGCAGATGAATTTCCAATCTGCTTTGAGGATGCCATAATCTTTGCTGGATTGACTAATTCTGCCTACATTCCTAATGAAGCTACCCATGACTGGTTGAGACAAAAATCCTTGGCACACTGCAAAATTCCTAGTATGAATGCTAGATGGCCTTTGTCAAATGTTATCGTACTCAATCAGCCAAATTCTTCAAGAAATATAGCTAATTCTAAACAAGACAGGAGATGCTTGAAAAAGAATTACATTTAGCAGTAAAAGTAGATAAGCCTGGACCACTCGAGTTCTGTCAACAAGTTAGGCTGGTCTCAGAGGCAAATGTTCTCCTAACCCCTCATGGGTCCCAAAATGTTGCAGTTTTGTTTTCACGTCCTAGTGCTATAATTTTTAGAGGTCTTCCTTGTTCTCTATTATATTGATTAGCTTGGAAGTTTGTTGCATGCTAAAAAAGTGTATTACTATGAACTCTATGGAACACTTACAACTGAAAGACTGGGAATGCCTTTTCAAATACGCCTATATGCAGTTCTTTTGGGTTGGAAGATATGATTTTCTGTAAGGGAATGCATGAATTATGGAAAGAGCCAAAAGATTTTTGTGGATTTAGATCAATTAGAAGATATTTTACACATCATTACATCCAACTGTCGTCTAGATGTCCAAGTGCATCAAATCATCACCATACTTCTCTAAGGCAACCATAGATGCAAAGGAGGACTAGTGTGAATCATTTCCTGAGTTTTTGGGGTGTCTCTTGTCTTGGTACAAGTCTGAGCTATTGCAGGAAGCAGGCCACATTATAGAGAGAGGGTTTTAGGGCTATTTTGGGTGTGGTTTTGTATGGAGGGAGCTTTGTTTGCTACAACACAGTAGCATGGTCACATGGGAGTGTTGTAAGGGCCACTTTAGGCTGCCATAAGCCTCAACAAAAGTTTGGAAGAGGACAACGTAGGTTGGAGAGGTCTGGACGGCCTAATCAAGGACTGGTTTCTTCTTAGACTTACAATACTTGAACTAAAGTAATCCTTACTGCATATTTTTCTAGATGAGTTTATTTTATGGATAACTGAGTACATGGTGTTTTGTGGGTTGATCTGAACACATCCTCACTATTGGAGAATAACTTCATATTTAGTGACTGGAATATGAACTGATATATACATTTACAATTAAAAGAGGAACTTGATATATCTATATATATCTCACTTTAGCTAGTCAAACTTCAGTACAGGCTTAGCCACACTTTGATATCAGCAATGAAAACTCCAGAAGAATGATCACATCAAAACTTTGATTTATACACTACTACAGCCATACAATATACCCATACAAATACTCATCAAGCCTGAAACTTGTGCAACTCCGGGCTGATATATATTCCCTTCTTTGCATTGTACTATTATCAAAAAAAATTCTAAGCATTAATTGAATGATATGTGGTTGTGTTAAAGTGCTTTTATAAGAAAATTTTGTACTTTACATGCATGGATTGTTGAATAGACTATGAAACAAGCATCTACAACAATTTGTCATTAAACTGCTTGTGAAAACATCTCACTGAGAAAGCTCCACAAACTCAAAAAAAAACAGTGGTATTTTTGGATCATTTCCAAGCGGGAATATTACATATTTGGAGGCCAAATTTCCAATGCAAAAGGTCAGCCAAATTTGTCAGTTATTGAAGGAAAAAATGTATGTCGAGTGGTTGTCGTAACCACCAGAGAGTAGGTCACCATTGGTCGAGACCGTTGGAGGTTGGGACTATATATATATATATATATATATATATATATATATATATATATATATATATATATATATATATATATATATATATATATATATATATATATATATAACAATGTTTAGTTAGCGCCGATCTAATAAACAAATACCATATATTAATTTAACGCACCATAGGTATGGTATTAATGTAAAGACATTAAAACTGGATAATGTTGTACGTAAGGAGGATTTTCAGCACAAAGTCGAAGGCTGAAGGATGTAAAACCCTGTACATTAAACCTATCGTAAACCATCTCCGCAAGAATTTTCAATATCTCGAATGGCGGTGTAACCCAACCTCATCGATGGATTTTAATCCGTGTGTCGACTTGCGGGTGCATAGATGTATCGCCGACTTAAAAAGGATACATCGTTGCGTGGCATCTTTAACAGGTGGTGGTTGACATACGTCATAGGTTTAGACTATTATTATCATCGTTCGACACCAAACGCCACTGAGCCATCCGCAATATCAACATCGACATAGTACCCGATCCTTGCTTTATCCCACTTCATCAAATCACCTGCCTTTCCACAAGCAAGGTCAAGAACAACATCATCTTGATGCATATAAAGTTGAATCAACACACTCTTGATCCAATTGTTAAGCTTCTTCAAGTGAATAATAGGACTAGCCTCCCTTTCCTCTAATGTCTGATTACTGTGAGAACTGTAATGGTCGGCCACCTTTCGTGCCAGAGATTTTGTGCTATCATCTTCGACGCCATGATCTTCCCCTGTGTGAATACCATTGTGAGACGACAGCCGAGGCTTTGAGTGCGGAGACGAGGAAGATGAAGAAGTCTCTTCATAACCTCGCTTCATCATTTTCTATTTAGCCTTGAACAATTGAAAACACAGATAAAATGATGATCTCCTTATTACTGCTATAACAATGGTGAGTCTTCTTCAAGGCTACCAACAAAATTGTTGGTAGGGTTTTTGATACTGAGGTTGTTGGTTAGGTTTAGGCAATAGTAGCAGCAGAGCAATGGGCTCATCTACGGTCATGGAAAAGGAGCTCGTGGAGCTCTTTGAGATGGCGCAGAAGGTCCCAAACAAAGCTATCATAGGTGAAGCAGAGAAACAACGTTGTTTTAATGCCTTTATCTATGTTGTACCTAAAAAATGGGTGTTCTTGTTTCTACTTAGAGAATGGAGAGAAGAAAGCATACGAGTCTCTTCAATGGTCAATTCAATTGTGGATCCTGCTGGAAATTCAGACAGATGTTCAACTTCATGTTAATTAGTTTTAAAAGAATTAAGTTACTTATGGAGAAACTGTTAGCGTTTGAAATTTCACCTCAGGCTGAGAAGGCAAATCTCAAAGCTACATCAAACCATTTCACCTCGTAGCTAGCCCTACGGGGTATGAGAAGGCTCTCTCCGGTCTATCTCGGCAAATTTTCAATGGGATGAGATGACCAATCAAGATAACACTGATATTAGGCTAGTAAACTGATTTGAAGGTTGATTTGGGGGTTTTTGGGGTTTTTGGTGGCAAATTGAGGAGCTGCAATTTAGGGTGCGGGGATTGGACACAGTTTCTGCAGGGGGGTCTTTGGGGCAAGGTAGGAACTTGTATTGATGTCTTTAGCTGAAGTGGATGATTAGGAAGAAAGAAAAGAAGGCTAAAGAGAGCAAACAATAGATTTGAATTCTCTTTAGACAGCAGAAAACATAGAAATTAAACAAATTTAAAAGTAGAGCATGGCAAAGCATGAATTCTGACTTTATCACTTCATTTGTTTAATATGCAGCAGTATAGAAAGGAAATGAATCACATAACAAAGCTTACAATGACATGAAGAAACACACCATCAACACATGAGTCCACAAGAATCCCAAAGATGACTGCAAAACCCTGGTCTTCCTTAGCCAAAAATTGCAGAGATACAAGCAAAATATACAATGATAGTTCCTCCCTCAAGAGTCCAACCATGAAAATGAGCATGAAAGTACATAATATAGATGATCTAACCTCTTCCCCACCTCTAGGGGTCGAGCTCACCATCCTAGGAGCTGTTTGAACAACTCCTAAACTAAGCACTACAAAATAGGCAGTCAAAACCACTTGCCTCTAAAAACTTGGAAACCAGTTCATACAGTCAATTTTACTCTTTTACATGAGGAAAACTTCTAGAAGAGTAAAACAATAGTAAAAGTATCTAAAAAGTGCCACAAGTACAATCAAAAGGACCACCATCGACCTCAGCAAGTCAAACTGGAGCTGAACTATAAATTCTGGGCTGAACTGGTCAAATCTGGCAAAAATTTCCCAAGGGGTCGCGCACATCCAGCTGAAGGGGTCGCGCACTTTGAATCCCTGTTTGGAGGCCTTTCTGGTGTCAGAATGAGGTGTAGGATAGCTCGTTGGAAAGGTCTTTGAGTCTACTTTCCAACCCAACCGGAATTTTTATATTTGGAGGTCATTTGCCGAGTCAAAAGTCAATTCTCCCAAGACTACTTCTGCAGCTCAAAAAAGGGGCAGAAAGTCAAAATTTGGCTGTATTTTGACCTTTTGGAGACCCAAATCACCATGAAAACTCAAGATAATCCATATGCATGTGTAACTTTGCATGAAAAATCCATTAATGCTGAGTTTTCGCAAAACGGAGCTACGAGGACAAAGGGTCTCACCGGGGGTGAGACCCCTTGAGAAGCCAAAACCTGTAAATTTCCCAAAAATGCCAAAAATGAGCCAAAACTTCCAAAAAATTTTGTGCTTGGTGTTGTGATGAGGCTAATGAGTGTCATGATGGGTGAGAGAAGCCTCAGCCAAGATGCGGAGTGGGTTGGCCTTCTTCTTCCTCCCAAGAGCCTCGGTCAACCTTCTTTGGACTATTTTCAACTTTGCTTTACAAACATGCATCCTAGCCCAATAGTGGTTTTTCATGTTCCTCAGCAGCCTCTTGTCTTGGTTGGCCTTCGCCAACAGCCTCTCCAAATGGGCATTCACCTGAATAAGCCTGGACTCCCGATCAGCAGGCAATGGATCACCGGGTCTCCTACGGTTGAGGACTCGGTCACTACGAATCCTCCATAGCTCATCAAGTGCCTTTTCCTCCTCCAGCTGGGTGTTCCGCTGCTCTAAATATGTGATGGTCCACTGAGCACCCTCAAGTCTCCGCTGCAAAGTCTCATTCTCGGCCCTGAGCTGCTGAATGATCTCCTTTGCCTCCTGGCTAGGAGAACTGACCTCAAGATCGATCACTGGATCCTCATGAACCAGGGGCTCTTTGCCCCTCTGCTGTATCTGTGCTGATGAAGATAACAAGGCCCCTTCCACCTGATGTGGAGAAAGCACTCGCTGCTCTGAAGATGAAGGCGAGACCCCTTCCACCTGCTGTGGAGATAGTACTCGCCTAGCTGCTGCAAATAAGGCCCTTGGGCCTTTCTGGTAAGTGACCATGGGAGTGGAGCTGACATGTCGAGTGATGGGAGCATCAGGCTGCTGAGATGGTCCTCCCTCCTCATGAATAACCTCCTGATGTGGCTGAGGTGGCACTGTGAAAAACTCACGGGAGATGAACTCCTCCCATGAGATGCCCTGCTGAGTCAACTGATGAGAAACTATAAGCTGGATCAAACCATAGTGACAAAGGCTCCTGTACTGCTGGGCCGGGGTCTTCCTCTGCAACATGGGTACCATCCTCTGAATGTTCTGAAATAGGAAGGTCGGGAGGTTCATCATCCTCACCCGGGTGAAATGCATCAACAGGCGAACGTGATATGAATACACCTGTGAAAATCTGCCCTCACAGGTGAAATACTGCATGATAAGTCTCATGAGAGGGGCATACTCACTCCGAAGAAATCTGAATGGGAAAATACCCGCCAACTGTTCCACATATGATGACCGGACATAGGGCTCAAAGTGAACAAAATCAAGAAGTTTGCGCTTCGACCACACCTCACCCACATTCGGTATACCTGTAGCCTCTGAGATCACCTCGGGTGTCAATATGAAATTCACCCCTGCAAGAGTGACATGTCCATCATGGAGGTGTAGGACAAACAAGCGGGCTAACTCTCTATGGTGCTGAATCTGTGAAAGCCTCTCACAAAACTGATAGCATGACATGTACCGGAAACAATTCAGTGCCAATGGACAAGCCTGCAATGCTGCCAAAGAAATAGGCTCCTCCCTCTTATGATGACCTCCCTTACCCCCTCTCTGAGGCCTCCTCTGTTCCTCACTCTCTGCTGATGATGAATGGTCATCACCTTGCTCATAAGTCCCGGTATCTGACATGGTTTTGGAGCAAGGTGGGCAAACTGAAGGACAAATTGAACTGCTGCCTCTGCCTGCAAAAATACTGAACTCTATGCTGTTTCAAGGGGAGAAACATGAGGGGAATGTTAGGGGAGGGAATTTCTGAACAAGGAATGGAAATATATGATAATAACAGGGAATTTTCAAGGGAAACTTTACACATTATCATGCATATAGGAACAGTTTAACATCGGGAAATCATGTGCATAAAACATGGGAAATCATTTGCAAAGAACATCTCATATGGGAAAAAACATGTATAATAATGAACATGTGAGGGGATACAGATATCAATAGGGGCATAAGGACACCATACACCAAATTCACTGAGGAGTTCATGTGTGTTATAAGGCAGATTCTGCTCTTTTTATTCTTTAAGGGTTACATACACATTAAGGAGTACATACTCATCATTTTCACATCAAGGGAAAGTATTTCATGTACAAGGGGATGTCAAGGATATATAGGGGTTTGTACATGCTTTTAAATACACAGCACATTAAATTTACATGACTCTCTTATGTCTTTACAATGAATCTTTCTTTTTGTTTTAGTTTTGCATGTGTATGGTAGAAGAAATTAGGGTTTGAGTGCTTGTGAGAGGGGTAGGGTTTATAACTTAGGGATGGGGGTAGAGCAACATTTTATGTGCAAATGAAATAGGACAGAGATGCAAGCATGATTATTATGAAAGAGGGGAAAAAAGGAAGGGATCAATGGGACAATAAACACTTGAAACAGTCATAAACCCTAGCATTTCACCAACATTAGCAACAGCCATATTGATCCATTCATTATTTTCACCATCCATATCATCATTCATGAATTGAGTGCCTACCTCGACCGATTTAGCAAGTTTGAAGAGGAATGAGGGAATTTGTTTGCAGTTTGGTGGCAAACAGCTAAACGGGTAGCGCACAGCCCTGGAGGGGTCGCGCACAGCTCGACGGGTCGCGCCCGTTGTGATTTTGTACTGCCGGAAGCTGCTGGAGGGGTCGCGCACCACCCAAGAGGTCGCGCACGAGCCTGGACGGGTCGCGCACCTGGAAACTGCCCGAAACACTGTATCTTCGCCTTCTTCGACTTGCACTCTCTCACAATCACTCTTAGAAGCTCGAAATTCACAATGAAAGTTAAAGGAGGGAGAATCACCTTTTATAATCTCACTTTTGAGAAAAATTCATCCAAAACCCACTTTATAAAGTCTATTTTGTCACTTTTTAAAAACACTGATTTTCTTGATTTCCTTTATCCTGAAGTTGACTTTTTGAGTGCTTTCACCTGATTCTTTTTGCAGGGAGATCATCTGAAGAACTGTGGCAAGGGGACCAGGGTTGTTGCTGCCTTTCTGAAGATTTCTTGGACACTTAATCTTTTTACAAAAATTATCATGACCTTGGCTTTAAAAACAGAGTTTTTAAATCCAAGGTTATAAAAGAGCTATACATGATGAAAATTTCAAAGGAACATGTTTACCATCCTCCCTCTGGCTTGCTGGTCAGTCAAGGACTCTCATAAACATGACCTTGCTAACCTTGCTAAGACAACTGACCAAAACCATAGACCTAGAATTTTGACATTAAGACCAAACAAGAGCATTTTGACAAACTCAATGACCTGATATGACCTGATCCAGCAAAGCCAAAAGGGATACGAATAGACCAGCTCCTCCATCAGGGTTATGGCATGCCTAACGGGATGCAAATTTTGACACTGATGGAACACCTACTAATGCAAATGCAAAGAGCTTTGATCACTGATGGAGGGCTTTCAAGATCGACACTAACAGAAACGACAAAATCTTGGTGGCCTTCCATCCAAAGCATTTGAGCATATTTAACGAAGGGCTTGACATTGATGAAGCTTATCCTTACACAACTAAAAATGGTATTTGTAAATAAGATGCAAACAATGTTGGTCCAAAGGTTGCTAGAAGTGTCAATATCAGTTTGGGAACAAAAGATGAACTCAAATCTATTGTGGGTCTAGTCCTGCCTATCAGTGAGGCATTCCATTCATTCAGGACTTCTGATTTTTCAGGACTTCAGATCAGCAAGGACTTAAATCAGATGCAAATCACCGACCTTGGCTTCTTCTCTGAGGAAATCATCTTCTAAAATCACCATCAATGTGCCATTAATAATACTGAGGAGGCTTACATAATTGTTTCTGAAGCTTAAATAAACTTGTATTACTAGTTCTGACTTACTATATATATGATTTTTTTTGTACAGTGATTTGTTATATTTTTTTTTTTGCTCTTTGGTGTACATATATTACATAACGTATGAGTTATATCATTACAGGGACAAATATCTCAGATAATAAATCAATACAGTGACAGATTCTCACATTAGCTGATATTTGAATTAAAAAACATAAGAACCTCTAATGAGACCCTAAAACCCTGTATATATTATCATGGAGTTTTCAGCAATAATATAAGTAACATTATCTTAATAGACTTAACAGATCCAATAGAACCGAGAGTTTGAACTAGCTCTGATACCAAATGTAAGGACTGAAGTTAAGATTCAACTAGATGGAAAAATATTTTTGTAAAATTCTATCAATGTAAGGACTGAAGTTAAGATTCAACTAGATGGACAAATATTTTTGTAAAATTCTATCTGATTAATTCTATCAAATTAAAAGCAATTGCGTACCTGATTCTCCCATCTGGTGTTGGTCCACGTTGCTCTGAGTTTACCAAACCAACCGATTCCTCCCTGCCTATCTGGGATCAACCTCTGCGGTTCCCAGATCCAGAGGACTTCGAAATGGAAGTCCTCTGGCCCCCGTGCCCAAAACTCCAAGAACAGCTGAAGATTTTCCAATTTTCAGTTCCAAAATCGAGCCCCTGGCTCATCCCTCAAACAAATTTATTTTTCCCTATTCTCTGTATATTTTCCCCCTTCTCCCTTTTTCATGCTCCTCTTCCGTCTATATATAACATTTCTTGGCGGTCACCACTTCCAACATGGTGACACCTTTCCCCCTTTGTAACGTGTAACTCCATTTGTCCAAAGCTACAGGGATATTGACATGTATTAGTTTACCTTTAGGATTTTTTTATTAGTTTTCTTTAAATGCCCTTAGTTTTTAATATTTATTTTATTTTGATTTAAATTTCATATTTTAATAATTTATTAATATAATTTATTAATATTATGGGATATATCAATATATAACCATTTTTATAATTAACTTAAATTTTACATTTATTCCTTTATAACAAATTTACTTTATACTTTTTAAATTTATATTATTGAAATTATTTAGGGTATTTTCTCCTTAATTATGATGCATTTAAGCAATATGCTTGGTGATGGGTGAGGGTGTAACTTCTATCTGAAGCAGTGTCGTGATTTTCAACATTTATAGTTAATTTAGAATAAATATAATAGTGCAATACATGCAATACATGCATATGTAGCTATCATATGCATGCATTGTATGCATGCTAATACTCTTGTGCTCTCTATATTAAAGATGGGTCATTACAGGTTGGAAGTGTGAGAGAACATGGATGTAGGGTCGAGGTCAGGTGGAATAGGGGATTGTCGAGGAAGGATGGTACGCCAGAATTGTTTAGGGGAGTGGACAAGGAGAGAAGAAAGTTCTCGTCTTCTATGGGAGACAAAGAGTCGTTTCTTGTGATGAAGGAGACGACGATAAGAAGCTTTGAGTTCGGAGTAGGAGGGTTGAGAGTGGGTGAAAGCATATCGAAGTTCTCAATGTAGAGTCTTGCATTCATCATTGTACCATTTGTTCATGGGGCAAGATCCAACTTTAGGGGAGATGGAAGTGGAACGAGCGGAGTGGGGGAAGGATTTGAGTGCTGCTTCCAAAATGGCAAAGCTCACTCTCTTCCCAAATCATTGTAAATTGTTAAGATCACTTTCACCCTCTAAAATTCAAGGACAATATTGCATAATTATTCTAGAAATTCTTATCAAAAAGATAATCTTCGTTGTATTTACCAAAATATAAAATCATGGGATTTGGGTTAGATTGTTGGAAATAATACTGAGAGGGGGGGTGAATCAGTATTATCAAATTATTTTCAATATTCCCTCTAGATTTATAATTTAATTTATTCTTCAGATGTTGACCATTAATTTGAATGTCAGTACCATAAACAGGAACAAGAAAAACAGACAGTCACACCAAAGAACACCAGATATAAGGTGGAAACCCAATGTGGGTGAAAACCACCTGCTGCAATGTGTCTCTATCTTCCTTCAATTAGAAACTTCTTTTTACAATGATTCTGTAATGGTGTAGTCCTTTACCAGTATGCAGGCTGCAACCTGCAGAGAGCTACAACCCTCTCTCATTTTCCAAACTCTCCTGGAAGGGAGCTACAACCCCCTTAGCTCTTATACTAGTTGAGCTACTAGTACGTAGCTGCTGACCTACTTCTTTTCTTCTAGGGACCACGTTTCATAAATTTTCAGACTGGATCCATGAACATCAAATAGTCATCAAGTACATGTGAATCAACCAATCTCCTTTTACAATCAACTAATGAATCAACCAATGGCTTCTTAGAATGTAGTGACCAGAAAAGCAATACCAATAATCAGAAACAAATTCTAAACCCAGAACTCTGCAGCAATAGACAAAAGGAGGCCAACATATATTTCGAGAAAAGTCTGCAACTTCACCAATAGAAACCTGCGAGTATCCGCACTTCTGTTGTGTCTAGCCTGCGCAGCTCCGCACCTGCTCTGTCTACTCGACAGCGCACCTCCGCACCTGATCCATCTACTGGATTGCGCACCTCCGCAACTGATTCGTCTACTGGATTGCGTACCTCCGCAACGGATCCGTCTACTGGACTGCGCACCTCCGCACCTGCGCTGTCTACTGGACTGTGCACCACCGCACCTGTGTCGTCTACTGGACTGCGCACCTCCACACCTGCGCCGTCTACTAGATTGCGCACCTCTGCACCTACGTCATCTACTGAACTGCACACCTTCACACTTGCGCCATCTACTGGACTGCGCACCTCCGCACCTGCATCGTCTACTGAACTGCGCACCTCCGCACCTGAGCCATATCTCGCCTACAAAACTCCAAATATAAACACTTTATCAGTCCTCAATTGTACCCCATCCTGTCAAATTCACAGATCTGATCATACGCTAAAGAGACCTCGACCTATCAGTAGATCCGCCTTATAATTCACGGTTTTCTCCTGGATTCAGATTTAGCTTCACAAGCCGATCACCAAAATTTCAGGTCTTAAGATATTCAATGTTCACAAGTATCAGGGCCAAATGATCTCCTTCCCTTTTTATAGTCTAGGCCTTTCTCAAACCATGGACCAAAACCATTGAGAAACAATACCAAGGACTCAATACTTGGGTTCAACTCTTTTGAATGCAATACCACGGACCAAAACCATAGGATTAAAAACTGCGGACTAGATACCATGGATTAATCATAAAATTTTCCATGTGCGCACGCTTTTCTGCATGGAAGTGAGTGAATTTGACGTCTGCACCTTTTGTTCAGAGAACCTGCAGGTATGTACGCACTTATTTTTCGGAGCACCTGTGGGTATCTCATTTTCTATCATTTTGAGAGCCTGAACAGTGATTTGCCACTTGAGTGAGTTTCCATCAAGGACAACACTCATGCCATAGCGCCACATCTGTGTCATAATGCCAACAATCTCCCCCTTTGGACTTGGAGCCTGAACAGTGATTTGCCACTTGAGTGAGTTGCCATCAAGGACAACACTCATGCCATAGCGCCACATCTGTGTCATAATGCCAACAATCTCCCATTTTGGACTTGATGGCAACCCCAAGATCCTCAAAGTCATTCTCCCCCTTTGTCATCAAGGGCAAAGGGTTATGCTCCCCCTGAGAACATGCTGAAAACTCTGCTCTGCTATGTTGATCAGGCTCCCCCTGACTGTAGGCTAGATCTGCAAAAGAAGAACCATAATCCTCCATAAACCATAAATTACCTTCCTATCACCAAAAGACTCTATACATACATTCATCACCCAACCAAGTGGGGATCATCCACCCAACCAAGTGGGGTTACATCAGAAATTTACATATGACAACCAAGTACATTATATCATTCATCCCAGACAAAGGCCGTTACATGACCTTGAAAAAAAAAATATAGCAGCAATATTCAGATCAACATCCATGTTCTCCTTCTGTACTTGCTCCTCCAAGATCTTCTACAATAATGCCAACAATGCATTGTTAGAAGAATATATGCTCCCCCTGAACCTGTGCCATTTGGTCTTTGACCAGTCCATAAACTAGCAAATGTACGCGTATACCCCATAAGAAACTCGCGTACAACCAACAATCTCTGAAATAGACAAGATTCAACAGCAAGATGATGCATCAACTACCCCCAGCGGTTTTGCCTAAGGTATGCAAAGGTCTTCCTGGGCAGCGGTTTGGTGAGTATATCAGCAACTTGTTCCTCAGAGGGAACATACTCCAACTTGACCTTTCGTTCAAGCACTTTTTCCTGAAGAAAATGATATTTGATAAGTATATGCTTGGTTTTTGAGTGCATGACTGGGTTCTTGGAAATGCTGATAGCACTTGTATTATCACATAGGATGGAGATAGGTGGAGTACAAGTGATTTGAAAGTCTTGCAAAGTTTGCATCATCCAAAGAAGTTGTGTGAAACAAGATGCAATAGCCACATACTCTGCTTCAGATGTAGATAATGATATTGAACGTTGTTTCTTGCTGAACCAAGATACTAATCTGGAACCCATGAAGAATGCACCACCACTAGTGCTTTTTCTGTCATCCACGCTTCTGGCCCAATCTACATATGTATAAGCATGAAGTGTGAGAAGATTCTCTTAATTGCCTGAAGATGAGTTTCCTTTGGATTTTCCTGAAATCTTCCAACTATTCCCACTGCATGCATGATGTTTGGTCGAGTACCTGTCAAAGAAAGCAGACTTCCAATCATGGATCTATAGGTTGGTTGATGCATTGTTGTTGATTCATCATTTGCATTGAGGCTGCATCCTATAACCATTGGGGTACATACAGGTTTCGAATCTTCCATGCCATATTTCTTCAGGATCTGCTTGAGGTACTTGGTTTGAGATAAAAAGATACCGCCTTCATTTTGTTGGATTTGTAGACCAAGAAAATATGTCAACTCTCCAAGCAATGACATTTCAAATTATTTCTGCATTACCAAGGCAAAGTTTTGAGTCATAGCTTCTTCATTGCTGCCAAAGATAATATCATCTACATACACAACAAGTATTAGTAATTTGTCATTTTCAATTTTTATATAAAGATTGTTGTCTGCTGATCCTTTTGAAAAACCTTGTTGATGAAGGTATTTGTCCAAGCGATAGTACCAAGCCCTTGGAGCCTGTTTAAGACCATAGAGAGCCTTTTTTAGTCTGCATGAAAGATTTGGATCATTCCCAAGGATGAAACCATCTGGTTGCTCAATGTACACTTCTTCTTCTAAGTCTCCATTCGGAAAGGTTGATTTCACATCCATTTGAAATACTTTGAACTTATGATGGCCTCAAGTCTAGCAACGGGAGCAAAAGTTTCTTCAAAGTCTACTCCTTCTTGTTGAGCATACCCTTTACAAACAAGTCTGGCCTTGTTTCTAATTACTTCCCCATTTTCATTCAACTTGTTTTTGAAGATCCATTTTGTCCCTATGACATTCTTATCTTTTGGTCTAGGAACCAATTCCCAAGTGTTATTCCTTTCAATCTGTTCAAGTTCTTCATCCATTGCCTTGACCCAGCATTCATCTTTGCATGCCTCTCTTACATTTTGTGGTTCAGTGGAGGAGAGTAATGCCAAATAGCTTGAAGCTTCTGCAATTGTTCTTCTTGTTTGTATGTCTGCCTCCTTTTGCCCCAAAATTTGAGATTCTGGATGATTCTTTTGAACATACCTGGATGGATTCTTTTCTTCTATCCTTATCTGTTCCTCTGGTGCCTCATGGGTTTCTTATTCATCATGAATCTAATTTGATGTTGATGGATAGTCCTCATCATCTTCGAAGTCTTCAGATCTTACCTGTCTGGGAGTGTTTTCTTTTTCATCCACCACTACATCAATGTTGTCAACAATCCTTCCAAGCCTTTTATTGTAACATTTGTATGCTTTGCTGTGAGGAGAATAACCAAGGAGAATGCCTTCATCTGCTCTAGGTTCAAACTTGCCAAGATTTTCATCATTATTTTTAATATAGCATTTGCTTCCAAAAATTTTGAAATATTTTACTGAAGGAGTCTCACCATACCAAAGCTCATGAGGAGTTTGAGTGTTGTTCACCTGGATATTTGTCTTGTTGAGAATAACAACTGCAGCAAATGCGGCTTCACCCCAGAAGGTTGCAGGAGTTCCAGACTCATCAAGCATAGCACGAGCCATTTGTTGAACCGTTCTTTTCATCCTTTCCACTACTCCATTTGCTGAGGAGTCCTAGCTGTAGAGAATTCCCTTCTTATTCCATGTTCTTCACAAAAGTCGAAAAATTCATTCGAGGTAAACTCCCCACCTTTATCAGACCTGAGGCATTTGATTCTGTGATCTGATTCGTTCTCCACCAAGGCTTTGAATGATTTGAACTTTTCAAAGGCTTCGTCTTTGTGCTTCATAAGTCCTATCCAACAAATCCTGGAAAAGTCGTCAATGAATAATATAAAATATTCTTCTCCTTGAGGTGACCTTTTCCTAGATGGACCACATACATCAGTATGGACCAGTTCAAGTGGCCTACTAGCTGATCCTTCCTTCTCAGGGAAGTTAGTTCTGGTTTTCTTACCAAACTGACATGATTTGCATATTGTATTGTCTGGAATTTTGATGTCCGGAAGACCATGAACTGCCTGGTATTTGCATGCTTTCCTTATTTGTGAGAAGCTTAGATGCCCCAATCTTCTGTGCCATAGCCAGTGTTCATCATTCTTACTTAGATAACATTGATGTTGTCCTTCTTTGAATATGTATAAATTATTTGGAGTTCTTATGCCTTTGATCACTGTTTTTCCTATATCAAGATCACAAACACTACAAATATTTGATCGAAATATTACCTCAGTTCCTTGATCGCACATCTGACTGACGCTCAATAGATTATGCTTTAAGCCATCAACATACATGACATTTCCAGCTTTGACCTTTTCTTTTAACTGAACAGAACCTTTACCTTTTATGAGAGCAGGGGTGTCATTTCCAAACGAGACCTTCTTCCCCTTCTCTAAGGCACTATATGGCTGAAGTTTTTCCTTATCACCCGTCATGTGTTTCGAACAGCCACTGTCGATGTACCATTGATTTTCTTTCCCTTCTACATATAAAGCTATACCACATCTCTCTGGTTGTGGTTCCTTCATTCTCCATGTTTTGACACTTGAGGCTTGCTCCTTCTGAGTTGTCTGCCGAAACCTGCTCCTGCATTCAGAATCTTCATGACCGAAGTTGTTACAAATAGAGCATTCTATTTCCTTTTCAAGAGCAGAAAAGTTATTGTAGGTTGTTTTCACGATCCCAGACATAATCCTTTGTTTTTGAGCTTCTCTAGTCATGATTGTCTTATAGGCAACACATTGAGCTGCTTTGTGGCCAAAGTTATGACAAGAGAAACATTGGCCATTGAAGAAACTCCTGTGATTATCAAATCTACCAGCCAAATTATTGTAGTTTCTATTGACATCCATTCTTGAGGCAAATTGAGAAAGTTTTACCTGAGGCTGGTTGTAGCTTTTGTTTGTCCTTAAGGTAGATTACCCCCGATTTACCTGATAGTATTTGTTATTTCTTGAGGAAAACTGTCCCTGATTTACCTGATGATTTCTATTAGGCCTTTGCTCGCTCCTCCTTGTTGCATCAAGATAACTTTTGGAGGTGGATTCTTGAGATGCTTCTTCATTATATCCTAGACCTGTCTTGATTAGTGGAGAATGTTGCACATTGATAATCTCATCCAGAGTTTCAGATCCTTTAACAAATCTAAGATTAAGAGATTTTGTTTTCTCAATCTCTTTTCTAAGACCAACAATTTCACATTCTAACTTTTCATGAAGTTTTTCTTTTTCAGCCAATTGGAATTGCAGAGTATCAATAATCATATTTTTCTCTTCTAAACAAATTTTGAGTTTAGAAATCTCTTCATACAGACCTTCTTCATCTATAGCATCCATGAAATCATCATCTTCAAAAGCCATTAAAAGTCTATAATTGTTACCTTGTTCATCTTCATCACTATTTGAAAGTCCATCACTGTCTTCATGAGTGTAATAGCTTTTCTTATTTACATTCTGTTTCTTGTTCCATCTGACAGGTTCCTTACCTTTATCAAGCTTATCTTTATGAGGACACTTTGCAGCATAGTGACCGACTCTTCCACAAGCAAAGCATTTGAAAGGTAACTTACCTCTGAATCTTCCAGCACCTCGTTGAAGGTTCTTGACAAAATTTGATTCTTCTTCTTCTTCTGATAGATGTCCTGACTCATAGTAATCTCCTTTGCCTGAGGCCTTGAATGCAGCTTCTCTTCTGTCTGATGGTCCTCCTTTCCTCATTTCGTAAGCAGTTAGAATTCCGTGCAGCTGTGACATGGTAAGTTGCTGTAGATTTTGTTTTTCTTCTATTGCAGAAAATTTTGATTCAAACTTAGAGGACAAAGATCTTAGTACCTTTTCAACCACAACAGCCTCTTTTATTTCTTCACCCAAGTTTTTCATACAATTAACAATCTCATCTATACGTAGAAAATAGTTAGCCACACTTTCATCATTGTACATTTTGAGATTTTCATATTGAATTCTGAGGGTTTGAAGTTTTGCTCGTTTTACCTGTTCATCTCCTTCATAGCTCAGAACGATCTTATCCCATATTTCTTTTGTGGATTTGTACTGCACAACCTTGACGAACTCTGATTGAGATAGACATCCTAATAGAGTATTGAAAGCCTTTTCATTTGTTTCATATTGCTTCTTACTAGCCGGATCTGTAGGTGTTGCAGACGGAAAAGTGTACCATGTATCTATGATATCCCAGAATTCTGTACCAAGAGATTGAAGATAAGCAGTAACTCTTACCTTCCAATATACGAAGTTTGTCCCATCAAAAATTGGTGGCCTGATCGATGCTTCTCTCTCGTAGTTGCTCATGATGATAGATCTTCCTTCAAGCGATCAAGCATCTTTTGAAGGACCTGCTCTGATACCAATTGTTGGAAATAATACTGAGAGGGGGGGTGAATCAGTATTATCAAATTCTATTCAATATTCCCTCTAGATTTATAATTTAATTTATTCTTCAGATGTTGACCATTAATTTGAATGTTAGTACCATAAACAGGAACAAGAAAAATAGACAATCACACCAAAGAACACCAGATATAAGGTGGAAACCCAATGTGGGTGAAAACCACCTGCTGCAATGTGTCTCTATCTTCCTTCAATTAGAAACTTCTTTTTACAATGATTTTGTACTAGTGTAGTCCTTTACCAGTACGCAGGCTGCAACCTGCAGAGAGCTACAACCCTCTCTCGTTTTCCAGACTCTCTTGGAAGGGAGCTACAACCCCCTTAGCTCTTGTACTAGCTGAGCTACTAGTACATAGGTGCTGACCTACTTCTTTTCTTCTAGGGACCACGTTTCATAAATTTTTAGACTGGATCCATGAACATCAAATAGTCATCAAGTACATGTGAATCAACCAATAACTTCTTAGAATGCAGTGACCAGAAAAGCAATACCAGTAATCAGACACAGATTCTAAACCCAGAACTCTGCAGCAATAGACAAAAGGCAGCCAACATATATTTCAAGAAAAGTCTGCAACTTCACCAATAGAAACTTGCGAATATCCGCACTTTTGTTGTGTCTAGCCTGCGCAGCTCTGCACCTGCTCTGTCTACTCGACAACGCACCTCCGCACCTGATCCGTCTACTAGACTGCGCACCTTCGCACCTGATCCATCTACTGGACTGCGCACCTCCGCACCTGCGCCGTCTACTGGACTGCGCACCTCTGCACCTGCGCCGTCTACTGGACTGCGCACTTGCGCCGTCTACTGGACTGCACACCTCCTCACCTACGTTGTCTACTAAACTGCGCACCTCCGCACCTGCGTCGTCTACTGGACTACGCACCTGCGTCGTCGACTGAACTGTGCACCTCTGCACCTGAGTCGTATCTCGCCTGCGGACCTCCGGATATAAACACTTTATCAGTCCTCAATTGTACCCCAGTCTGTCGAATTCACAGATCTAATCATGCGCCAAAGAGACCTCGACCTATCAGTAGATCCGCCTTATAATTCACGGTTTTCTCCTTAATTCAGATTTAGCTTCACAAACTGATCACCAAAATTTCAGGTCTTAAGATATTCAATGTTCACAAGTATCAGGGCCAAATGATCTCCTTCCCTTTTTATAGTCTAGGCCTTTCTCAAACCATGGACCAAAACCATTGAGAAACAATACCAAGGACTCAATACTTTGGTTCAACTCTTTTGAATGCAATACCATGGACCAAAACCATAGGATTAAAAACTGCGGACTAAATACCATGGATTAATCATAAAATTTCCCATGTGCGCGCGCTTTTTTGCATGGAAGTGAGTGAATTTGACGTCCGCACCTTTTGTTCGGAGAACCTGCGGGTATGTCCGCACTTCTTGTTCGGAGCACCTGAGGGTATCTCATTTTCTATCATTTTGAGAGCCTAAACAGTGATTTGCCACTTGAGTGAGTTGCCATCAAGGACAACACTCCTGCCATAGCGCCACATCTGTGTCATAATGCCAACAATTATCTTCGTTGTATTTACCAAAATATAAAATCATGGGATTTGGGTTAGATGGACCTACATCTATGAGAGGTGTGTTGGTTCCCCTTTTCATTTTCTATCTCACATGTTGTTGAATAAACCAATGGAATTATATTAGTGATACCCAGTTGGTTTTTTTATTAATAAACATGTGTTAGCAAAATACTTGTACCTCCTCCTTAGCTCATATTTGTTCATTTTTCTATGTTATTTTTCAAACAAAACTAGATTATGGTGCATATGGTTTAGAAGATCATTCCTCTAACTAAAACCTATTGAACCCTCTAGTTGACCAACCTTTTTGGAATCACCTCCAAAACACAATCCAATATCCTCCTTTTTTTCAAACCAATGGTAGAGATTGACTCCATGGACCATTTTTCTCTATTATAAATCCAATATGAACTCCATCAAGTTAAATAGGTTGCCCTTGGGTGATAAACATAAACTCTTTCCTTGGGAATTATTGAAAGTACATTCTACATGCTATGCCTTGGCATTTAACACCTTTGCAAAAGATAAGGGATATGTAAAGTACTCTTAAGCCCCCAAGGTAGAAAAAAATTACCTTGCCTACAATTAAAGAATATGACCAAATTTGATGGCCCTCTAAGGTATCCCTAAATTATAAATCAAATTCACATCTAATTCTATATTAGATGAAAACCTTCTTCTCATCATTAACTTTTGTACACTTTATCATTATAATTAAAATTATTTTTTATTAATTTTAATATTATTATTGTTTTCTTATTTTTGTTAATATTTAAAATATTTATTTAATATTTTATAATACTTAATAATATATATGTCAACAAAAATAATTATATAAATGTTACTATATACATTACTTAAAATATTATTTTTATAAATATAAATAATATAATTGTAGAATTAACCTCCAAATTTATTGGTGGTAAAAAATAAGGAATGTGAAAGGATAAATCATTAAAATCTTGTTAGTTTAGGTGGCAGTGCAGTTGGAAATTAAAAATAAAATAGTAAACTTTTAACCAATATATCACTATAGTGATTTCAAGTTGAACATGGAAAAATATAGGGCTTTTTCTAAGTGAATAAATATAATCAAATTTAAGTTAGAAGACAAACTCTTCCAATAATAATAGAAAACAAACTCTTCCAATAACAATAATAATAGATTGGATTATTTATAATGATTTCAAGTTTAACATGGAAAAATATAAGGCTTTTTCTAAATAAATAAATATAATCACATTTAAGTGAGAAGACAAACTCTTCCAATAATAATAGATTGGATTATTTATAATGATTTCAAGTTGAACATGGAACAATATAAGGCTTTTTCTAAATAAATAAATATAATCAAATTTAAGTTGGAACACAAACTCTTCCAATAATAATAGATTGGATTAGTTATAATTTTTGAGAATTAGAAAATAATTATATAAATTATTTTTTAGTGAAATAAATAAATATATTATTATTTATGTAAATTAAAGTGATTATAAAAATAAAGTTTCTAAATAAAAACAAAAACCATTTATTTTATAATATAGTTAATATTTTATGTATTTTTATGATAGAAATATATCATAATTTTATATAGTTTTTTATATGTTTTTTTAAAAAGGTTGTGGGTTTAAAATTATATGAGTAGAGTATGTACATTTTTATAGATTTTAGTAGTCATACTTTTGAGTGGAGGAGTCTTTTGTCTTACAAATCAGTATAGATTTATCTTAATTTCAAATTTATTAAGCCCAGAGTGAGATCAAATCTCTTGAGGTGCAAACTTCTCTTAGAGTACAAAACTTGAAAAAATGTTTTCAGCTCGAGAGATTTGATCCCTGTGGTTTTATACTAGTTCTTTCTATATGTATATCATGTCTAATGTTTTTGTTGTTTAAATTGTATATTTGAATACATAAATTTTGTGTTTTCTTTAACTATGATTTTAAAATAAATTTATTATTATTGTTTACATAATGGGAAAAACTATCATAACTCAATTGTTAAACCAACAATGAGGGCAATCATCACTCGCTACTATCTGTGAATGCAGACTGACTCATCACCTCCTCCACCCCATACACTCTGTCCTCCTCCAGTGGACACTCCAAAATATTAGTGTAGAAATATGTAATAAAATAGTGTGGGATAGCTATTACTAACTTTCAACAATTTGATGGCAGTTCTTTGGCTTCTTGGGCTTGAGGATCGCATTCTCCACAATAGCTTTGTTACTTTGTTGTTCTTTTTGGAATAGCCCTTTGATGGCCCCTTGTTCCCTACCTTCCTTGGCTTTGATGGCTTCTTTGGCTCTTTGTCCCCTACCTTCCTTGGCTTCCAAGTGTTTTTTATTTTTTATTTTTCATCTCCATCCCCTTTGTATTCACTATTACACTTCTGGGTTTCTTTTGTGGAGGGATTTTGTTGGCCTGTTTGATTGTTATTTCACAGAGTGTTGGTGCATTTCCTGTGACCCGGGTTACATGAAAGCCCACTCCTACATCCAGGCTTTCCTCTCTTGGAAAGGCCTGCTTGATTGTTGGCTCCCTTCTCATCCAATTATGGATTATTTAGAACCCTTAAGAGACATGGCAAAGCTGGATTTGCAGAGAATTTCACATCTCAGGGAACAACTTTCAATTCACATGAAGAATTAACCATGACCATCATGTTAGCTCAAACGAGAAGAATTTGAGTGTTAGAGGATGAACTAGTTTCACTAAAGAAGAGTTTAGCTGGTATGGTCATGTGGTAATGAAAAGACATAACTCTAGCCCATCAGTTACCAATGTTGATCTAGAACATGCTCTGGAATCTGCTTTGATTAATTTGGTCAAGTGAATTCATCTAAACAGAGATGCAGAAGCAGGGAAAAAATCTTTAAAATGACCCTCTTTTTCCCAAATTTTTTTTTTTTTTTTTTTATATATTTCAAGAAATTGCTGAAATTTTCTGTAGATATTACTCCTTTAAACTGTGTTTCAAATATATTGAAGCATCCAGGCTGTAGATATACTGTTAGATTGTTTTTTTTATTCTGAGATGTTCTCAACTGTTCGTACTCCTTTTTGTAGAAGATCCCTACATTCATTTAACAGCGTCCACATTGTATAGTGATAACTCTTATTTCAGATGATTTGAAAAAATACAATTTGATACAGAATATTGTGCTTCACCTATAAATAAAACACATATAACACACTCGCCAGGGAGGGGTCGAACCTGCGACTTTCTGCCCTAAAATATATCATTGAACTTATGGTTGTATACCATTCAAGTGGACGTGCCGGAGTGGTTATCGGGCATGACTAGAAATCATGTGGGCTCTGCCCGCGCAGGTTCGAATCCTGCCGTCTACGATTAAATTTGTTGTCATATAAGCGAAGGTACTCGGTGCATGTTCGAATCATTGTCGCTAGATGAGACTAACGTCGATGTTCGAATCATTGTCACTAGATGAGACTAACGTCGATGTCGAAATTTGTTTCCTGAATGAGTTTTGGCATCGACGAACCATTGTCACTAGATGAGACTAACGTCGATGTCGAAATTTGTTTCCTGAATGAGTTTTGCATCCCACTTGGGTTGACAACCCTCTCCAATTTTAGAAAACTTAGGTAGATGACAACCCTCTCCAATTTTAGAAAACTTAGGTAGATGACAACCCTCTCCAACTTTAGAAAACCTTAGAAAACTTAGGTAGATGACAACCCTCTCCAACTTTAGAAAACCCTCTCCAACTTTAGAAAACTTAGGTAGATGACAACCCTCTTCAACTTTAGAAAACTTAGGTAGATGAGGGTCATCTCAAGGATGCAACACAACCCTCTTCAATTTTAGAAAACTTAGGTAAATGAGGGTCATCTCAAGCGAAAGTACTCGGTGCATGTTCGAATCATTGTCACTAGATGAGACTAACGTCGATGTCGAAATTTGTTTCCTGAATGAGTTTTGCATCCCACTTGGGTTGACAACCCTCTCCAACTTTAGAAAACTTAGGTAGATGAGGGTCATCTCAAGGATGCAACAAAACCCTCTCCAACTTTAGAAAACTTAGGTAAATGAGGGTCATCTCAAGGAGGGTTGACAACTCTCTCCAACTTTAGAAAACCTAGGTAAATGAGGGTCATCTCAAGGAGGGTTGACAACTCTCTCCAACTTTAGAAAACTTAGGTAGATGAGGGTCATCTCAAGGATGCAACACAACCCTCTCCAACTTTAGAAAACTTAGGTAAATGAGGGTCATCTCAAGGATGCTTAAAAATATATGTCTTATTATCAATATTTGGTAAATGAGGGTGATCTCAAGGATGCTTAAAAATATCGGTCTTATTATCAATATTTGTAGAAACATTTAATTTAGACAAAGATAGAACTCAATAGGAGAATAATCATGAGGTCGCCAACCCTCTCCAACTTTAGAAAACTTAGGTAGATGAGGGTCATTTCAAGGATGCTTAAAAATGTTTGTTTTATCATCAATATTTGTAGAAACATCTAATTTAGGCAAAGATAGAACTCAATAGGAGAACAATCATGAGGTCCTTGATATTTATTGGATCATGCTTACCTCTTACCTTGCATGGGAAGGCACTATAACATCTTAAATCATTTATACTTGGGATTCCCCAGGTCATTGCAATACTTACAAGGTTTTCTTTTTCCAATTGTTCCCTTCTTACTTAGGTTATTCTTGATGTTGTCTTTTTAGGATCTTTATTTCACCTCTTTTAATGTTATCATGGCTCATTTTGGATTATAGAAGTCCTTTTTCTTGCCAATCTTTCCAAAGTTGCAAACTTCCATTGCTTTTCAACCAATATATTATATAGCCTTCCAAAATCTAGATCTTTAAATTTATTATCGAACATGCACTTTATAAATAAAAAACTTGATACATAAAAATCATAAAAAAATTGATCCATAAACTATTGTGGATATTCCATTGGATAGTTTGTCACAATAGATCTAATAAAAATAAACTGAGATCTATATTATGAAGGTTAAATTCTTTTAGATTCCATATTTATCAATTATTGATGCACTATTTATGCATGTAATAGATAAAATGCAGAAAATAGAGAAAAAAAAATATAGCCACACACCAACCACAATGAACACAAGATATACTTTGGGAAGTCCTTATAGGAGAAAACCCAATTGGAATGTGAGTTTGGTTGCTCCATTCTTTTCTCTAAAATGGAAATAATGCGAGTACAAAGGAGAAGGAACTCTCCATGGAATCACTTGAGACCTGTGGCCTAATAGCCTACTACAAAATACTAAACCCCTATGTAATGCTCTCTCACTACCACTCTCGATTGCTCTACTTTGCTACAAAACAAGATACAATCGAATAGAATAGAACCCCTTTTCCTCCTCATGGCTTGATTATAACATAGCCCAATAGCCAACTAGGGGCCAAGTTTGACTCCTCCAACTCTCAAATAGACTTACAATTTTGATCCTTCTAGAGATTTCTTCATAGTCCTCACATGGTTAGCCCCCTTTCCATGAGTCATGAGGGTTGGTGTGGCATCCTCTCAAATTATGGTGGTCACTCACGATAATTCAAATTCTAGGAAGCATAATTTTTGCATACAAGCTCTGATTAACACAATTCTTGCATCACTGGAGGGTCTTTGAATGTAGAATAGTTTCATGGGCTCCGACACTTAAGTGAGAAAAATTTACCTCCCAAAAACATCATTTAATGCCACAAAATGGCCTTGGAAAGTTTCATACTCTGATTCTCCAAAGTAGGTCGCACCATCAAAACAACTTTTCCAAATTGATTCCTCCAAATCTTCTACTCTGAAAGCATTGAAATGGATGAAAAATTATATAATGATCCAATTCAAATCATACCTCCACATCTGGGGAGGATTTTTGTCCCCAAAAGCTTTATTGTATAAGGTGATGGAATTTTTTCTCTACTTTCTCCTTGGAGTACCATTTAGCCTTGCCTAAAAGTTGTCCTTTCAACCCAATCTGACAAATGTCACACTACCCTTGTATTGTACTTCTAGACTTCTTCGGCAAAATTGTCTCCTTTGTTAAACTCTACTTGGGCAATTGGAGCTAAATCCTTTATGCAAGGTAGGATCTGGTCCTCTTCCTAATCCAACATGGAAGACTCATAGAGGTTGAGATATTTGACATCCTACATTGTGTAAATGTGCATGTATGGGGATAGATTGAGTATATAGGCATTATTTCCCACCTTTTCTACTACCTATAAAGGACCATGTTGTAGAGCCTTGACTTTGTCACTAAGACCCTATAACCTCCCCTTGCTCGATTGTGACCATACTCTATCTGCCACTATGAATGAATTCTTTGTTCTTTGTTGATCATGCTTGGACTTGTACTTTTCCTCTGACTTCTTCAATGTCTCTAGTACTTTCAAATTGATATACCTAATATTCTCAACAAATATTCCTTCTCGTAATACATCTCTAGTGAGATCTCGCCTCACTCCTACTTTTTTCCATACAAAACATGTAAAGGTGAAGGTGGAAAATATCCAAAACAAGAGCCAAATGGGGACTTACCAGTAAAAGTGTCAACTAGTCTGTTATAAGAGTGTTGTACATATACAAAATTTTCATTCTAGGTCTTCATATACTTCTATCTATAACCCCTCAAAAGCTTCACTTAATTTTCGTTCATTACTTATGTTTTCCCATCTCTTTGTAAATAGAATGTTGTAGACCTCTCTAACTTCCTATCTATGGTTTCCCACAATGTAGTCCAATATACATTAACAAAATCTAGTATCCCTACCTAAAATGATGCTCCTTGGTATCCCAAAATGCACCTAGACCTATTCAAATAACAAGTTTTCTACTTCTTGAGAACACACATCATGTTGAACTTGTTAGCTACCACAATCAAGTAATCATTTCATTTCCTAGTTGTGGGTAAACCTCCCACAAATTCCATAGAAATGCTTTCCCAAGGATGAGTAGGTATAGGTAAGGGATGGTATAGACCCTATTTCATGTTACTATATTTGTTGGAATAACAAAGCATACATCATCTAATGAACCTTGCTACATCTTCTTACATTATACGCCAATACACATAACTTTGTAAGTTAACCATTGCCTTCCCTACATAAAAATGAATTGCAACCTTGGAGGTGTGAGCATCTTTGATTAGCTATAGTCGCTCCCCTTTAGGAACACAAATTTTCTCCATCTTGTAGTTTAACTCATTCTAAATACAATAATCAAATATATTGTCACCATCTCCCTCATGGCTCTCGCTCTAGAATTACTAAAACACCTCCTTGAAGTCCTCATCCTCCATATATGCATCTTTGTATGAATCATGGGTGAAAGGATCCATGTGCATCAGAGTTCCCAAAGTTGTAATTTTTTTATGTGGGTGGCTTTGAGAAAATGTCATCCAACTTATTTGTGACGTCTTTCTTATACTTGATGACTAATGAAATTGTTATAAAAACCACCATTCACTTGTAGTGCCTAGTTTATTGTAGCTTACCATGGACATGTAATTATTGTAATGCCTAGTTTATTGTAGCTTACCATGGACCTGTAATTATTGTAGTGACTAGTAATCTATGTGGATGATGACCTCCTTTCTGATCATATAATGTTTCCAGTTTTTGACAACTTGCACTAGAGCATAGAGCTCCTTGACGTAGGTATGGTAGTTGAGAACCGACCCATGAAATACTTTAGAATGGTAGCATATACGCCTTCCTTGTTGTATCAATACTGCTCCCATGGCATACCCACTTTCATTTTTCTCCACTTTAAAGGGTCATTGTAGGTTTGGTAATGCAAGAACTAGTGTTTGATTGATTTTCTTTTTTAACTCTTCATATGTCTTCTGCTAACCTTCCCCCACTAAAATATCTTTTCACTCATTACTATAGCATGGAGTGGTGTGACTACTACTAAAAATGAAGCTATGGATTTCCTCCACTATCATGTTAACCCAATGAAACTCTTGACTTTAGAGACATTTGTAAGCATAAAACACTTCATGATGGTCCCCATATTTGCAAGATCAATCTTGATCTCCTCTCCACCAATCACATAGACTAAATACACCAAATATTGTTAAGCAAACACACATTTCTTGAGATTTTCCAATAGTTGGTGCACCTGCATCGAGTGTGAGATGGTTTCCTCCCAGGAAGCACTATAAACCAATATATCATCCAAATAAACAATAACAAATGAATCAAGATAATGGAGCAATATATCATTCATCAATGTCATGAAACATAGTTGGTGCATTGCATAGACCAAATGGAGTGACTAACCAATAATAAAAGCTTTGTCTAGTTTTGAAGGTAGTCTTTCGAGTGTCCTCTTCCTTGACTCAAATATGGTAATACCCTAATTTTAAATCCAAATTGGTGAAGTATTTCACTTGTAGTTGATTCAACATACCATTCAACATATCATCAATCCTAAGTAGAGGGTACTTGTTATTGAGTGTAATCTTGTTTAACACTCTATAAAATATCGTTGCAAATTTTCTAAGTACCATCCTTCTTTGGCACAATTATGATGGGTGACCCACAAGGTGAAGTGCTTGGTTGAATCACACCTTGCTCTAGCAACTACTACAATTGCTTCGTCACTTTGTGTGCTTCTAGACTGGAATATCTGTACATCCCAAAATTAACGATGGAGAGTACAACAATAGTTGGTGTTGAAAATAGCAACAAGAAATGATAAAAATAGAACCCAAAAATTCTAATTTAATTTGTCCTTGAATTAAATTGTGAATTAAAATCGAATTTAGTCCTAACAGCTACTTGGAAATAATTAATTAAGTTATTTTGACTTAATTAGTTGGAGAAATTCAAGTTAAAAGTCTTTCTGAAGTCATGCAAGAGTTATCCCTTAAATTAAGGAGATAAGCCTTAAATTAAGGAGATAAGATTGAGTTATATTTGAGTTGTAATTAGTTAACTCAGTTTACTAAGTTAAGTCCAGTTAAATTAGTTCCAAACTATTTGAGGAACTAATAGAGAGCTATCAGTCAGTTGATGCATGCATGCACTCAACTGGTGTACTCCAGTTAGCTTAAGATTCCCTCATCAGAAACTCATGCATGTCTATTCTGAGAAAGACCCAGTTGAGATTAAAGTCAAGGACAGTGTACTCTCAGTTGCATGTGTTTTCCTATAAAGAAAACTCATGCATGCAGAAGGGATAATTCCTTGAGGATTGCGCAATTCTGATAGTGTGTGAGATCAGGTGATCATCCACTAGGTAGAAGAGGTTTTCCACTTGGTTGAAGGAGAATCATCCCAGATGAACATCGCAAGGAAATAGGAGCTTGGAGGGCAGAGAGGAAGTCTTGAGAGAAGTTGGGATTGCCTGTGAGCATCTGTGAGGATTGTACTGAGAGCTGGCTAGCTGTGAGAGCTAAGGCTTTGTGTAATTCCTATGTATTTCCACCTTGTATGATAATACAGATAGTGGGGTTTTTAGCTGAGGCTTTCCCCAAAGTATTTTCATGTGTATTGTGCATTGATTCTTCTTCTTCTGGTTATATTGTTCAGCTCGATCTTTAAGCTTCTGCAAATTAATAGTAGAAGTAGGTTATAGTATTTTGCTTTGGTTATATTGCATTATCGGGTTAACCTACAGGCAGATTTTCTACATAGGTCTTAGAGCGAGTTTTGTAGAGAATTTGCAGAATTTCTACATGGTATCAGAGCCAAGTTTATCGGACCTGTGAACAGTATACTGAGAAGAGAATTCGAAGTTTGAATTTCGGGGTTGCAGGTGCAAAGTGAATTCTTATCATACTTCAAGGTTAGACAATGGTGTTCTATGGCTTGAGACTCGAGTATGCCTTGGAAGGTAGCTCGGATTACATAGCATGGAGAGATAGAATGGAGGTTGTATTAGAAGACAATGGCTTGAAGGAATTCATTGATCATGAAATTCAAAAGCCAGCTTCAACTAATGCACAAGAGTTGGTTGAGTGGAAGAAGTGTGTGGCGAAGGCGAGATGGATCATCCTTGAGGGAGTTCGAGACCATATTGTCTCGGGTCTCCATGGCAAGGATACTCCATTTTCAATGTGGAAGACATTGAAGGACCTCTACCAGAATAGCAGCAACCAGAGGAAATTGGTGCTCAAGGATAAGCTTCGAAGAATCAAGATGGAGAAGGGCGATACTATTTCCACATATCTGAACAAGCTCACCACCTGCAAAGATGAGCTTAGCTATGTGGGAATAACCACTGCTGATGATGATATGGTGAGCCTCAAGTCTCCATGGGAAGGATACTCCATTTTCAATGTGGAAGATATTGAAGGACCTCTATCAGAACAGCAACAACCAGAGGAAATTGGCGCTCAAGGATAAGCTTCGAAGAATCAAGATGGAGAAGGGTGATACTATTTCCACATATCTGAACAAGCTCACCACCTGTAGAGATAAGCTTTGCTATGTGGGAATAACTACTTCCGATGATGATATGGTGAGCCTCGCTCTACTTGTCCTTCCAAAGAGTTGGAATAACTACCAGGACTTTGTGAATGGAAGGGAGAAACTGCAAGATTGGGAACAACTGTGGCCAGATTTGATGCAGGAGGAGATCAAAAGGAGCACACGAGATGGTTCTTCATCAAAGAATGATGATGAAGAAAATATGGCCTTATCGAGGAAGGCAAGGAAAGGGAAGGGGAAGGCTTCCCATTCCAAATCGAATTCTTCTCATGGAGGGAATAAGGGTGACATGTCTAAAATGAGATGCTTTAATTGTCACGAGATGGGACATTATGCGACTAATTGCCCATCGAAGAAGTCAAAGAAGGGATCCTCAGAAGGATCAGAAGGTGAGGCATTAGTCTCTCAATTCGAAATGGACTTTACCCTCATCGCATGCATGATGTCATCGATGATGGGTTGTGTTTGGTATCTTGACAGTGGAGCCTCATTCCACATGACCGGTGATAAAAGTTTATTCAGTACCTTGGAGGAGAAAGACCTCAAGATGCACATAGAGATGGGTGACAACGGAAGGTATAGTGTTTCAGGAGTGGGCATGGTCACTTTTCAGAGGGAGCTTGGACCTCCTCTCACCTTGACAGATGCGAAATATGTGCTTGGACTGAAGAAGAACTTGGTATCGGTCGCGATGTTGGAGGAAAAAGGCTACGATTTTGTCTTCTATAAAGGAAAGGTGTTCCTTAGACACATCACCATGAGACAGGTGAAACAGATCGGTTCACGAGTTAAGAACCTGTATGCTCTTGAGGTTCAAGATGCATGCAAAGCCTTAAGGAGCAAGGCAAATGTTAGAGACTTGGTGGTTGAGAGGGAGAGTAAATTACCTCTGAACATGCAGCCCCCGAAGAAATCTTAGACAATTTTGGAGGATCCATAATTGGAGACGTAGAGAGGAGATCGAGTGAAGAGATCCACTCATGCAGATACCTCCATTACGGGGGAATTTCGATCCAAGTGGGCAGAGGGATCACATGCAGCCATACCTCCAGGTGTGAGGTGGGGCGATGTGAAGTGATAGTCCCATGAAGGGCAGGGTCCATTGAGAGGTTTTATCTCATGGATCGTACCTTGCTATGGGAGCCCAAAGTACATAGTAGCGGGGGGAATCAGTGGGATTGATGTAGTCAGAGATCAAAGTGATAGAGGCTAGAGCAGTCAAATACTGAAGAGCGTAGAGAAGGATTGACAATAGTGCAGAAAGGAAGAGTCACTAGAAGCACAAAGTTTTCAGTTGACAAAGGCAATAGCAATCAAAGACTTTGATGACAGATGCATCAGACTGTTGAAAATAGAAACAAGAAATTCTAAATATATAAGTGCTAAATTTAGTACTGCTATAAATAGCATTTCGGGATACCTTCCTATTTTAGTTAGTCCCTGAACTAAAATAGATAAGTAAAATTCGAATTTGATCTTAGTAGCTGTTTGTAAAATAATTAATGAATTCAACTTGAGTTAATTAGTTGTAGAAAATCAAACATGAAGTCTATATGAGGACATGCAATAATTTATCCAATCGAGGAATTTATCCATTAGTTAAAGAGATAAGGATGAGTTGTAATATTGAGTTGTAATTAGTTGGCTCATTTAACTGAGTCAAGTCCAATTAGAGTAATTGTTATGTAAAAAATTAGTTAGTCGTTAATTTTAGATTTATTATTTAGTTTTAGGATTAATTAGACGAAAGGGCACGATCATAAGATCATGCCCTTTCCCCAAAGGGTGCCCGTGGCAGTATTTAAGCGAGGAAACCCCATTGTAAAAGACATCATCTATCTATTCTTTTATTAATAAATTATTTCTATATATATTTCTGTTATCCAGAAGTTTTTACACTTCATTGGTATCAGAGCCATCAAATCTTCTCGCCTGTGCAAGGTTCAAGCACCTATCTACTGCCATACTCACTGTACATCACCATTCTGTCTGCTGCGTAAACCACCAAACCCCGTCTGCATCCACCCTTCCGCCAGTCATTTTTTTTGTTTTGTTGCTGTCATCAAAATTGAACCGGCAGTAGTTCTACGGTTCCGTGTGGTGGACCTGCGGTTCTCTTGAGTAATCGCTGCGGTGATATCCGCTGTATGTTAAACCCACTGCTGCCCCTGTCCGCTGTCCATCTGCCTCGTCTGACCGCTGTTCGACTGTCCCAGCACCGTCAGCTAGCCACCGTTTCATCTGCCCAGACTTACAGTTGCATGGAATAAACGTCTGCGGGAGTGGAAGGTAGTCTGCCCACGGCTGCCGCCAATAGACGTGACGGTTCAAAACGGTTCAAAAGTTAAATGAGATATATATAAAAAAAAATTATAACGTGATTTGGTTATATATATCATATTTTAATTATATATATATAATTTAATTAAAAGTTATATAATTTATAACTTTAATTTATATATATATATATATATATATATATATATAATAATTAATAATTATAAATTATAATTATTATAATTTATAATTAAAAAATATATATATTAATTAAATTAAATTATTAAATTAATTTAATTTAATTTAAAAAAAATATTAATTAAATTAAATTATTAAATTAATTTAATTTAATTTAAATAAATATATATATATATATATATATATATATATATATATATATATATTAATTAATTAAATTAAATTATTAAATTAATTTAATTTAATTATTAAAAAAAAAAAAAGGAAGGAAAAATATTTTAGCTGACAAATAAATACACGCCTCCGCAAACCCGCTCAATGTCGACAATGACAATGGCGGATTTCCAAAAAAGGTTGCTGGATGCAGAGCAAAAGATAAATAACAACCACGACGAGGTCAGTAAAAGATTAAATGAAGTCGAGAGCAAGCTGGGGGAGCAAGCGGACAAAATCAAAAATCTTGAAGATACAACAAATCGAATAGAGATAAAAATGGAAAGTCAACATGTCCAAACAGAAGTAAACTTCAAAGAGATCTTAACAATGCTAAAAGTTCTGTGTAAAAGGTCGAATTGTACGTCCGAACAACTACAGAAAGAAGGTGAAGAGAATCAAGAACACGTCTCGTCGGATTCAACTAAGTCCACAGACTCTCATGACAAGGTTGAATCCCCAAAAAAATTAGCGACACCCCACCAAGAAGCGAGTAACACAGCCTTTACAAACAAGCAACTCTGGGATAACTTTACCAATCAACACCCTTTTTTCGCTCAACCAGTAGCAACATACCAGCGACGGGCAAAAGTCGAGATGCCTAAATTCGATGGAAACGAAAAAAACAATGTTGCATGGATAAATAAAGCAGAAGAATACTTTGAGATATATGACATCACTGACGATGAAGAAAAGCTTAGACATGCATCCATGAAAATGGAGGGAGAAGCATATAACTGGTATATGTGGTGGAAAAAGACAACACATGTCATTAGCTGGAGGAAATTTAAAGATGCATTCTTCAAAAGATTCCAAGGTGTAAAGGAAGAAGAATTCGTTTCAAAACTCATCAAATTACGACAAAAAGGAAGTGTGGATGAATACACTCAAGAATGGGAGACCTTAGTAACACGAGTACCTGGGTTATCAGAATCTCGTCTAATTCAGTCATACATCTCGGGACTCAAAACCCATTTACAAGCAGAACTTGAGATGCATGATATTACATCTATAGAAGAAGCAAGACGAAAAGCAAAAACAGCCGAAAAGAAATCTGAACCAATATTTTGGTCAACAGCGGAAAAAGCTTATGCAAGACGAAGGATACCCCAGTATGTGGACTCAAATAATACAAGATATGTTCCACCACATCGTCGTGAAGATGAAAAATCTAATGTGGAAATGCAAAGGATAAAAGAGGGTAAATGTAAACGCTGTGGTGAGAAGTGGGACCCCAAACATAGATGTGCTAAAGGAAAAGAACCAAAGAACCTATATAACTGTGAAGCAACCAATGATTCAAACAGTGAAGATTATGACGTAGGAGACACAGAAGACGCTCCAGAATTTTCACCAGAACTAGATGATGGAAATATTCCACAAGTATCATTATCAGCTATGACAGGTATATCACAACCTCAGACTTTAAAGTTAAAAGGACACATAAAGAAGAACAACGTAGTGGTTCTCGTCGACTCTGGAAGCACACACAATTTTTTAGATGCAACCGTGGCAAAGAGACTCAATATATTTTCATTCCCCTTACCAAACATGAAAGTGATGATAGCTAACGGTAAGAAGATTGAAAAGGTGGGAAAATGCCATAAGGTTAAATTGCAGATTCAAGACTTCAGTTTAGAGTCTCCGTTTTTCACAGTACCGTTAGGAGGAGTAGATGTAGTCTTAGGTATCCAATGGCTACGAACTTTAGGTACTTATGCCGCCAACCATCAAGTACAATTTATAAAATTCAAATGGGGAGGTCAGAAGTACAAGCTACACAGATTCCAAGCACCAGAAAATCAAGTTACATCATCATCCCAGATGATGAAGCTGAGTCGAAATGGAGCACCTGCTTATGTAGTACAATGTCACCAATTAGAGATGTTAGCTGCAAATACAACCAGAGAAGAGTCACCAGAGATACAAGATTTGATTCGGAAGCATGAAAAAGTATTTCAAGACCTACCTATAAAGATGCCGCCTAATAGGGAAATTGAGCATACAATAGAAGTCAAGGCAAGACCAGACCCTGTTAACATCAAGCCATACCGATATCCACATCACCAAAAAACGAAGCTTGAGAGATTAATCCAAGACCTTTTAAAGTGTGCGACCTTGATCATGTTAGAATATCTGATCAAGTGGAAGGACTTACCCGAAGAAGACGCTTTCTGGGAGAATGAACCATCCTTCAACAACATCCGTCGTTACTTATGCTTTGAGGAAAAAGCATTCTTTCGAGAGGAAGGCAATGTTATGTAAAAAATTAGTTAGTCGTTAATTTTAGATTTATTATTTAGTTTTAGGATTAATTAGACGAAAGGGCACGATCATAAGATCATGCCCTTTCCCCAAAGGGTGCCCGTGGCAGTATTTAAGCCAGGAAACCCCATTGTAAAAGACATCATCTGTCTATTCTTTTATTAATAAATTATTTCTATATATATTTCTGTTATCCAGAAGTTTTTACACTTCAGTAATTCAAACAGTTTTTTGAATTAATTGTGAGTTCAGTTAGTTAATGCATGCATGCATGTAACTGTTGCACTTCAGATAACTGAATATTCTCTCATAAATAACTCATGCATGTCAGTTCAGACAGAGACCTAGTTGAGATCAGATGGAGGGGCAGTGTACTATTAGTTGCGGGAATATTCCATTGTGAATAGATCTTGCATGTAGAAGGAATTCTTTCCTTGAGGATTGCGCAGTTAATTCTTTAGTTTTAGTGAGTGTGATGAGGCCAATTCACACATGTGACATCATTGGACCCGAAGAAAAACTACGCAAGGAAATAGGACGCTTGGAGGGCTGAGGGAAGGCATATCTAGTGTCTACTCAGTCTGTGAGCTGTATTGTTTGATTGCAGAGAGAGAAGGATAGCTTGAGAGCTGATTCTTTTGTAACTTGAACATATTTCCACTTGTATGATAATACAAAGATTGGAGTTTTAGGCTGAGGATTTCCCGGGTTATTTCTTTTGTGTTATGCGTGATTGAATTCTCATTCTCAGTTATATGTGTTCTCATTTATCTTGCTCATGTTCGATTAAGCTTCCGCAAAGTTTGTTGTAGAAGTAGATCTTGTATTTTTCTTTAGCATATTGCATAATCAGTTGATCTACAGTGGGAATTTGTACATGGTATCAGATAAAAGGTGATCAAAGCAAAGAACAATATACAAGAAGGGAGAAGTTCGAAGTTTCAAGTTCCTAAATATAAAAATCGAGTTCTTATCACATCTCAATTTCACCAATGGCATTCAACGGTTTAAGACTCGAGTAAGACCTTAATGGCAGCTCGAATTATATAGCCTAGAAGGATCACATGGAAGCAGTATTAGAGGATAACGGTCTAAAGAACTTCATTGATCAAGAAGTCCCCAAGCCGAATGATGCTATAGAATTGGCAGAATGGAAGAAATGTGTGGCTAGAGAAAGGAGAATCTTCCTGGAGGGAGTTCGAGACCACATTGTCTCGATCCTTCATAGGAAGGAGACATTGTTTTCGATGTGGAAAACATTGAAAGATCTATATCAAAACAACAGCAATCAGAGGAAGCTGGCGCTGAAAGACAAGCTTTGGAAAATCAAGTGTGAAAAGGGCGACACAATCTCTACATATCTGAACAAGCTCACCACTTGCAGGGATGAGCTTGGAAGTGTAGGGATCACAACTATTTATGATGACATGGTGAGTCTTGCACTCCTCGGTCTTCCTAAGAGCTAGCATAACTACCAAGACTCAGTTAATGGAAGAGAAAAACTGCCAGATTGGGAATGAATTTGGTCGGATCTGATGCAGGAGGAAATAATAAGAAGCACCAGAGATGGATCCTCATCGAAGCAAGATGATGAGGAAAATCTAGCCTTAGCGAGTAACACGAGGAAAGGGAAAGGGAAGGCGTCCCATCCCAAATCCGGTTCTTCCCATGGTGGGAAGAAGTTTGACAAATCGAAAGTGGGATGCTTTCATTGTCATGAAGTGGACCATTATGCTACAAATTGTCCACAGAAGAAATCCAAGAAGGGATCCTTGAAGGGATCTGATGGTGAGGCATTGGTCTCACAGCTTGAGTTGGATTTCTCTCCTATCACATGCATGGTTTCATCCATGGTGGGATGTGTGTGGTACCTTGACAGTGGAGCTGCATTCCACATGTCAGGTGACAAGAATCTTTTCAGTACCTTGGAGGAGAAGGATCTCTAGATGTGGATCAAGATGGGCGATGATGGAAAGTATTGTGTTTTAGGTGAAGGTACGGTTCTGTTTTAGAGGGAGCATGGAGCTCCCCTCACCCTGACTGATGTAAAGTATGTACCAAGTCTGAATAAGAATCTTGTGTCTGTTGCTATGCTAGAAGATAAAGGCTATGATGTAGTCTTTAGTAAAGGAAAGCTTGAGGCATATCGACACTGGACAGACCAAGAGAATTGGGATTCGAGTAAAGAATCTCTACAAGCTGGAGGTAGACGACTGTGTTGCATTGAGTTCCAAAGCTAAGATGCTGCAGAGCCAAGATGTTGGTGAGCTATGGCATAGAAGACTGGGCCACTTGCACTATGGAGCCCTGAAGATCATGCAACAGATTTCTACTAGACTTCCCAAGGGAAAACTGGAGCAGACGAATACATGCAAATGTTGTACCATGGGTAAGTATGCGAAATCTTCCTTTTCGGATCGAGATAGTAGAGTTGGAGCAATACTGGAGCTAGTTCACTCAGATGTTTGTGGACCTTTCTCTACAGCCTCCATCGCAAAACAAAGGTACTATGTTATTTTTATTGATGATTTTTCTCATAGATGTTGGATCTACTTTATGCAAAAGAAGGATCAGACCTTCTTGAGGTTTTGTGAGTTTAAAGCCTTGGCAGAGAAAGAATCTGGAAAGAAAATAAAAGCCTTGCGTAGCGACAATGGTGGAGAGTATGTCTCCCAACAATTTAAAGACTTCTGCACTGCAGAAGGAATTAAACGGGAATTGACGGCACCCCATAGCCCACAACAAAATGGGGTGGCCGAAAGGAAGAATAGATTGGTTGTGGAAGCAGCTCGAGCGATGTTGCATGACCAAATCCTACCACTGCATTTGTGGGCTGAGGCATGGAATACAACAGTATACTTGCAGAACAGAAGCTCGCACTATATACTGGGAATGAAGACACCTATGGAGGCCTTTTCTGGGAAGCGACCAGATGTGAGTCACTTCTGAATCTTTGGATCATCAGTTTATTGTCATGTGACCAAAGATGCCCGAAAGAAGCTAGATCCAACAACTGAGTTGGGAATACTTGTGGGGTACACGAATACACCCCACAACTATCAGGTGTACCTACCTACCAGTCAAAGGACAGTGGTACGCAGGGATCTAAAGTTTGATGAGTAGAAATCCATGCGATTATCACTTGAGAGGGAGCTCAAGTTGCATGCAGAGGAGGAAATTTCAGTTCCTAAGGAGGAGGAGCCTCAGATTGATGCGGAGTAGCCACATGTAGAGGATCCGGGAGTGGAGACATCCACTCATGCTGAGACTTCCAGAGATGGGTGGAAACGCTCAAGGGAAGCTGACAGGTTGATGCTGGATGCGTAGGAGAATGTGGGACAACCATATTCTCAGCGCAGATAGAGGAGGTTGCCCGAGCGGTACACTAGGTACATGGCCTTGGTTGGGGAGTGTGTAGATACCGAACCTTCTTCATTTGAGGAGGCAGTGCAGCAACTAGTCTGGGTTGATGCAATGGTAAAGGAGTATGACTCTATCATTCGGAACAGTGTGTGGGATGTTGTCCCAAGACCTTAGGGCAAGTCAGTGGTTAGTTCCAGATGGCTTTACAAGGTAAAGCAGGCAGCTGATGGTAGTGTTGAGAAACATAAAGCAAGGTTTGTTTCCCGAGGTTTGTAGCAAGGTACTCATCTATCATATCTATGTTGGCACTATCAGCTCATATGGGTTGGAAGATCCATCAGATGGACGTGAAGACAACATTCCTCAATGGGAAGATTGAGGAGGAGGTGTACATTGAGCAACCAGAGGGTTTTGAGACCTTCGATCATGAGTCACATGTGTGCCGACTCAAGAGGGCTTTGTATGTGCTGAAGCAAGCACCCTGTGATTGGTACACCAGGATCGACAACTATTTCACCAGGTTGGGCTTCACTAAGAGTGAAGTAGATCTGAACCTTTACCACATCATGGTAGAAGGTAAACCATTGATCATTGTTCTTTATGTCGATGATCTGATCTTGACAGGTGATGATCAGCTGATACAACCTTGCAAGGAATACCTTGCAAGAGAGTTCGAAATGAAAGACATGGGTCTTATGCACTACTTTCTAGGCATGGAGGTGTGGCAGAAAGATGGTGAAGTATTTGTGTCTCAAGGCAAGTATGCCAATGAGATACTCAGGCGCTTTCACATGGAGAAGTGCAAGCCCATGCAGACTCCTCTAGCTGGGAACTGGAGGAAGGAGAATGCTACTTCAGGTGAGGTAGTAACTGCTACTGTTTATAGGCAGCTGAAGGGTTCACTTATGTATCTAGTGAACACACAACCCGACTTATGCTTTGCGGTGAACCAGCTAAGTCAAGCTATGGTTCAGCCTACCAAGATGTTTTGGAAGGCAGCGAAGCATGTGCTGAGATACCTCATAGGCACATATCAGTTCAAATTGTGGTACAGACGGATAGAGGGAGTGAAGCTTCAAGGCTTCACAGATGCAGATTGTGTAGGGAGTCCATCAGACTGGAAGAGAACTTCTGGAGGAATCTTCAACCCTGGTTCAGCTGTTGTTTCCTGGTACAATAGGAAACAGAGGTTAGTTACACTTAGCTCAGCAGAGGCTGAATACATAGCTACTAGTCAGGCTGCATGTGAAGCCATTTGGATGTAGAAGATTCTAGTGGGATTGTTTGGTTAGAGGATGGATCCAACCGTGATCTACTGCAATAAACATAGTTGTATCAAACTCTAAGAATCCAGTTTTTCATGACAGGTCCAAGCACATTGATATCTGGTATCACCATCTTCGAGTCTATGTGGTCAAGAGGATCATGTTGTTGTTGTATGTTTCGACCGAGGAACAGGATGCAGATATTTTGACGAATGCATTGTCAAAATGCAAGTTCGAGTTCCACAGAGACAGGATTGGGGTCACTGATAATCCCTTCCTTGTTGAGAGGGAGTGTTGAAAATAGCAACAAGAAATGCTAAATATAGAAGTGCTAAATTTAGTACTACTATAAATAGCATTTCAGGATACCTTCCTATTTTAGTTAGTCCCTGAACTAAAATAGAGAAGTAAAATTCCAATTTGATCTTAGCAGCTATTTGTAAACTAATTAATTAATTCACCTTGAGTTAATTAGCTGTAGAAAATCAAACATGAAGTCTATGTGAGGACATGCAACAGTTTCTCCATTAATTGAGGAATTTATCCATCAGTTTAAGAGACAAGGATGAGTTGTAATATTGAGTAGTAATTAGTTGGCTCAGTTAACTGAGTCAAGTCCAGTTAGAGTAATTCAAACAGTTTGTTGAATTAATTGTGAGTTCAGTTAGTTAATGCATGCATGCATGTAACTGCTGCACTTCAGATAACTAAATATTCTCTCATAAATAACTCATGCATGTCAATTCAGACAGAGACCCAGTTGAGATCAGATGGAGGGGCAATGTACTATTAGTTGCCGGAATATTCCATTGTGAATATCTCTTGCATGCAGAAGGAATTCTTTCCTTGAGGATTGCCCAGTTACTTCTTCAGTTTTAGTGAGTGTGATGAGGCAAATTCACACATATGACATCGTTGGACCCCAATAAAAGTTGCGCAAGGAAATAGGAGGCTTGGAGGGCTGAGGGAAGGCATCTCTAGTGTCTACTCAGTCTGTGAGCTGTATTCTTTGATTGCAGAGAGAGCAAGATAACTTGAGAGCTGATTCTTTTGTAACTTGAACATATTTCCACTTGTATGATAATACAAAGATTGGGGTTTTAGGCTGAGGCTTTTCCTGGGTTATTTCTTCTGTGTTATGTGTGATTTATTTCTCATTCTCAGATATATGTTTTCTCATTGATCTTGCTCATATTCGATTAAGCTTCCGCAAAGTTTGTTGTAGAAGTAGATCTTGTATTTTGCCTTAGTATATTTCATAATCTGTTGATCTACAGTGGGAATTTGTACACATACTGATTCAGGTTGGATGTTTTTTTTGTTTCTAGAGTTGTTGGAGAAACAACACTAGAGAGAAGTGTTGCATGCATAACATTCCAAAGGTTCACGATCGAGATCGAGTTGAATTCCTTTCTTGTTGAGAGGGAGTGTTGAAAATAGTAACAAGAAATGATAAAAATATAATCCAGAAATTCCAATTTAATTTGCCCTTGAATTAAATTGTGAATTAAAATCAAATTTAGTCTTAACAACTACTTGGAAATAATTAATTAAGTTATTTTGACTTAATTAGTTGGAGAAATTCAAGTTAGAAGTCTTTCTGAAGTCATGCAAGAGTTATTCCTTAAATTAAGGAGATAAGATTGAGTTATATTTGAGTTGTAATTAGTTAACTCAGTTTACTGAGTTAAGTCCAGTTAAATTAGTTCCAAACTGTTTGAGGAACTAATAGAGAGTTATTAGTCAGTTGATGCATGCATGCACTCAACTAGTGTACTCCAGTTAACTGAAGATTCCCTCATCAGAAAATAATTCATGTCTATTCTGAGAAAGACCCAATTGAGATTAAAGTCAAGGACAATGTACTATCAGTTGCATGTGTTTTCTTATAAAGAAAACTCATGCATGCAGAAGGGATAATTCCTTGAGGATTGCGCAGTTCTGATAGTGTGTGAGATCAGGTGATCATCCACTGGGTAGAAGAGGTTTTCCACTTGGTTGAAGGAGAATCATCCTAGAGGAACAATGCAAGGAAATAGGAGCTTCTAGGGCAGAGAGGAAGGCTTGAGAGAAGCCAAGATTTCCTGTGAGCATTTGTGAGGATTGTACTAAGAGCTAGCTAGCTGTGAGAGCTAAGGCTTTGTATAATTCCTATGTATTTCCACCTTGTATGATAATACAGATAGTGGGGTTTTTAGCTGAGGCTTTCCCCAAAGTATTTTCATGTGTATTGTGTATTGATTCTTCTTCTTCTGGTTATATTGTTCAGCTCAATCTTTAAGCTTCTGCAAATTAATAGTAGAAGTAGGTTATAGTATTTTGCTTTGGTTATATTGCATTATCGTGTTAACCTATAGGCAGATTTTCTACATAGGTCTCAGAGCGAGATTTGTAGAGAATTTGCAGAATTTCTACAATTTTGTGGTCCACTTTTTGTTTGGGTGGTAGCCCTTTATGCTCTCGGAATTGTCCCATGTATGCATGTAGAAAACCTTCTATTTGTTGTATTTGTTCTTTAATACATCCCTTCAGTAATTCATTTTCCCTTATTAACTCCTCACTATACTGATTTTCTCTTAAAAATAATAAAGCACATTTCTTGCTAGAAATAATCAATTTCTCAGCTTGGTTGGAACTTACTAGTGAAATATTGGACTTGTCATTTTTTATGTTGATGATGAATGATTTTCCATCTTTGTTGAGGCAACGTTGGTTGACTCTTTTCATGAAGATTGCATTCCATATATACATGTAGGAACTCCTAAACAAAACTCCACATACATCAAGTGGAACTACATCTAATTATATTTCATTAATAAAATCAACACTGATAGCAAATTGTATCCTACATTAGTCTTTTATCTTTATTTTGCATCCTTAATTAGCCATCCCAATGGTTATGGGATCAAATGACCTCGAACTCCAATCCATGTTTGTTGACCATATTCACTGCTATGAGATTGACCTATGAACTCGAGTTGAATAGGGCATTCATCTTAGTCTTCTTAACCTGTATCTTAATGTGGAAGAGCTTGGTCATCTCCTTCTCTTCCAGATGATGAAGGCTACTAAGAGTCACCTCTTTTTGCACTAATACGTCAAAAATATTCTCATCCACATCATAGTTTTCTTTCATTTGATTACACAAATATGTGGTGATTAGATTCTTTTTCTTCTCATCCTTCTTCTAGTTCTTCAAGTTCAATTCTAGATGCAACTTACAATGCTTCTCCTTTGTGGCTATGAATACTGCAATGGTTGAAATGATTACTACGATTCTTGCATTTATGTGTAATGACTATTGCCTTGTCATTTCCCTCTTTCCACCTCTTTTTCCCTTCCTTGAAATCTTTCTAATGCTCTTTCTATTTTGAAACACTTGAATTTTTTTTCTTTTGACATATATTTTCTAAGTATTGTGCATGTACACAAGCCTCAATCATCAAGGAGCACATATGGGTTCTTGGGAGAGATACTCATCATGATGACCATGTTCTTGTATGTGGTGGTGTAGTCCTATACACTATATGCATGCCTCTGCCTAAAGTAGTCCCATCTAATCATTATTCCTATACATACCTAATAGGGTAGACTGGAGAATTTATGATGGTTTTAAATTCCTCCCACTTAGTTACTGGGAGACCTCCCTTCAACTTAAGTGTCTCCATATAACATTCCCACCAGGTTAGGGAATCGTATTCTAACTCCAATCTAACAAATGATATTTTATGTTCCTCGTCTTTGTGGTGAAAACTAAAATATACTTCTAATTATTACAACTAGTGACTGAATTTTAAGGCTTCAATGTCACCTTGATATGGATTGATACTGACCTTCACTTCCATCTTGAACAAGGATTGTGAATGGTCGATGACACTTGAACTCAAATGCTCCTTTTTGGGTTCTTTCCTTGAATCCATTTTTAGATCTTCATGTTCCCCCAATTTTCCCTCTAATCTGACCTTTGAGTTGGAGCCTCCATCTCCTTTGATTATGAGCTTGTTTGTTAGAGTTTCCATAAGGAGGTTCATATCATGGCTAATATTCATGACCTAAACTTCCATCCTTGAGATTATTTCTTCTGCTATATCATGTTTATTGTGATTAGATTTGTAGATCATGGTTAGGGTTGTGTGATTTTCTGCTTAAAATACTTTCTGGATCCCTTACAACTTCCCATGAGACTCCCCAAAGAAACTTGCTCTGATACCAATATGATCCTTAAATTACCACGTATATTCCATTGGACAGTTTGTCATACTAGACCTGATAAAAATAAATTGAAATATATACTATCAATTCCTTTAGATTTTATATTTATTAATTATTGATTTATTGTTTATGTAAGTGATAGATAAAATTTTGAAAATTAAGAACAACATACAATCACACACCAACCACAATGATCACAATATATGCTATAGGAAACCCTTAGGAGAGAACACCTAAGGCTGCTCTACTCTCTTTTGTTTGGAATGGAAATAATGCAAGTACAAAGGAGAAGCCATTCTTAATGGAATCATCTGAGCCCTATGGCTTGAGAGACTACTATAGAACTAAAACCCTTTATAAGCTCTCTCACTCTCACTTCAAGTTATTCTACTCTGCTAAGGAACAAGATACAATTGAATAGAATGGAACCCCTTTTCCTCCTAGTGGCTTGGTTATAACATAGCTCGATACCCAACTAGAGGTCAAGATTGACTCCTTCAACTTTAAACTATAGTTAAAACTTTGACCCTTCTAAAGTCTTCTTCATAGTCCTCATGTGGCTAGTCTCTTTTCCAAGAGTAACAGGGGTTGACATGGTATGCTCTCAATTTATGGTGTTAAATGATAGTATGTCAACTTTTGAGGGGCATAACTTTTGCATATAAACTTCGATTGACGTAATTATTGCATTGTTGGAAACATCTCCAAAGTGTAGAATGTCATCATGAGATCTGACACTTACGTATTAAAATTTACTCCAAAAAATGGCATGTAATCCCTCAAAATGACCTTGGAAAGTTTCATATGCTAATTCTCCAAACTAAGTCTCATCAATAAAACTATTCTTGCAACTTATTCTTCCAATCATTTCACTTTAAAAACATCAAGATACATAACAAATCATATAATGATCCAATTTAATTAAAATATGAAATTTTTTTAAAAATAATATGTATTATTTCACAATTCATAATATTACTATATTCCTCTTATTACAATCGCAATTCATTAAAATGAATCTATAGTGAGCCAAATTCTTGCATATACAAATATGCCAATCAAATATACTAAGTTTAGAGAATATACTAAGTTTAGAGAATATATTTTCAGAAACTTCACACTCGAAGTTGATTATGACAATTACTCCTTTTAATATATAAGTGTAACTCTTTTCAAACATGCATATTACATGGATATTTATAAGACCTTAAAATTCAATAAATTTAATAATTTACTTGATATTTACCGATAAATTTGTTTTCATAGTATATAATAATACAACACACCTAATGAATACCAAATACATCGTCCATTTATGAATTTCATTAATTATAATAGTATCTCTAATAACATAGATATAAAGGCTAATTTTTTATTATCAGGGAATTAAAAACAAATACGAAAAACTATAATGAAAATTTTAAACGAGATAGGATAGATCCACTAGAAAAAAAAGAGATATATTTTTTTGAAAACAAATTATTTTTATTTTTATTAATAATATTCAATAAGATTAAAATTATCTCTTTCTTTTTAAAATTGATTGAAAAATAAGTGCCAGGCGACATGAGTTAGACGAGACAAGTGGCGAGGTGAGATGTTTTGGGTGTTATGGCAGGAGGTGACCGAGAGCACCCACAACCTCTGAGTCGGCATGAGAGCACCCACACGAAGGTAAGGTCGTTCCAATCAAGCTGTAGTGCGTGTTGGAAGAGGTCGAGCCACGAGAAGTCATGCATGCCCATAACCATGCAAGAGATGTCTTGAACGTAGGGTATGGGGTTTTTTTCTGTTAGGGTTTTGGAATTGGTCTAAGGAATTTGGATTTTTCTCCCTTGTATTATGAGAAGGGTCGTAAGGGTTTGGAATTTGTAATTTGAAGAAATTGCTGAATATAATTTGAAGAGAGCACTGAAGTGTCTAGTGGTATATATTTGGCGTTTTATTTTCGCAATATTTTATATTGCATATATGTGATGAAGAAATGTCTCTATGTTATGAAATAGTGTAGCATGCTCCTAAGTGATGATGTTAGGAATGTGGATTATACGGTGTGCATGAAATTGCAGTTGGGCATTATACTTGTTTAAATGTTGATTTTATAGACATAATATATCTTGCACGTGAATAAGAAGTATAAGTGCTAGAGGCATAGTTTGGGAGTCATGTACTCATAAGTTGATCACAATCATTGTGAGGAACCTCATCGGTGCCGCATGCTCAAAGGGCCTCGATGTGCCTTAACTCAAGTTCTCTAGGGGTGTGACAACAAGTCAAGCTTAATATAGAATCTTCACAGGAACAACATTCACATGAGGAGAAGAGTCATATCTTGAAAAGAACCTATGTCTGATATTGCTACCATAGAGCAGCATGACATGAAAAGCATACATCTCTTGAGATGATGTCAGGAGAGGAGTTTGATATGTTTAGCAGGTATGCTTCAGTGATGTGGGATGAAAGGATGGAGTCCCCATAAGTGAAGAAAAATTTGGGACTTAGATTTGTGCATGTGATAGTAATGGGAAGGAAGATGGAGGCATTGGTTGATATTGGGGCTACACACAACCGCATTAGTGAGAGGAAAGTTGAGTCCTTGCAGCAGCAGAAGAAGAATGAGGTGGATTTGAGCGCCTATAAAGAAGTGAACTCTAAGATGTGGTCAACATTTTGTATTCCTAGTGATGCACTAATGAGAGTGAGTTCATGGTTTGGTAGGATGAATTTGAGATTTATATTGTTGGAGGATTATGTGATGATTTTGGGCTTGGATTTTATGAGGAAAACTCATGCATTGCCTATGTTGGAGAAGGATCAACTTTTGATCATTGGAGACCATGGAGCTAAGACAATGTTGCTGGTGAAGAAGAGCAATGTGGGATATCATTCAAGGATATCTGCAGTTGTGTTGTATGAGAGAGATCTTTAGTCGCAGAACCTTGGCAAGGGAGTAACCATGTCTCATGTTCAACAAGAAATGGAGCTTGTAGACATGCTTACATGAGCATATTTTGGAAAATTGTGTCAGATGGGATGTTGGATAGGAGGAGATGGATCTTCTCCTAATCTGAAGCAACATCAAGAGATTTCATCCCAGTGCATACACCAACAATGTGATGCCAATGTGAGCAGCCTAAGTGTTTCTTTTGATGAGGATGTTGTTAGTGCAGAAGAGGATGATAGAAATCCTATAGATAGTGTGGATTATTGCAAATATGCGATGGGTATATATGATTTTTAGTTGACAGAGCAACAACTTGCAAAGCTAGGTTGTTTGAGATTAGAGAATGAAGGAGTGTAAAGATATTTGAGGATGAGACATCAGTAAGATACCTTGGTTACTCAGAGTTGAGGGAGTGACTTTTGAACCTTCTTATCTCAGCATAGTCCTACCACTCAAGTTAAAAATTGTGTTATGGGAAAAAATTCATAAAAAAATAACACCTACGTTTGTCAATGTTAGTTATATTAATACTAGTCAATAGGATAATGGAATCCTATAATCTTGCTTTGGGAGAAACAAATAGGTTGAGATGTGAAGTGGATAAATTAATTGCTTTCTCAGACACATGGACTTGCATAAATTTGGTAGGTAGTAACCACTAGTAAGTCTCCATATTTACAATTTTACTCTAACATAAGTGCTAAGGAAAACATAAAAAATGGTGAGAAACACTCCTGGTAAATATATTTATTTACATCTTATTCCTATCTATTTTCTATGTAAGAACTTGCTTAAATTATGGTGAGAAGCAACTAATGGTAAATATATTATTTACTTCTTTCAAAGATTAATAATAAAAAATCACTACACAAATATATAAAAATAATGCATGAATATTGCAACCATATCCATAAATTATGGCATAAAATATGTGAGGTAGTTATCCACATCACATTTTCTTGTGCAAAGGCTGCAATAAGACCTTCAACTTATAGTCCAATCAAAATTTTGCAAATTAATTTTTTTAATAATATTGAAACATAAATATTTATTTTTCAAAGTTAAGCATTATAAGTTGCATTGGTCAATGCTAAATTAATAGCGGTCAAATGAATGCTAGAGTCATGCCTTCACAAAGACGAATAAGGACAATTAACCTTTTACTGTATCTTCTAGGTTGTTACCACAATCTTAGTTAATAGTTTTAATACACTGAAAATTTTGGCTTCAGCACCAATTTGTAAAAAATAGTATAAAGCACTGACAAATAGAATACCAGCACCTTTTGTAGATTTGTAAAATAAAATGAGTTGACAACTAGAGTATCAACACTAGTTTTAAATTTGTAAATTAAAACACCGACAACTAGAGTATCAACGGCCGTTTGAATTTTAAAGTTTTGAAGGTAAATATCAAAAGGTGTTAAAGTATTCCACGTCAGCAAGGGAGAGGCATTTGATCAAGCGAGCGTTAGCTAAACAAATGGTGACATGTTGTGTCATGATTTCACATTGGATTATTTTTTCCATCAGAGGATAGTCATCATGGGTTAAGAGTCGTGCAGGATTAATCCATTATATTATGTTATTCACCAAGATTACTATCTCAAACATAATGACACAAACTCCACAGTCAAAGGGAAAATGCGTCAAAGCATGTTTTGTTTTCACTTGACAAAACTCTGTTTTTTTTTTTGTAAATGACAGTACCTTCAGGCATGGTTTATAAACAAATGGGAACTGATTTTTGAAAATAGAAAGAGGTTTTTTTCGAGAATGGACACATTAACAAAAACCACTCTCAATTTTGTACATCTGTCACGTTTGGAAGATTCAAAGGATTATTTGTAGCCCATTTGTTTAGATTAAAATATTAAATAATTTCCTATTTTAGTCATCAACTGTGGGCACAGTTTTCGAGAAGCTGAAAAATATTTTTCCAAATCTGAAAGAGTATTTTATCTATAACAAACCCATTAACAAAAACATATCTCAGATTTTACACAGGTGTCACGGTTTGAGAGATACGAAGGAATATTTGGAGCCTATTTTTCAGGAATTCAGTAGAATTAATTTTTTCTATATTTAGAAAAATGCCTAATCTACTTTCAGTTGGAGAGCCACCTCATCAAATTCGACTTGGGCAATAAATTATCAGGTGGAAAATTAGTTTGAAAAAATCATGGAACAAAATCAATTGACTCATTTTTAAGGAGTGAAACCAGCAAGTAAAATATCATCTTTAGAATATGTGGCAGCCCAAGTAGACCAAATTTCATGCACTCAACTCCAATTTTCTCTCAAAGAAGTTCCAGATGCACTTTCTAAGGAAACTTTATCAATTCATGTTGAAGATATGAGAAGCAAAATTTTATTTAGATATTAGATGGAACGAGGTCAAGATTAGAGATTTAACTCTATCTTTTATATTTTGTAAATTGTTTTTACCAAAAAAATTGGATCTACAGTTAAGTGATTCTTTTATATAGCTTATGAAAAAGAAGAAGAAGGGGTTTGGATTTTCACAGAGAAAATCCTTGCGTTGTGTACCTTTTTTTCCATATTTTAACGAAAAATATTTAAATTAGGGGAATGTGAATTTTTGTCCAAGGATTCATGTGTTTATGATTGCAGTCAGTTTTCCTAGTGTTGTTAATCTTTCAACCTCTCCATTTTTTGTTCTCTTCCGTATTATAATGAGATGTCATTGATATAAAACTCATGGTTCATGCTTTATATCTTTGATGTTGGAAATCAATGTATTCAGTCTGATAGGCTCATGTAGAATTGTTGGGTAGCGGAGGTCCCATGTAACAGTTTTGGGGCTGAGAGCCTTGAAGTAGGATAAAGATATGGTAAAACTCCGAAATATGCGGAGTGCGAAATGTAAACGGTCAAGTTAAACGGTTGTCCGCCCAAGAAATAATATAAAATAATAGGAAGTAAGTCGGTTCGCGGACCATAGGAAGATATAAATAGAGCGGGGCTCTATGGGTAGAAGGTAGCTTTTGGTATGTAATCTTGGGTTTGTTATGGGTTGTTGAGAAGAAGTTTCGAGGCATCTGTAAGTCTGAGTCGAGGGTTTGGGGTAGTAGATAGAGGCTGTTGGAAATAATACTAAGATGGGGGGGTTGAATCAGTATTAGAAAGTCAATAATATTTCATTTCCATATTCTGATTTATATACGCTACTTCAGTTAATGAAACTTGCTTGTATACGCAACTGTATATGAGGCAACTAGTGTATACCCTGTAAACTTATAATTTAGTTAATTCTTCATCTGTTGATCTTTAATTTGTGCCTCAGAACCATATAAACAGTAACCAGGAGCAGTGAAAACAAAATAGATAGTCACACACATGAACACAAGATATAAGGTGGAAACCTAATGTGGGTGAGAACCACATGCTGCAATCGTCTCTATCTTTCTTTTAATAAGAAACTTCCTTTTACAATATTTTGTACTAGTGCAGTCTTATACTAGTACGCAAGCTTCTACCTGCAGAATGCTACTACCTTCTCTCCTTCTCCAACTTCTCCTGGAAGGGAGATACAACCCCCTAGCTCTTGTACTAGTTGATGTACTAGTACGTAGGCGCTGACCTACAGAAGGCTACAACCTTCTCTTTTCTTCTAGGGACCACGTTTCATAAATTTTTAGACTGGATCCATTAATAACATCAATCAAACGTCAAATATATCTGCATCAACCAATCTCCTTTGCACCAACCAAAACTGAATCAAACAATCACTTCTCTGAATGCTGTAACTAGACTACAATAATAGTAACTAGAACCCAAGCCAGAACCCAGAACAATGCAACAACAATCAGAAGTAGCTAAAGCATATTTTATGAGGTGTATGCTACTTTAATGTGACGAAACTGCGTGCATACGCACTTGTATCAAGGCAAACCTGCATATACGCACTTTTGAATGTCGAACTTGCGTGTATATGCACCTTTGCTATAATGAACCTGTGTATAGATTTGTAAATGATGATTTAACCTTTACAATTATTTAGACATCAGTTATACCCAGATCATCATATTTACAGATTACGACATGCACCAATTATTAAGATAAAAGATCAAAAACCACACAAAGATACTTCTCTTCAAGCCTTAAGATCTTGACCCATAAATAGAACTTATCCTTCATCAAGCACTCAGGTTCATCCTTGATTCAGATCCAACTGTGCACCATAACCCAATAACCTGTAATCTAGATCTTGCTCTTCATTAGATATTCAATTCATGAGTACCTTTGCCTAATGATCTTCTCCTCCTTTTATAGTCTTAGGCCTTACTCAATACCATGGTCCAAAACCACTTAGAATCAATACCTTGGACCAAATACCTGGGGTCAACACGTTAGACAAGATACCTTGGACCAATACCATGGATCACAATACCATGGACCAAATACCATGGACCAAAACCAAGTTTTCCAACATGTACGCGCCTTTCCTTTCGTGAAAGTGCGTGTGTACGCCATACACGCCTTTTGGTCTGCGAACCTGCGTGTACACACGGCTTGGTTAATGGGAACTTGTGTATACCTCCCTTTCTTCATTCTGTGAGCCTGAACTATGATTTGTCATCTGTGAGAGTTTCCATCAAGGACAACATCTGTGTCATAGTGCCAAATCTGTGTCATAATGCCAACAGAGGCTCTGCAGTTGTGTGTGCAAAGGCCTGGAAGAATTCGCAGCTGTGTGCGTGGACCCCTGCAGTTGAGTGCACAAGACGGATCTGGATGTATTAGTGAAGAAGGTAAATAAAGATAAGTTTCTTCTAAAATTCTGTGTTAAATCTGAACTATCGCGGATCTGGTTAACGTATGTTTAGTATAACTATTTGATCTATGCGTGCATGCTCATGTCATGAATTTATATGAATCTGTATCTATTCTAAGTGCACGAACTGGTTAATTCTGATAAATTTTTGCTAAAAGATCGTAAAAAGTAGATTGCATCTACAAAAATTCATTAATAAGTATCAAGGAGTATTCTGGAACTGGATTTGCGTGAAGCAGAGTGGCGCGAAGCCACGAAATGGTGTGCGAAACCTCCAGACCACATCAAGACATCCCAAGGGTGTGAATCCTAGTTCCAGCACCCTCCCCTGCTACCTTGGGTGAGACCTTAGTCCGCGCTTCGCGGGCTCTTGCCGAAAGGGCCAGTAGCTGCGGGATTTGTTTGGCTAAATAACTCTTCCTAACCTAGGTCAGGTCCATATAAGCCAACAAATGGTTCCGTTGTCGGGACTGGGATCTGCCTAAGGGGTGTTTGATGTCGAATGTAGGGACTCTATAGAGAAGGAATTGAAGGATCGAAGGCACCAAGAGTAGTAGCAGTTCAGAGCACATTGACAAGGTTGACAATGATGAGTGCGATCTAGCTACCAGTATTCAAAGGAGTAGGAAGTGAAGATCCATAACAATTTTGGTTCGTGTTAACATCAGTATGGAACGCACATAGAATTGTGGATGAGAATATCATAAAGGCTACCTTAATTAGCGCGTTGTAGGACCAAGCACTGACATGGTATATAAAGTACTAAAGCGCTAACCCGAATGTGGGGACAGTGAATATCCAGATCAAAGTAAGGAAAGCGTTTAGCCAGCCGAAGTCAGAAACACAGTCGGTCATTGGGTTCAAAGAGATAGCGATGCTACTGGGTGAAACCCCGTGGGATCTGGATCAGAGGTTAAAAAGCACAATTCGCGAGGCTAACATGACATTGATGGATGCGCAACACTGTGCATGGTTTGTGGCATCATTGACACCACATCTGAGGACAACGCTATCACAGAAAAAGATCTCAACCCAAGCTGAAGCATTAGAAACTGCGATGAGATTGCACGAAACCCCAATACAGGATCCGGGGTTGGGAGTTCAACAAATCCACACGCAAATACAAAACCTGTGTTTAGAGATGCATCAGTTAAAACAAGAACAGGCACCTCACCCAGGAGCCCGAGAGGAAGTATGGTGTATAAAGTGTCAGAGCCAGGGTCATGATAAAGATCATTGTCCAGTTTTCGCAAACTATGTGGTAGCGAGGGGGGAAACGCCATTGTGACCAGGCGCACAGGCAGGGCCGATCTCGGTGCCTGCACTCTGGTGTGCAATATGTTAGGAGGGAGGAAAGCATGCCACACACAATTGTCATCTATTATAGAACATGAGACAACCCCCCCCCCCCCCAAGCAGCTGTTTTGCAACTTTTGCAGATCGGTGGGCCACGAAGAACGAGACTGCCGTAGTTATCAACTATTGATGGACCAGTCACCTGCCTACAGAATGTAGACTAAAGTGAGAGGTCAAAATCCAGCCGCGATGATAGCACGCAATGAGTTCCAGGGACGTGGACGAGGACAGGGTGAAATGGGGCCAGGAAGGGTCACGGGCAGCTAATCTGTTACAACTACGGAGGACCAGGTTAATATGCGCGGGATTATACCAACCCAACTAGAATATCATGCACATATTGTGAGCAATTCAATCATGAGTTGATAGATTGCCCCACATTGATAGCACAGATTCGTGAAAAAAGGGCAACGCAACCTACGATGACTCAGAACGTGCAGATGATGAGGTCCGAACCCCGCGACGAAGACCCCCAGGTAAACATGGTACTAAGAAGTGGCATGGCCACAGGAGAGGATAAAAAGAATTTAAGTAAGGAAGATGCAAGGAGACATATCTAGAATCTAGGGAGATCTTCGTGGAGGTCTCTACTCTAGGTAGCAGGGATCAACCTAATCAGGACAGGGATCCCTCGATGATAGCTACCTTTTTAGAGACATGTATAAAATTGCTGCGTGACAATAGGGTGGTTAGAGGCTTTCAAGAATTAATAAATAGGTGCGCGGGGATGCAGGAACCTAGTGTGGTCCGCAAACTAGGAAAACACACAAAACGGATGGGGCGAGAGATGCGATTAACGACACAAATTGGCGACTATGAGATGGATCAACTTATTTTAGATTTGGGCTCAGATGTAAATGTACTACCTAAAGAAACTTGGGAGCACATGGGTAGGCCTACACTACAATGGTCTCCTATTCAATTATGGATGGTGAACCAACAGAAGATATTGCCCATGGGAAGGTTGCAGGGAATTATGGGAGATATAGAAGGCGCAAGCACCAGAACAGACTTTGAAGTAATTGAAATCGTGGATGAAAGTACGCCTTATCCTACATTGTTAGGAATAGACTGGGCCATCGACATGAATGGGGTTATTAATTTAAAGAAGTGGACAATGATATTTGAAATGAAGTCGCTCCACATAGTCGTTTCGCTAGATCCAGCTGAAGGACCACGCTACATTGAACCTATGCGCAATGAAGAAAGGGACGATGAATTAGACTGTATCTACAATGTTTCTGCACAAAGGCAAGAATGGGTCAAGCCAATAGAGGATAGAAGAATATCATGGGGCTATGTAGAGTCATGCACCACTGATTCAGATGAAGAAAACGAGCGATGGCACAATAGGTTGAACAAAGTAACCACGTTGCACTGCAATATGGTGACTAAATCTCTATGTTGCGCGAGGGCCTAGGATCGAGAACTGCCGATGTATGATGGGCTAACAATAATAGATGAATTTCTGACCAAATTTGAGATCGCGGTATTAGAGAACCAACGATTTGATGCGTTGATATGGGTGTTGCACGCGACACCTGCGTGATGGTGGGGCACACATGAAGGGACTTTCAAAGATTGGCGCAGCTACAGGCGCATGATGAAGATAAGATTTGGGAAGCCAGTACTACGAATAATAGAGAAATACGATGGACGTGATGACCCGCATAGGTACCTTACCAGATGGATCAAAGCCTATGGAGAGGAACCTCAACCAGAATGGATGCACTTATTTTATCACACCCTGGACGTCATTCCCAGAAATTGGTATACTGAAGCAGAGCTCTGACACGGCACAAGCGAGTGGGATATCTTGCGAGAAGGGTTTTTGTCAACATTTGTCTTTGAAGATCAATGGATGGATACTATGGACGATGGGTTATAGCTGGTGATGGCCGCCATTTTGAAAACGTCATTGGAACTAGAAGAAACCGTGCAGACCAACTAGTCGCGACAGCTAAGCCAGGCCCTCGAATGCTACAATGTCCAGGTAGAAGATGATGAGGACGACCTGCGAAACATCAATATTCCGGAATCATAGGGGAGCCATGAGGTGCGCGGACCCGAAATCAAAGATCCAGATATCATGGCACCATTGAAAAATGAAACAAGTAAATATCGGAACAGAAGAAGAGCCGAAGTATGCAATGCTTGGGGACTATTGGGATGACGCCACAGTGGAAAAGGTCGTCAAGTTGCTTCAGAAATATCGAGATTTATTCCCAACAAAAATCACAGAGCTAAAAGGGATCCTAGGAGACCTGGGAGTGATGAAGATAACGTTGAAGCCGAACGCGAAGCCAGTTAAGCAGCAACCCTACCGATTGAATCCAAAATACAAAGTAAAGGTTCGCGAAGAACTGGATAAGATGCTGGCAATAGGAATCATTGAACTAGTCGAGGAGTCTGACTGGGTAAGTCCTATGGTCGTGCAGGAGAAGATACAGAAGGGTGAGATTCGCATCTACATGGATCTCAGGAAGCTCAATGATGCATGTGTAAACGATCCGTTTCCAACACCCTTTACAAATGAGGTACTGAAGAATGTGGGTGGGTAGGAAGCCTACTCCTTCAAGAATGGGTTCTCAGGATACCACCAGATCAAGATCGCGCCAAAGGACAGGAGTAAAACAACGTTCGCCACTGAATGGGGTTGTTTTCAGTATACGGTGATGCCCTTTGGACTGAAGAACGTGCCGACGATATTCTCACAAATTGTGGTAGCAGCATTCAAGGAATTTATACACAAGTTCTTAGAGGTCTATCTTGATGACTGGACCGTATTCGGATTGGTTAAAAAACACATAGCGAGCTTACGGTTAATGTTGGATACTTGCCGACGACACCAGATTGCGCTAAACCTAAAGAAGTGTACTTTCCTCATCCCCTTCAGGAACCTGCTTGGCCATGTGGTTTGTAAGCAAGGCTTGATGGTGGATCCGGCAAAGATTGCTGTCATACTCAATCTGCAAGTGCCGCGAAGTGTCAAACAACTATGCGCCACACTAGGACACATGGGCTACTATCGGAAGTTCATCAAAAGCTATGCCCAGATCACGGCTCCAATGGAACAGTTGTTGAAGAAGGATGCTACTTATTGCTGGAATGAGGAATGCAACAAAAGTTTGGAAACGCTTAAGGAAAAGATGGCATTCGCCCCTATATTGGTCTTTCCAAAATGGGACATCGAATTTCATGTGCATGTTGACGCGTCGTGTATCGCGTTGGGTGTGGTACTCACTCAAGAAGGAGCGGAGGGAATAGATCACCCAATTGCGTTTGCCAGTCGCCAGTTGTCAAAAGCTGAGAAGAATTACTCCACTATTGAGCAAGAGGGATTGGTGATGGTATACACGCTTCAAAAATACCACCACTATCTGCTCGGAGGCCACTTTAAGATGTATACTGATCACTCTGTGCTAAAATACCTAGTGAATAAGCATGTGTTGGGGGGGCGAATTTGTAGGTGGTTGTTGTTATTCCAGGAATATGACTTCGATGTCGTCGTAAAGCTAGGATGTCTAAACGTTGGTCCGGATCACCTGGCCCAAATTGAGACTGGTGAAGAGCCCACAAATTTAGAGGAAGGACTCCCAGATGCCCAACTATATGTAGTGTGAGTTGCGGATGGCCACTTTGAAGATATAATCCATTTCTTAACTATAGGAACTGCGCCGCAGGGGTATTTTGTGTAGTAGAAGAAGGAATTGGTGATACATGCAGCAGACTTTACTGTGATAGAAGGGAATTTCTACAAAATGTGCAACGACGAAATCTCACGCAGATATGTGCCTGAATTTGAGCGCGGACAAATATTGGCTGAAGCACATGGCGAAGTGGCAGGAGGACATTTTACAGGTCGCACTACCGCACAAAATATTCTTCGCGCAGGACTATGGTGGCCAACCCTACATCAGGATTCGAAAGCATACTGTCGAGCCTGCAACATCTGTCAACGGACCGGGAAACCATCGCGGAGAGATGAAATGCCGCTCCAGCCACAGATGACACTACAGCCATTCGAGAAGTGGGAAATCGACTTTGTGGGACCTATCGCACCATAAGGGAAGACGGGCACATGGTATATGATCATCATGACAGAATATTTGACTCAATGGGCAGAGGCACAGTTGGTTAAGGACTGCACGACTGTGATAGCTGCGAATTTTTTGTTCAAGAACGTACTGACGAGGTTTGGATGTCCCAAAATTATCATGAGCGATTGCGGAATGCATTTTCTGAATGAAACGATCGGCGCACTCACTGAGGAATTCCAGATATATGAGCAACAATGTACGCCATACCACCCGCAAGCGAATGGGACCATTGAAGCATTCAACAAAATCTTGGAGACTGTGTTGACCAAAGTCTGTAACACACAGCGAAATGACTGAGACTTACGCATCCCTGTTGTGCTATGGGCATACTGAACCACATGCAAGAAGATGATGGTCCGGACACCTTTTTGATTAGTCTATGGCAAGGAGGCCATTATGCCTATGGAATACATTGTGCCTAGTCTACGGATAGCGGCAATAACAGGTATGGCAGACCATGGGGCTTTGGAGGAATGGCTCACGCAGCTAGAGGAACTGGAGGAGGAACGGTTTTTGGCTGGATTCCATCAGCAAGTACAGAAACAGTGAGAGAAAGCGTGGCATGATCGCCATATCAAGGTGTGCACCTTCAAGGAAAATGATCTGGTATTACTATATGACAGCAAGTTCGAGAAATTCCCTGGCAAACTCCGAATGCATTGGTTGGGACCCTATGTCATCAAGGAAGTTACCGATGGGGGCGCAATTCAGCTTGCCAAACTCAATGGAGACCCCTTCCCAGGAAGAGTGAATGGCAATCACCTGAAGCTCTACACAGGTGGGCCGGCCGCCTGACTAACTACCCGAGGGATAGTCTCACCGCTCCAACTAGTTGAAAGAGAGCACGGGACGATAAAGCAGTCTAGAGGAAAGAGGTGCGATTGCCAGATACGCATAAATTTGGCCAATCACAAAGGTCGTGGTTACGAGGAAAGGAGTGCGCGGATACATTGGTAAGAGGAGAGGTGATCGTTCCTGTCACTATTCATGACAAGATGTCTGCATTATCGCAAAACGGAGCGGCCGCAGCAATTAATAGAAGGGGTACGAGCCAGATGTGGAATGAGCTGCCACAGATTTAACATGAGGATGCTAGAGTAGGCCGGAGCCAATGAATTTGAAATTCGAACCGCTTATAAATCATAGAGGGGCATTCACCGGGCGACCTGCACTTCTGGAAAACACAAGCTGGTTATCGAGATGGAACTTTTCATTATCTCTGCAAAATGATTAAGCCCGAGGGTGGTGATCTGGTCGATGGAACGGTAGGGCTCTGTAAGGAACATGATGTTGACAACTGCGAGCGCCACGTAGAGTTTAGCATCAACAATAGGGGATGTATCAGAAAAGGGGAGACATGAAGCATAATTAGTCCGAATGCTGCTGCCTCGCTTGGGGGAAGGCCAGCGAACTACAACAGAAAAGATAGGATGGAAAGATGGATACCACTGGTAGAAATGCAGCTAATATCTCGTCCCTAAGATACTTTGAGGGTTGGGATTGCATGGACAGTAGCAAGGTTCTTGCAAAATTGCAACACAAGCTGCAACAGACAGTGCGAAGAGCAGATACAAAGCTAGGAAGTGGTTGTGGTGGTACAAGGACGTCCCGTATGAGGCTCCCCTGCTCGAGCTGAAATCCTATGAGGGGGTGTTCTGTGTTAACTGAGGAGAGCAGAATGAGCATTATCAGTCGCAAGAATTGGTAGAAATAGTGAAACAAGAGCCGAACGATGCATGGTAGGAGACAATGAAGGAGCAACAGGACGACGACTGTTACTCAAAGGGAGGTGAACCGCGAAGCCAAGGCAGCGTGTCCCGCCACACCGACGAGTGACTCAGGACGAGTCATGATGATTGTGTTGGGGGACCATTGGGTAGCGGAGGTCCCGCGTAATAGTTTTGGGGCTGAGAGCCTCGAAGTAGGATAAATATATGGTAAAAATCTGAAATATGCGGAGCGCGAAATGTAAACGGTCAAGTCAAAGGGTTGTTCACCCAAGAAATAATATAAAATAATAGGAAGTAAGTCGGTCCGTGGACCATAGGAAGATATAAATAGAGTGAGGCTCTATGGGTAGAAGGTAGCTTTTGGTATGTAATCTTGGGTCTGTTATGGGTTGTTGAGAAGAAGTTTTGAGGCATCTGTAAGTCTAAGTCGAGGGTTTGGGGTAGTAGATAGAGGCTCTGTAGTTGTGTGCGCAGAGGCCTGGAAGAGTCCGCAGCTGTGTGTGCGGACCCCTGTAGCTGAGTGCACAGGATGGATCTAGATGTATTAGTGAAGAAAGTAAATAAAGATATGTTGCTTCTGAAATTCTGTGTTAAATTTGAACTATTGCGGATCTGGTTAATGTATGTTTAATATAACTGTTTGATCTATGTGCACATGCTCAAGTCATGAATTTATTTGAATATGTATCTATTCTAAGTGCGCGAACTGGTTAATTCTGATAAATGTTTGCTTAAAGATCGTAAAACATTGATTACATCTATAAACAATGCATTAATAAGTATCAAGGAGTATTCTAGGACTGGATCTGCGTGAAGCAGAGTGGCGCGAAGCCACAGAATGGTGCGCGAAACCTCCAGACCACATCAAGACATCCCAAGGACGTGGAAACCTACTTCCAACACCCTCCCCTGCTACCTTGGGTGAGACATCAGTCTGCGCTCCACGGGCTGTTGCCAAAAGGGCCGGTAGCTGCGGGATTTGTTTGGCTAAATAACTCTTCCGAACCTGGGTTAGGCCCATATAAGCCAACAAGAATTCATCCTGATATGCTTTGTTTTAAGCCTTGAATGTTACCTTTTCCTCTTTCATATCTATAAATTGTGAAGTCTAGCAATGATTGAATACCATGCCACTGTGATAGGTTGTCTCTATATAGTTTGAATTTTTCATTAATTTCACTATGACTCCATTGCCCAATGGTGTTTATTTTTTCCCATACTACAACCAATATTAGCAACTTGTACATTAATCTGGCCATAAAGCATTTAACATACCTGCTACCATTATGTCTTAGGGTAGTTTAGTTTGAGGAGAGATCCCCCTCTGGATTGAGGGGCCAACTTCAATCCAAAAGTGGTGAGAGGTTACCTTATAGTTTTTCCCCCACAGCCAAGGTTTTCTTTGAGTGATAACATTTTGGCGTCGTTGTCGGGGTGCGGAGGTGAAATTTTCCCTTGGAGAGCGAAAATTCCTAGATCTGATTGTTGATGGTGAACAATTTTCAGACATAAACAACTTGTGTTTCATTCATCTAATGAGTCCATTGTCAAACAATCCAGAGTTCAAAGTTTTCATGGTGACTCCACTGTCTAAAGACTCAATAGCCTGAATATTTTCTCAGTGACTCCACTGCTTCAAGATGGATCATGGATCTGCAAGGTATGTTCCAATGAATCGCTCTCACATTCCTATTCTTCCAAATCATATTCCTCGCATAAATTGGCAAACATATTTGCCAAGATTTAAAGGTCAAGACAACGATGATTTTTCTCTTCATTTGATTAGATTTCATATGCATGTATGAAATCTTGGAGTTAAATTGCATGAGGATTCTTTGATGAAAATGTTTATGGCTACCTTAGAAGAAAATGCATGATCTTGGTATGAAGAATTACCATCTGCTAGTCTATATTCCCTTGAATATTTCTATTCAGCCTTTTGTATGAACTATAAAGAAAGATACCCTTCTATAGTGTTGGTTGTGAAAATTTTGACAATCTTTTTCAACACATGGGAATTGATATTGATGATGAAGATATAATGGATAATGAAATCGAGGAAGCCTTTCTTGAACTGTCTTCTCATCAGGAAGAACTAGTAGAGACTAGTTTCCTTGGTACTCAGGATCATTCCCAATAAACATTAGTTTCTTCCTTGCTTGAAGATGAAACAAATCTGTGTTTTAAGATTGACAATCATGTTACATCCCATTATATTGATAAAATTTTGCAGCAACCTGGTTAGTCTTTATGCAATCAAAAGTATGAGGATACTCATTTAAATTGTTTTTCAGATCATTCATTTTCTGAGATTTTGTTTCATGGAGAAATTCATGAAAATCGGACTTTTGAAATTGCATGTGTGAAAAATCTAAGCAGTGAAACCATTTATGAGGATAGCTACCTAGAGTTACAAGGAAATACTGAAGAAGAGCAAGATGTTTTAGACCCTTCGGATGACACTGAATCTATTCACGATGTTACATCCTTTGAAATGATAGATTCAAAAAGTTTCAAAGATCTAGATAATATTTTTGTTCAATCACATGAAGGGTCAACTTGTGATGTTTCTAATGTATATGACATGGCTTTTCTTTTTGAATCTGTTCAAGAACACACAATATTTTTTCCTGACATTCATGGTAAACAAAATGAACATATTGCTTCCATCTCATTTGGGAAGGATATCGGGGCTGAAAACATTGAAAGAGAACACCCAACAGTTAGAGAGGAAATTGGTTTATTTCCTTTTTGTTGCTCATCAAGACAAGGTAATTTTAGACTTTAATTTTTTGTGACCATTCTCATTATGTTGAAAACAAATTTTCGGATCCATATCACATTCACTATTTTATAATCGATGTTTCAAACCAACAACTTTGGTTCATATTTAAGATGAAAAGATATATGAAATACTGATCCACCAAGTTTCAATAAATAGGTAAAAGGAAGTAAGAATAAAAGCCAACAATAACCCTAAATTTGTAAATCTAATCATTAATTAAGAAGAAGGAAAGTATTGGATATTAAGTTATAAATTATGATGATATGAATAAATATTTCAAAATAATAATGTGATATATTAATTAATAATGTATTAGTTATTAGAGTTTCTAAATTTCATAAAATTTTAGATTATGATAAATATTTTTTAATTTCAAGATTGTGAAAAATATTATATTTTATATTTTTAAAAATGTATATAATAATCTCGTTTTAAAATGTTCAATGATGATTAATTGATTAAAATGAGTGAATGATAAAAGATATTAATAAATGATTATGTTATTAATTTAATAATGAAATAGTTATTAGAGTTTCTAAAACTCATATAAGGTTTTATGACTATGATAAATATTATTTAAAATGATAATATGATAATGTGAACCCCACACACACACACACACACACACACAGATATATATATATATATATATATATATATATATATATATATATATATATATATATATATATATATATAATGATGTATAAAATATTTAATGTTGATTAATAGATTATAATGTGAGAGTAATAATAGAAGTCAATAAACTATCATGATGTTCATTTAATGGGGTTATACATTTTTATAGTTAGGTGAAATATTATAAATTAAATAAAATAATTAATGATGTGACAAGTTTTTAAGGGTGGGGAGGGGAGCATTGGGAGAGATTGATTTGGATAACTTAGAACAACAGAGATACAAGGCACACTATGCTTTTCCTTCAATTAAATAGATGACGTAGTGAAACCTAATTGGAATCCTTCGCGCACTTCACTCCTTCTTTAGCTTGGAAGCTCCAATTTTAGCTCTGAGTGCCAAAATTAGAACCTACACAATCAGATAACACAAGCCAAGAAACTACAAGATCTATGCAGTATCATCTAAGTACTTCTTTCAATAGATCAACATGGTATTGAAATATATGAAATAATAACATCACATATAAGAAAACAATGAATTCTTTGCATTAATATAAATGGAAGGAGATTACAACCATAAGTAGCAATGGATCTTGTAGAAGACCTCCTCCAAGTTGTTGACTTGTTCTTTCCTTGTCACAATATGCACCTCTAATCAACCTAAATGCATGAGATGATGACCACTCAACACATCAGCATAAGGGCAGAATCACTCTCCAAAATCCAACCCCCAACCCCATAGAAGGCTGGGAATATATACAGAAGTATGGTAAATTGGGATTTCTTATCCAATTGTCAATATAGGCTCTAAGATCCACCTTTGATGGAGGGATAGGATTAAAGGATAAGTGGTGAAAACTACAAAGTAGGGAAGGGTAGGATCTGAATGTTTTATCCAACGTAAGTAGTTGAAACAACTTGTGGAAACTCCTAGAAGGGGAAGCTTCTAGAATCCCGATCATTTTCCCAGATTTCTAGAACCAACGTAGGTGCAAAGTGGAGCAACTTGTTGGTGACCAGCATAGGCCACAGTGGAGAAACCTGTAGGTGATCGCACCCCAATAGGCATACAAGAAGCATTGGTCCTAAAAATGGCTCGAATGATGCAATTTAGGGATGAAATTCCGGGGGATGAAGGGAGCATGCTTAGGCCTTTGTGCAATACTGTGACAAGGGGAAATAGGATGTTCATTGATACCATTAGGAGGCTCACTGATCGGATGTGACAAAATGTACTATAACACCATGTACTCAGTATCCGTAGCGGGTCGAGGGATTTTACTGGTGCTTGTGTGGAGAGGGTGATGCTATCTACCCAAAAACATAATTGAGATCCAAGGACCCATGGGAGAATAATTAGATTTGATAGAAAAGGCAATGATCATCACATCGAATTAGGGAGAATGTATTATCGAGGTCTCGGATATTCGTATTCCTGTGGCAGAATCATTATTTTTACTGCCTTCCTTTTTCCTTGGCATTGATTGCCTCACACTCATAGCTGAAGGGGGCCTTCCCATAGCTCCCTCCATGCAAGGGATTGTAACATTTCACCACCAATTGTGCCCTCGTTGGTGAGCCTGTCAGCCACGCCATTCACCTTCCTTCTAACCACTTGAAAGTGGAGCCCACTAAGGTCCTTGATGTGTTTGTTGAATATGATGAAGTGTTTTGGTCAGTCTCTAGTTGTCTGTTACCTTGCTGATCGCGGAGCCTTGCTGGAGATTGCAGGCAGCAAGAGTTACCAGCATTGAGTCTCCTTCCACTATCAGGGGGCTGAAGTGTTGCTATTTTTTAATGGATAGACCATGCTCCATAGCATGGATATCCATCCAATTATTTGTGGCATTCCCCAATTTCCCAAAATAAACCCATTGAATCTCACCTCTAGAATTTCTTGAGACACCACCAAAGCCCATGGTTCCTGCGTTGCCTTTAGCTATGCCATTATAATTCAATTTTATTACATTTTTTTCAGGGGGGGATGGCAGGGGACAAATGGTTAGGAGCTTTGGGGAATGTAGTCGACAGGTTTGGAATGGCCTGGAAAAGGATGTGCAAATCCAAGAGATGGAGAATGCACTGATCAACTGCACGGGGTGGCTTGGATGAAAGGAAACCTGGATATGGAAATGGTTTCATCGATGATCTGTTTGATCATAGTAAGAATATTTTCCCCTAGATTTTTTCCATTCTTGAAATTTATTCCATTACGTTTCATCCAAATAGCCCAACAAGTAGTCCCTAGAAGGATATTCTAGGCCTAGTCGACTACTGGGTGGCGGGATATGCTCGAGAACCAATTATCCAGAGTGGTCCTGATTGAGGCCCTATCTATGTTTGTCATTCTGAATATTTCAACAACACAATATTCCTAGAGTTTGTTGGTGTAGTCATAGGTGTTTAGTAGATGGTTAATAATCTCTTCTTTTGATTCACATAGAGGGCATCTAGAAGGTCTTGTAAAGCCTCTTCGCCAAAGATTGTCCCACATGATAATTTTACCGTGCATGACTATCCAAAGGAAGAGGGTGATTTTGGGCCATTGTTTCCTCCCCAAGAGAGTTTTCCATATTTGATGTTGTTGTAGTTGATCATGATTAGTTATATAACCATAAGCCTCCTTGGTATTTAAGATCACGATCGATTTTTTTTCCCCATCTAAGCTTGTCTTCCCCATGGTCCACTTGAATTTTCTGCTCTTTAAGGAGTTGATCAAAAGAATTATAGTCTGTATTTTCTGGTAAGGGAAACCACTCCTAATTTTCCAACAATTCTCTCCATTGATCTCTAGGATTAATAGGCTTCCAATAGTGGGCAACTTGAAATTTCCCTTTTGCTTGCATGCAGGTTCTTTGAAGGGTGACATGTTGATCGTTGCCAAGGATCTAAATCTGCTGCCAGGTGTCCTCCTACAATAGGGTGTTTTCCCCGATGCAAATCTCCCAGAAGCTCTACCCTTAAATAATATTTTCATTTCTCCACACTTGGTTCCATATGACCAAGCCTTGGGCTTGACCTGAGAGCCTGATGAGGTCTTTGTGGGAGTGATTTGGAGCGTATTTCGCTCTCCAAAGTTGGCCCCAAGGCATACATGGGTTATCCAACCACCTCCACCAAGTTTTGGCCCTCGGGGATTTTCCCAAAAATTTTGGATCTCTGAGGCTGAGCCCACCTGTGTTCTTTGGTTTACAGAGCTAATCCGACCCCACCAGGGCCTATTTATTCTTCGTATCCAAGCCCCTCCCGAGGAAGATTCGTTGGATGCCATGGATGGCATTTGGGTTATATTTCGGGGTTGCTAGAGCTGATAATAGGTAAAGAGGAATGGCTTGAAGAACATATTTAACTAAGATGAGCCACCTAGCTAGGTTGAGGGATCTAAAGGTCTAGCTAGAGAGTTCCTTGCTCAATCTATTGAGTAGGTCCTCCCAATTTGATTTCCTTAAGGATTTATCAGTGAGGGGAATCCCCAGGTATTTTGAGGGAAGGGAACAGATCTGGAATCCCAAGATTCTAGTGATATTTCTTTGAATGGCCAAGGGAGTGTTAAAGAAGATTTTTTATTTTTATTTTTATTTTTCAAGGTTAATTGAGGTTCCATATGCTTTAGAGAAGAGGCTAAGAATGTGTTTTAAGGAAAAAAATTCATCAGTAGTTCGTATACCCATCAAGAGGGTGTCTGCAAAAATTTTTTGATGGGTAGAAGTTGGGGAAGAGATATGAAAATTAAGACTAGTGACATTATTATTGGTGATAAAAACTTTGAGAGATCTGATTAGTTCCTCAACCATGATAAAAAAGAGGAAGGGGGATAGAGGGTCTCCCAGCTACCTGATGCCTCAAAGGGATGGGTGGGTGAACCATTGAGCAGTACGGAGAAGAAAGCACCCAAGACTAGAGCCATGATCCAATCAATGCAGTCCTAGTGGAATCTGAAGTCTTTTAGGACTTCATGCATATATTCCCAACTGATTTTGTTGAAGGCTTTCGACATATCCAATTGCATCATCATTCCAAGATTTTTGAGGGTTTGGAGTGAGTGAATAGTTTCATGAGAGAGGATAATATTTTCGAGTATCTGTCTGCCTTCTATGATACCCCACTTGGTTGGTCGAGTTCAGAAGGCACAAAAAAGCATTAATCTTGTTTTCTAACACCTTTGAGATGATCTTGTAGATAAAATTACAAAAGGCTATCAGTCTAAATCAATCCAATGAATCTACTCCTTTTTCCTTGGGAATTAGAGTCAGAAAAGTGACATTAAAAGAACCAATCAGTGTTTTGTAAACCCAAGAGTCCTCCACTAGTGCATGGACCTCTTCTTTGATGGACCAACAACTTTTAAAGAAGTAAATGGTAAAACTGTCAAGCCTTGGAGCTTTACCTAAGCGCATGACCATCATTACTTCCTCCACTTATTGCATGGAAACCTCTATGAGGAGAATCTTGTTGTGATCCTGATTTAGGATGGTGGGGATGTTACTAGTAATTTCTCTGATGGCCTGGGTCCTATCTATGTGGGGCACCTCTAGGAGTTTGTTATAGAAACTTTTCAGTTCCTAAGAGATATCCTCATGGGTGTTGTACTTCATTCTCTCATCCATAGTTCTCAAGCTTAGAATTTTGTTTGTTTTCATGTGTTGGACCATGGAGTGGTGGAAGAATTTGGAGTTCTTTTCACCACATTTGAGCCAGCAAACACTGGTTTTTGTTGTCACAACTTTTCATCCTGCTTGGCTCTTTCCTCCCACCTTTTTTGTAGATCTCTTTCCTCCTCCTTCATTTGATTTATGATACCCTAATGGATGATTCTTTGCTGGAGCTCCTCCATGCTCTATTCCATCTCCTTTTTTTCGTTGAAGATATTATTGAAGACATACTTGTTCCACTATCTGATTTTGTTTTTTACATGCTTCAACTTTTGTTGGAATTGGTACATTTGGATACCATTATTAGGTGGAGAGTTGGCTCACCAATTTTTCATGTTTCCCAAGAATTCCATTTTCTCTAACCAAAAGGCCTCAAATGTAAAGGGACTATTTTTAGGGGACATTGAGATATGAATTTTCAAAGCTACTAGCCAGTGATCGGATCCTGATTATGGGAGTATCCTGCATTCTGTTTCCCAGGAGGCCAGGAAAACTAATTACGAGATGACGAATCTATCAAGCCTCAAGGAAATCTACCTATCTCCTCCTTGTATGTTGTTCTAGGTGTAGGTAACGTTGACAGTTTGTATGTCCACCAGTTCCAATTTGTCTATGGTTTCTTGGAAGGCATCTACATCCCTGTCCAATTTCCTAAGACCTCCTTTCTTTTCTGACAGATTAAGGATCATGTTAAAATCCCCTCCTATGATTTTTAACGAATGGGACATGTTTTCAATAATTTCCATGACTGAAGATAGAATTTGGATCCTATCTTCCACCTTGTGAGGTCCATAGATATTGGTTACACATATTATTTCGGTGGTTCCTATTATTTTTAGGACTGCAGTGATAGAGATTCTAGTCGCTATTAAAGAGATCAATTCATATAGCAAGTTCTTCCACAGAATCAAGTGCTCTCTGGTTGTACCACGTGTTTCATTAGCTAAGTAATTGTAACCTTTACAACATTCCTTTTATAGGGCTGGCAAGTCTTCGATAGCTTGCTTTGTCTCTCGGAGGAGCACTATGCCTGGTTTGCTAGTCAATATTATTTGCTTAAGAGTCTTTTCTTTCTGGGGCCATTTTAGCCTCTGATGTTCCATAAGATGCAATTTGTTGAGAAATATGAGGAGTTAGGGTGAGATATCTTACCTTTCCCTCATTGATTAATCTTGTGCCTAATTCCTGAAGGAGGTGGACCTTTGGGGTTATGCTAATTGAATGTGATGTTTGACAAAATCCCTTTGTAGGCATTGTCCTTAGGGTTTTTCCTCATCACGGTCTATTTTATCTCTTCTTGTATTAGATATGCTCCTTCTATTTTTTGGAGGTATTCCTTGGGTATTGTTTCCATGCCACTTTTTCCCCATACTTCTCCTATCGAGTTGAGATCAACTCCTCTTAGAGATTCTTCAATGACTTGGTCCACTTCTTAGTCTTCTTTGGGTTCGAGATCCATATCTACATATTTTGAGGGCTGACCATTCTCATTGTGGCTCTATCTAGGAGCGTCCTCCTGATTCTGTTCTTGGAGAGTTGGTATTTGATCCAACATTCCGCCTTCCTCCTCTTATGATTCCTCTTGCAGGGATTCAAGTTTATTTCTGTTGGATGGAGGCTGTTGACCCTATTTTCCTTTATTTATTTTATTCTTATTACTTTTGGAGGCTACCTTGGTGAATCCTTTTTCATCCATTTTCTTTTTTGCTTGGGTATTGTTTTATTGGGAGACATTCGAGGGGCAATATCTGAAGAGATGACTGTGCTCACGAGATTTCCTACATTTGAATGGTATATTCTCATGGTCTATGTTTTGTAGCCATACTGCATCCTTGAAAACTAATTTAATAGTCTATGGAAGTGCCCTTGAGACACCCAGATAGACACAAATTCTAGCATATAAGATGTAGTAGCCATTCTCAGTGCCCTCTGACATTTTGATGTATTCTCCTATTCCGTCGCCTATTCCTTTCAAAAAAGAGGGTGACCAGTATCCTTGGGGAGTGAATAGAGTCTCACCCAAATGGGGACCCTAGTGAAGTATTCCTTTTCTGGTGTGAAGTTTTCCTTCTAGTATCACATGTATAACCCTACAAAGTTGAAGAAATAAGGGCCACCTTCAAAGATGTGGTCTCGGTCCTCTAGGAGATAAAAAAATAACAGCAAAAAAACCTTTAGATCCTATATGCAACCTTATTTCTCCTATTGGGTGCTACTTGGTCTGAATCCACCACTTTAGGATTTTTCCGAGGGTTAGATGATCATGAATTTATAGATGATGGTGTGTTCTTGCATGAAGTCTCTATATGCCACAAAATTAGGGTCTTGAATCTCTAGAAACAATATTTTATTTGCCTTTGGTTTGCATTGGTTGCTTGCCTTGATCTAAGGCTGAGACCTTTCTTTTGCACTTGCCTTTCTAGATCCCCTTGCATCATTTAGTTGTGAGGTGGTGTTTTTTGGTGAGCTTTTCTTCGCTCCTCTATCCCCCGAGCGAGCACCATTCGATTTTCTATAGGAGTTGAAAGCATTATAAGTTGTGAGTTTTGTGAAGAATGAAGATTTGGGCTCCTTGTCTTTGCCCAGGACTACATCTCAAAAGGAGGGGGCTTCTGAGTGCGCCCCCCCCCCCCCCCCCCACCCCTTAACTTTGTCATGGAAGTGATCAGAACCAAGGAAGAGAGAAAGCCCTAGCAGAGTAGCCAATTTTCCGTCAATCTTCAATGTATATCCAAATTCAATCCATTATGTTAAAATATGGAGAAGATGCAAATTTTTTTGGTCAAAAACAAAGTAATACCCAGTCAAAGGAAAAATCAAATGCATAATACCATGCTTGCGATAGGTATAATAAGCCTACTAGAATCATCAGGTTGAATCCGATGAGGTTTTATCTCGTGGTCATCGTCGTCATTGTAACTTATTCTTGGTGTCCTAGCTATATTAATTTGTTGTGGGTGCCATAGTCGCCTCATCTTTGGTACAACATTAAATTTATTATCATCATTATTCATAAAATGCGGAAACTTAGTTTTTAACTTTTTTTTTGGGTGGCCATTTCCATTTCTATTACTAAGGTGTGTTTGGAAAACAATATACATAAATTCCAGGAGGTTGTTATCCACTTGGAATTGTAATTGTGTTAATTCATTTAATAGGGCATACAACATACAAACAAATTATAAGGTAGTTATCCACATGACATTCTATTATGCAAAGGATGCAATAAGACATTCAAGTTATGGGCCAATCAAATGTTTGAGAAATGATATTTTAATTGTATTCAAAAATAAATATTTGTTTTCCAAAGTTAAACATTACAATTCACAATGGTTAATCATGAACTAATAATGGTCGGAAAATTGATTGCTATAGTCCTACCTTAGTAGGGGTCAATAACAACAATTTGTTTAATTATCAAAATCATTGAAAATAATAATGTGCAATACACTTTTGTTGGGTGACATTTTGTTTTCAAATATTCAATAAAAATTCATATGAAAAATCATGCATATGAATTATATAAGTGTTTTAGTTTGGTATAAGAATTTACATTTGAAAATTTCGGTAAAGATGATTTTTTTTTATTTAACAGAGATGATAAATATTTCTATTAAATTTTCACCCATTCACAGCAAAAAGGCACCAAAATATTTATATTTTGTTTCAATAGATAGGATCTTCTAATTCTAGTATGAGAGAATATTCAAAATTTACATCACTCCTGTTACTACAGTCACTCCATATGCACAAACTATTATTACTATATATTCAACAATATTAGCTAGCTAACAAAATGCACTTAAATTGAGCACACATATCTTATGGATCAGGATCTATGGACATATTTTTTGAGGGGCCACTAAGGGTAGAGTTTGTCATGATTCAATTTTTATCTAGAGGTCGCTGATACTGCAGGTTTGCAATCTGGAGGTGAATCTAGTCCAATTCTTCTTCCAATTGAGTAATCTTGGATTGTTTTTGTTGGATTTCCTCGGTCATGAATAAAATGTTGGTTTACTTTTGACTGAGTTTGTTGACGAAGGGAATTGATCTCTTCATGGTTGTTGATAGGAGGATGTAGGCAATTATTGCAAGGTCCAAAATTTTCCATCATGTGTCTGCGAACAGAGTTGCAAAAATAACAACACAAGCCAGAAGGGAAAAGAGGGCAGGCACAACTCCAGCAAAAAATTGCCCTCAAATCAAGGATTACCACAAACCAAATTGTGTGATATCTCTATGGAAAATTCCAAGATAGCCTTTTTGGGAATATGTCCAAGGGACCAAGTAGTTGACCCCTTCTGCCTCATTAAGCTATGATTGAAACCATGCAAGGAAAATGGGAACCATTTCTAGCTAAATTGGAAACTAATGTTGATGAAATTGGAACTTTCCAATTGATCTTCTAGAGAATAATAAGGAATTATTTTCTATTTAATGTCAAATTATACTTGTGGATTGCAATAGGGGAGAAGAAATTCAAACTAGTAGATAGACCAAAGAATATGTACCTATTCTTGTGATGAGGATAGGGTCGAGTGAGTTTCCAACACTCAGGCAGGAAAATCATGACACACGAAATGAAGGACTTAGGAATGCTCCAGACATATAAAATACCACATATATTCCAATATGAATCCCATCGAACTAGATCCTTAGACATAAGCACACGATCATCCTTCATGAATGAAACCCTTCCTTCAGAGGTATCCCATGCTCCAGGAGGTGATTCCATTCTAATCCTCATAAATTCAACCCATAGATTCACCGTCAGGCTTGGTACGAAGACATCAACGAAAGAGAAGTGGATTCTAGAGTCCAACAACTTCGCATGCCATGAACAAATGTCCCCAAATATTTCATTCTTTAAGGATTCCACCTCAATCGAAATGACCTTTTTTCGATGCCACCTATTGGTCCTTGAACTATTCATCATGGGAGAAGTCTTGGGAGGGTGGAATTTATTATTCATCTTGGCATAAAGATTATTTTGTTTTGAGCCTTTGGTTCTAATAGTAGAGATGAGACTGGGAATATCTTTAACAAATATCATGGGATCACTATCCATCTTGAAGAGCCATTAACAATACATTGCCCTTCTTCAAATCGACATGCAAGATTAACTTGAATATAAACTTATTTGTTTTGGCTACAAAGAATGTGGAAATAGGTCTTGTAAGAGAATGATTTCAAAGTGCTATTAATTCTTCGAAGGAGAGAGGAAAGAAGGATATTTTTTTGGAGAGAGCCCAAATAAAGGTGTTGGATTGTGATTAGGGAATATCAAATAATGACTATGGAAGAGATGTTTCTATCTTTGGCCAGTTGTAGGCCAAGGTGAAGGCCATATAACTCCACGGGATTATTCGTTTTGTGACCCAAACCCCAGTCGAACTTGTATTCCTCGTCTCCATCGATGAAAATTTATTAAAAAGTGTTTATAATAATTTTACATATTCATAGATATTTTTATCTTTGTTTTATATATTTAACAAGAAATTCATATTAATAAAAAAATTATGAATGAATGCTATAAGGAAAATTTATCTAATAATTCTAAAAAGAAGAGGGTAAAAGAGCCATCCTCCCAAGAAAAGAAGAGGGGGGAGATCCAATACTAGAGCATTTGAAACTTAAACCTACTACTTCTTAAGTATAAGAGTATATTCTTACAAATTTCTTGCATAAGATGATACAAAAACAAAATGTATCTAAAATTTGAGTGAAACTAATTCCCTGCTAAGTCCACAGGAGGAAAAAGAATGTTGGCACTAGATTTTTGGGGATTTATTGCTTCAATCTTTTCTACTTCTTGTTAATGGAGGGATAGAACCTTGATTGTTTTATAAATCATCTGAATAGGAAGGAGAATAAGAGGAGATATTGACCTCCTCCTCTTCCTCCATTCTAACGTATTCTTCCTTCGTTCCTAAAAAAGGGTTTTCTAGTTATTCTTAGATGATTCCCCTTCCACAACAAGTGAATTGATAATATCTGGAGGAACTTGATCTGGAGCCGACTGATAAAATTTGGGAGTTGAATGAGATTGAGCTTCTTCAGCCGTGACTTTTTCCTTCAAAGATTGAAAAAATTCAAATATATTACGAAAGGAACAATGCTACTGAGATTTAGGTCTACTATAATGATCTCTCTTATACATATGATTCTTATGTTCCTTGAAACTGATTTGAATGCACCTTTCTCATCAATACTTTGAGAAGATGACAATGGGATAAAAGGAGGTTGAAATGCTAGAGCAGTTGGACAACTTTTGCAAAGTGCCCGTACTCATTTCAAGAATTACATTTAAAAGAAACCTGCTCATAATCCAAGGCTTGAATATGGATCCAACCCTCCATGTCAAGTTGAATTGCCTCTAGGATTCCTTTTGCAAAATCCATTTCAACACAAATTCTAACATAAGAGAAGTAATTCTCCTTGGGTTGAGAACTAGTAACATAGTGGCACAAATTGTCTTCTACAACTTTAAAATACCATCCCCACAATAAAGAAAGGGAATATACAACAATCTAATTGAAATGGGTGTAGAAGAAATTTCCATGTTGGGATTGAAATCTAGAGTTCGATGCGTGCGAAATATTCCTTTAGTTCCCATGAAATAACACCTACATCTAAAGATTAGATCCCTAATTTTCTTGCATTCAAAAATAAAAGAAATAAAACAACCATTTCCATGATATAGAGCACCATCGGGCTCATGGTCTACCCAATTGTTAAATATCCATTCTAAAACAAATATATAACTAAGCCAAAGGCCAATAAACTTACCAAACAACTTTTTTTCCTTAGGGGTATTTACTATTGACATTCTTCTTCGCAGAAGAAGCAAACCCCAAATCAAGAGAATGAATTGTATCTACCTTTTTTACAAATATGCTTGAGGCACTAGTTGAACCATGGGGCAGATAGCCTTGACCATCCATGAAAGGGTTGGAAAGACCACTCACTGACAAGTAAGGAACTCCTCAAAACAACAAATCTGGATCAAGGGTGAATATTTAATCCTTGGCCACATAGAATTGGCTTGCTTCAACAAGGAACTACACATCATACACCACCAAATCATAAACACTAGCAACAAAAAACCACAATGGATTACACTTGAATGGAATGAGTTGCCAAGTCTCTAAATGTAGGTACTCTAATTTGATTATATAGTGTTTGATTAATACTCAATAACATTTATGTCAAAAAAAATAATTACATAAATGTTACAATACATCATGTAAAATATTTGTAAAAATATAAATAACCATAATTATAGATATTACCCCAATGGGGTGAAGGAGCATTGTGAGAAGGATATTGGGGGGAGGGGTTCCCACCACCCCACCGACTCCCATGATGATTAAGGTAAGGGGTGGTGTGTCATGCCCCTCCCCCCACGCATGATACGTGCAAATTTACTGCAATTAAATGCGCCAACTTTCCAAGTTAATTCATTTTCCTTTGATGGAGGGGATTCAATAGAGATAGGAGTAAGGGTTTCGATGGTTGTAGGGATGCTTGTCCTGCCTCCCTGTGTTTTGATTTTCAATTTTCCATTATGATCTTTGTTTGAATGTGAGGGGATACTTTATGGAATTTGATGGTTGGGTGACTTCAGGGTGATAACACTATGTAAATATTCTTCTTGAGGGCAGATTTTATCAGCCTCTGTCACCTTGCAGATTAGTTGGCTGGGGGGAAGGGTAAGCCTTTGTGAAATGAATATTGGGAAGCACCTGAACCTAGGATACACAACACTTGGAGGATACTGGAAATTCAAATGCACATCTTTGACATATGTTTCATGGCATCTTAAAGCTTTCCTTGAGGTAATGCCAATTGCTTTGTTTCTTTGGTTTGATTCCATTATTATAGGATTTCATCTATTCCCCACAAATTTTCAGACTTGCATTGGATATAAGGCTAGGTCTTCCCCATTTGAAGCTTTTGTCACCAACCTATATCTCAAGGCTTCTATCCAATTCTTGTTTTGGGTTTCATTCAAGACTCCACCTTTTTCCTTAGTTATTTTCGGGTGGGTTCCTATGTCAGGGGATTTGGATTAGCTTTATCTTCTCAATTATGTTGTCGGCCTCCCGAGGGTGGGGGGGGAGGGGGGCTCTTCATAACAAGGTTTGAGGGGTTTGCTTGTGGAACGATTCTTATGTTGGAATTAAGGCTAGAGCGTTGGCCTTGATATGAACCTGGATTGTGATCTTGTCACATTATGTCAAAGTGGATCATTTCATACTCTTGGTGATTGGTAGTAGAGTTGGAGGAGGATGCAAAGGTATGTGGCAAGATAGAGTCTTATGATGGTGACTTGATTATTGCATAGCAAATTGAACAGGTTCTAAAGGTGCTTACAGAGGAAGTTGGACAGGGCCTTGAAGTGCTAAAACAATTTGATAGAGTGATGGTTAGAGGACCTTGGTAACACATGAAGAAGTAGAAAAATCACATTATAACATTCTTTAAAGAGCATAGTACCCGCATTATAACACACTTCCTGAATAGTGAGGGTGAATTAAAACCTAGAAGGGATAAAAGTAAAAAACCACAGCCAAAACCATTGAATTTCCCAAGATATTCATGTGCACAAGGGTGTCTAATGTATATTTGATACTATCAAGCATTACTATCAACACATTCTTGGGATTTCCCATCGTAATCTTAATGAAATATAACTGTAAATGGGCAAGGGTTTCAATTAGTCTAGTGTGCATTCTTTATGAGTTATGGAACAAATGATTGCACTAGTGGGCAAGGGTTGATTAATCATAGAGCGATCTGAAGATCTGATGGTTTCATTTTTTTGTGCAGGGCTTCAATGGAGAAGCTATTTAGGCCAACACATATCTAGTGAAAGGTTCTTTTTGAAATCAACATTCCCAGTCAGAGTAAGGTGTATTATAATGATATGAGGAGTTTGCAGTGAAATTTGAATTATTTTAATAACCTTGTATGTTGCAATGACATAAATAATATTATTGATTGACCTACATGTTGGATTTACCCTTGTTTACTTGATGACATTATATGTTGTTGCTTTTCATGTTTAAGTTATTGAAAAAGATGAAAGTAGAGGTTTTATTTGTTGATGATGAGTAGTGTGTGGTCAAGTATGTTGTTGAGATTTCTTGTACGCATATTTGAATTATTGATTAGGGTTTGAGTACAATGAATGAATGTATATGCTGCTAGTAGTGCCTTGATGATTTATGTAGAAATCCATGCCTAGAGAATTTTTTGTAGCAAAATTTATGACTGAAGTTTGTGTAGGGATTTTTTGTTTGATTTTCATGATATGGAAAAGACAATATACTAGTTAAAGGAGTAGATCTCTAATAGTCTATGCATAAGACACAAGTTTTTTTGCGAGATCATCTGTTCCATTGCAGAGACATACACTATGAAATGCTACCCATAATATTTTCTAGTATCGTTTATATTAAACATTGTGCATAATTGATAGAGGTTTTTGCTCTCAAATGACTTTGCAGAGATTTTTTTTTTATGTTGTTGGCCTTGTATATTCACTTCTATTGCATTGTAGAATAATTTGTGTTGATTTTTTGTAGGGATCTATAGGTTGAGCTGAAGGAAGAGGTTTATATGACAAAGATTAAATACAGGGATTGTTGTTGCTTAGACAAAGATTAGATTCAGAGAATTATAACAATATTGACATTTTATGCTCGTGATGAAGCTACCATGAGTTTGTTGTTGTGTGTCATTGATGTATTATGCAGATATATGACAAAGTCATTGTGATATTGACATTCTAATGTGAGACAAAATTGTTGGTAGTGGTTGCACTGTTGTTTGTTTTTGGAGAGTATTACTCTATCATGTTGCTACTAGATTTGAGTTGTCACTATTGGTACATTGTGTATATGTTGTTGGTGATGAGCTAGCATTTGCAATAGAAAATGTGTTGATTTGATACATTCTAGGGTTTTTCATTGATGATGGGAAGACCTATTGTATGACATAAGTGTGTGATTGCTTGCCACATATTAGAGAGATCAATATCTTACTCACCAAGGGCAAAGATTTTATATGAAAACGTAATGTTTCTAGAGATTGTTATCAACACTTTGTTTGTCAAAGAATTTGATATATGTGATATTGTTGCTTGTCCATTGAGATAATATGTAGAATTGAAGCTAGTATAGATTTCCATATGTTATATCACAAGGAATGTTGTTGCTTGAAGTTGAGGGGATTGTTATGACAAATTTTTGGTATGCTTGTATGCATCTTGCAATGTTGGATGATGGTTCTTTGTATAGAGATTGAGCGTGGCTTCAGTGACAGATCTTCATGATCATTTATTGAAAAAGTGTAGGGATTGTTTCCATGATGATCTAGCTTGAATTTAAGGGGCAATTATGCTTGTTACATGTTGGGTTACTATGATGTATGGTACTTATTGTTGTAAGGTTGAGATCAGTATGTTGGCCTGAGTTTGATGATACTAACATGTTAAATATTGTTATGTCTTGTATGGTGAAAGGTTGATTCTGCCATTAGGGTTTTGAAAATATATTGTCTTAATGACAGTTTGGAACTTGCTAAGTGAGAGATTTTTCATGGATAAGTGTTGCGATTGATTTTTTATTATAGAATATGGTTTGGCATTTGGCAATATTGATGAGATAGGGTTTGATGCTTTATTGATAAGATTTGTTTGTCAGATATTTATTGTAGAGAGAGTTATTGATTGACAATTGTGCAGAGGTTAGATGTGTATTCAGTAATTGTGATTGGGCGAAATGTTGTATGTGGGTCCAATTTAAAAATTGGATGAAACATGGCCTACAAGATTTGTGTTTGAGTTAGGTGGATCCAGTGTGAAATATTTTGAAACGTGGTCCATAGTGGGTCAGAGGGTTGGAGCCTTCAACCAGGGAGTGGTAGCTTCCTTCCGTAATGGCTAGTAAATTTGATCAGGGAGTCAAAGTTTCCTTCCAGTGGGAGCTGGACAAACAAGAGGAGGCGGTAGCCTCTAGCAGGTAGGAGCCTGCACACAAGTAAGAGTCTGCTCCAGTGTAAGATGTAATAAGATATCTTATTTATTATAAGAAGAAGATAGAGACAACAACAATGGTGGTTTTTCCTAGCTGAGTTTTCCACCTAACATCTCATGTTCCTATGTGTTGATGTGTTGCATTCTCATGATTCACATGCCTTTATGTTTAAATATTACACATGGTTTACTGTATATGCCTAAATATACTGCATAATATGTTGTTAAATGATGGTTCAATTAACATTGAAAATAAATGTATAAACTGAGTAAAATTTGGTTTGGCAAGAAATACTGATTCACGCCCCCTCAGTATTTCTAACATCTTATTGGAATTGTAAACCCCTAGAAGGATCCAGTGAACCCTGTGTGGAGATATCCTCATAATTTGATTTATGAGCACCCCCATACCAAGTGCGAAGGTTGTTTTGGATTGTTGATCACTATGCCTCGCCAATGAGGATGCATCCACTCGGGAAGGGGGTAATGTGGGAAATATAGAGGCAGCTAACCTTGTCAATCTTGGGATGAGGTTTAGGCCCAAGAGGCAGCTATCACTTTCCATACTGCTTCCTCTCTTGGTACCCAATATGATATATGGATACTGGAGTGAATTGTGCACCGAGAGAGGTAATCTCTCTCTGAATCAAAAATTATTGGAGAAGTCTCGCACTAGTTATTAGATATCGATCATACTAGGGCGATAAGATCATAATACATCCATTCGGTCACCTTACACTGAGAGTTGAGGACTTTTTTAGGACAAGTCCTCAAGGAGAAACACGATGCCCATAATGAGACCATTTCTTTCATGATGATTTATGGAGAAACTAGTGGCAGATGCAAGACAATTTGGCTTGCTTGGAGGCTTGTATAAACCGTTTCGATGCTCATCTAGAACATATGGAATGTCACATTTAGTGCAAATTTCTGCAACCACTACACCCAGGTTCTAACTTGAGAAACCAACAATCTAACAAAGACTAAACTACATAGAAACCAAATAATCTATACTTCATGTATCTTAGGATTATCCTTATGTGCTAATAGTTTTGGACATAATTTTTCAATCGCTAGATATAAAGTACAATTTGATCCAAACTTGAAATTTAACATCCACCTAATTTCTTCTTCTTCAATTAATTTTTAGGTGGTTTTTAATTTCTTTTTCAAATTTGGGGGTTTTTGTTCTTACTATTTATAGATGGAAGTCAGGTAATGTAACACCCTCCTCCCACACTTACCCAAGCTTACCGTCCACTGTGGTAAATATGTGACGAAGATTTAATATGATATGATTCAACTCCCTAAGTGCAGTTAAGGAAGTTGAACCAACGAACCAACACTTTACAAGCCTCCCTCAACCGCTACAAGACCCCCGAGAGCTAATCCACCACTCAAAGTGCCCAACCCCTAAGTTAACCAAGCCCTTCAATGAATTAAACCCCTAGTCACTCCCATGACATGGTCATTCATGTGACTGGGACCCTCCAATCACTCCCATAATGCCTGCAAGGGAGAGACTGCAGTCTTTTTTTGTCAGTTTTGTGCCAGACACTGCGAGATTTAAGCCACTTTTTTAAGGCTAGTCTCCAAAACACTGCCCGAAACTTGATGAGACTGTACCAGACAAGAAATGACACCAATATAAAACCTCTAACATAAAACTTGATCAAGGACTTGACCTAACCATGACACTCATTTCGTCAAACATATCACAAATATGAAGTGTATAAGTTTCAATAACACATCTGAGCATAGGAGTCTCATACTTATCTGAGAATTGCTAAGAAGAACTGATGTCTTATTACATTAGCTACATTATCATCTATTAGGTCATATATTAATGGTTCATTCATTTGCAAATCAAAACATGATGAGAGCCATACATTATCACTGTCATAAAACATGCTCATAACCAACATATAACCAACATAAATAACAAGGATATAACAACCATAACAACCACATATAAAAAAGTATATTTACCCATCAATACAAGAGGAAGAAACTCTTATTAACATATGAAAAATGAAACCAGGTCTAGGACATCCACGAACCACCCAACCATAGACTAGGTTGAACCAAATATCTCTTTCAGCCAGTCACCCTCATGCCATATTCCAATAATGAATGAGGGATCTCATGGAATAAAACAAGAACACCAAGCCAGGGTTTCCATAGGTCAAACCACTTCAACCCTCAACAAATGATTCCACCTCACGATCATACATCACTAATCATCACTAGATTAGTCTTTATCCAAGTTGTTTAGGGCTCTAGAGTGTTTGGTCCAACTCGACTTCTAGGACTAGTAACTCAACCCACGACTACTACTGGGCTCCAAAGTGTTTGTCAAACCAAGGCCCCAGGACTAGTAACTTAACCCACAGTTGTTGTCGAGATCTAGAGGGTTTTTCCAACCAAGGCTCCAGAACTAGTAACTGAACCCACCAAGGGCTCCAGAGAATTTTTCCAACCAAGGCTTCTAGGACTAGTAACTCAAACCAAGATGTTACAGGGCTTCTAGAGTGTTTTTCCAACCAAAGCTTCCAGGACTAGTAACTCAATCCAATCCATTACAAGGATTCCAGAGTGTTTGTCCAACCAAGGGTTCCAGGAACTAATAAATCAACCCACATGTAAAGGAACATGAGCACCAACCAGAAAAAAGGATAAAACCCACAACACCATGGCTATCCATGAAATGGCAATGCTAGGAAAAACCACTATCAATCTAGGCAATCCTCCATGCCATTGACAAATCATAACCAAGAAACCACATGCATGTGCCATGCATGCCAAAACTAGTAAGGAAGCATGGAAGAAGTTGGATTGGAAGGAAAAGAGCACAATACAATTGTGCGTCTCAGATTCAGTATTGCTGAATGTATCAGGGGAAGCTACGACAAAGGCTTTGTGGGAAAAGTTAGGGACTTTGTACCAATCTAAGTCTCTCGTGAATAATTTGTTCCTATGGAAAAATTTGTATAACCTGAGGATGAAAGATGGAGACTCGGTGATAGAGCATCTGAACGCATTTAATATTGTGGTAAGGAAGTTATTATTTGTTGATATTAAAATTTCAAATGAAGATAAGTGCATCAGTTTGTTGTGTTCTCTACCATATTCGTGGGATATTCTAGTTGTTGCAATAGGTAGCAATGCAACTTCCTTGCAGTTTGATGAAATAGTCTAATCCTTGCTGACGGAGGAGATGAGATGGAAAAATATGGAGAGCCAGAATGATGATGCCTTATCTATATGAGGATGGTCCCAGAATAGAAAAAAATAAAATAAAAATAAGTCCTCGAGTGGGAGATATAAATCTAGAAGGAGATCTAAATCTCCAAGAAAACCTGTGAAGGTGTGTTGGAAATGCATAAAGGAAGGGCACTACAAAAGGGACTATAAATCTAAAGCTCCTGAGAAAGGAAAGTGATCTGATGATGCTCCTTTTGGAGAGGAGAAAACCACCTCAGATGAAGGTGGGATGTGTACTTGACTTCTTATTCAAATACACATGTATATCATGATGCATGGTTGATTGACTCGGGTGCATCCTTTCACTTCACTCCCCATAGAGAGTGGTTATGTGAGTATGAGAAATATGATGGTGGTGATGTATTCTTAGGGGATTACAAGAAGGCTAGAATCATTGGTCGTGGAAAATTAAAGTTGAAGTTGCAAGGTGGAAGGATTATAACACTTCCATGTGTTTTGCATATTCCTACATTAGCTAGAAATCTGATTTCTGTAAGCAAGCTGGATGATGTACGTGTAAAAACAGTGTTCGAGAAAGATACTTGCAAAATGGTTCGAGGAGCACTAATATTGATGCGGTGAGTTTAGATTGGAGCTTTATACAAGCTGTAAGGTAGCACTATTATTGATGGGTGCAACAGTTCTATGGTTCCTAAAAGTGGAGCAGAAAATCTAGTGGTATCTGGAGAAAAGACCATTCTATGGCATCAAAGGCTTGGACATATTGGAGAGAAGGGCCTTCGAATACTTCACGGTAAAGGTATGGTAGAAGGTATGTCTAATATCTCTCTGGATTTTTATTTCTATGAAAATTATGTATATGGGAAGCAAAATCGAATGAGTTTCCCCTCTGGTGGTAAGAGCGCGAAACATATATTATATCTTGTGCACAATGATGTGTTTGGACCTGTGTCGGTTCCATCATTGGGTAAGTCTATGTACTATGTATCATTTATAGATGAATTCTCAAGGAATACATGGATATATTTCCTCAAGAAGAAATCTGAAGTCTTTGACAGGTTTAAAGAATTTAAGGCTCTGGCGGAAAACCAGACAGAGAAGAAGATAAAGGTGCTAAGGACAAATAATGGTGGAGAGTTTTGCAAGAAGGAATTTGAAGAATTCTGTAAGAAGTGTGGTATAGCATGACAGAAAACTACTCAATACACACTTGAGCAAAATGGAGTTGCGGAAAGAATGAATAAGACATTGATGGAAAGGGCAAGAAGCATGCTCAATGGTGCTGGGTTAGGATAGGAATTCTAGGTAGAGGTGGTGGAGACTACATGTTACCTGGTCAACAGATCACCTTCATCAGCGTTGGAGGAGAAGAATCCACAAGAGGTATGGACTGGTAAGAAACCTTCTCTTTCACATCTGATGGTATTTGGATGTGATGCATATGTACATGTTCCAAAGGAGGATAGAACAAAGTTGGATAGTAAATTTGAAAAGTACATTTTTATCAGGTATAAGGATGGTTTAAAAGGTTATAAGCTTTGGAACCCAGTAACAATGAAGGTTATGTACAACCAATATGTGGTGTTTAGAGATTTGAAAGATGTTATTAAACATGAATTCCTACCAAAGGAACTTGAGACGATATAGTTTGAGCTAAAGGATGAAGAATCAGACTCTACAGCAGAAGAGGAATCAAAAGATGAAGAGCCACAAACTCTGGTTGTGAGAAGATCAGTTGGAGAAAGAAGGCAGCCAGAAAGGTATAGTCCATTTTCTTTCTGTCCAAATTTTTCGTTATCTATTACTGATGATGATCCCAGAACTGTGAAGGAATCAGTAGATTCAGAGGATGACAAACTCTAGAAAGAGGACATGGTTAATGAAATGGAATCTTTGCACAAAAATGAGGCTTGCGATCTGGTGGAGTTGCTGGTTGGAAGGAAACCCATTGGCAACAAATGGGTGTTCAAGAAGAAGATGAATGTAGAAGGAAAGGTGGAGAAATAAAAATCTCACTTGGTAGCAAAAGGTTATTCCCAGGTGTCGGGAATTGATTTTGGTGATATTTTTTCTCGTGTTGCTAAGGTAGCTTCTATTAGATTACTTTTATCTGTTGCTACAACTTTTGATTTTGAGGTAGAACAGATGGATGTGAAGACAACAGTTCTTCATGGGGATCTGGAAGAAGAGATCTACATGAAGCAACCTGAAGGCTTTACGGTGAAGGGTAAGAAAGAACTGGTGTGAAAGTAAAAAATGTCTTTGTATCGGTTAAAATAGTCACCAAGGATGTGGTATCAGAAATTTGATACATTTATACGGGGACTTGGCTTCACCAGAAGCAAAGCAGATCACTGTGTGTATTTTAAATTAATTGGTGACCGTGTTATTTATCGATTTTTGTATGTGGATGATATGTTGCTGCCTGGAAATGACAAAGAAATTATCTAGGAGTTGAAGACCCAATTGTCCTCCAAATTCGACATGAAAGATCTTGGTGTTGCAAACTATATTCTGGGCATGGAAATTAAACGAGATCGAGCAAAAAGGAAGCTCTGGTTAAACCAGAGGAAGTATGTTGAGACAATACTATAGACGTTTAATATGCAAGATAGTAAACCAGTGAAGGTTCCTATTCCTGTAGGTGTAAAGTTATCTGCTGAATATTGTCCCAAGACACAAGAAGAGGAAGAGGACATGTCCCATGTTCCATATGCAAGTACAATCGGTAGTCTGATGTATGCAATGTTCTGTACTAGACCAGACATTACACATGCAGTGGGAGTATTGAGCAGTTTTATGTCAAAACCAGGGAAGGAGCATTGGACAGTAGTGAAGCGGGTTTTCAGGTATTTTCATGGCACCAGTGATTATGGTTTTTGATACCAAGGAAGACCAGGATTAAATAGAGTTTTAGACATCCGTGTCTTTCTTGATGCAGATTGGGCTGGAGATATGGATCAGAGAAGATCTACAAGTGGGTATGTGTTTAACCTATTTGGAGGTGCAGTTAGTTGGATGAGAAAGAGACAATCTGTAGTGGCACTGTCAACTACAGAGACAGAATACATGGCATCCACTCATGCAAGCAAGGAGGCAGTTTGGTTGCAGAGATTGTGTTCAAGTATGGGGTTAGTACAACGAGCTATAAGGATAGACTATGACAGCCAAAGTGAAATTTTCTTAGCAAAGAACCCTGCTTATCATTCAAAGACAAAGCACATTGATGCTTAGTATCACTTTGTGAGGGATATGGTCGAAGACAAAAAGGTGTTGTTGGAAAAGGTGGACACTTTGAAGAATACTGCAGATTCATTGACAAAGTCTATGAGCACTGAGAATTTCTCTTGGTGTAGAGAAATAATGGGCATTGCAAGTTTGAATCAACAGCTAAGCTCTCCTATGGCCCCCTTGGAAAGAAAACAACAAGTGGGAGAATGTTGGGTTGTGTTATATTCTTTCCATGGCTAGCCCTAGTATTAGGTGGGCGGACCTACCTAGATTTGATCAAGGGAACTACGGTTGTGTTCTAATCCAGGGTTAATGGATTGGGGTTTATGGATGTTTCGACAGGTATATATATGTATTGTAACATTGAAAGGAACATAATGGAAAATCAATCTGGTAGTCCTAGTTTTGGGATCCAGGGGAAATCTCTATGTATATTTGTTTTATGTGTTATGCTCTCGCCATTGTTTATTTTCTATTTTTTATAATTTGTATGCAGGTAATTTCTATACAGGGTTGAAACCTACATACTGTATATGGAGCTTTATAAATCTATCTTGATACAATATTTATAATTATATACACATCTAAACATATGCACATTTTCTCAACCAACAAATAAAAGAATACGATGCCTGCATTCACAATAAGGGAATCCAGAGGCTCACACCTCAACCCTCAAAGTAATGCCAAGATTAACCTCTTTCCCAGGAAGTCCAAAATCCTCTACCAAATTCAAAGTTTCATCGAATCTCTTACGCTACAATCCTACACCACTTTTCTTCTAGTGAATAGTTATTGAAACATTGTTCCAGGGCGCACTCCTGATGTGCATCTAATTCCATATGGCAATGCTAATGACAAAAAGAAATCCATCCCTAGCCTTCCCTTCTTTGCTACAGAGTCCCTCGGACAATTCAGTCACCCCCTTCCGTGAAGTTACACACCTTCCAAGTTCCACGAGCATCCCCTTCTGTGCTACACAGTCCCTCAGGTGACCCCTCCCTTGGCAAGGTTTCCTCGCATCGAAAGTCCAAAAACCAAGGCATATCCCTGCCTCAAAACCATCATATCAATCATAACATGCTCATGGAAATCAATGGATACTATTGGGTACCGGTGTCCCACAATGACCTTGCTCTTGAAGTGTTTTACCAAAATATTGTTGCATGTTCCAATTCCTTTTGTTGTTGTTGCTAACTCTTGCAGCAAGTTTCAACCACCCAACCAGGCATTTTCATGCTTTCCTGTACCAAACACATAACTTTCATTATATTTAAAATAAATTGAAATAAATTCACATCATACCTCATCGGTAGCTCATCAATAAGGTACACTTGCAATTTTGTTCACTTTCTATCACAACAAGTCAGACCAGCTCTTGACCAAAACATCATGATAAACATATCACATCTGGTTAGCTCAAAACACAACCATCATAAGTTAAAATCATAAATCACATGTAACCATCATAAACCAAAATCATAAATCACATGCATAGTTAAAACTGAAACATGATACTGATACTTATCCTTTAATCAATCCTTAGATTCTACCTTTATTCATTATCCTTTCCGTACGCACAACGAATAAATTGCCACACCTAACAACACCCAGTTCCTTTTCTTCACACACATACACATAGTGTACACCATGTGCATACAACCACACATGGTGTACAACACCACAAAATACATTCACCTACACCTGACATACAACACATACTCCTACACCCAGCGTATAACACAACACAATATATACATCTATACTCGATGTACAACACCACACATATATGTACATAAAGTAAAACACAATGAATGCACATGTCACGATACCACAAGTACGCACTACACACAAAAAAACATGTACAACATGTACATAATACCAAATGTGCACAACACATGTAAAACCTGCACACAGTACCACATGTATAACAATACCACATGTAGAACATGTACACAGTACCACCTGCTTAACATGTACACAACACCACTTGCACAACGTGTACACAACACCACCTATACAATGTGTAAACAACACCACATGCATGACATGTACACAACACCACCTGCACGACATGTACACAACACCACCTGCACACACCACCCATGTCCAACATGTACACAACACCGCATGCACGCAACACCACTTGTACAATTATACACACACCACCATATGTACATAGCACCACATCTACAACATGCACACAACACCATATGTACATAGAATTGCATATACAACATGTACATAGCACCATATGTACACAACATCGCATATACAACATGTGCACAACACCACATATCTAACATGTGCATAGCACCATCTATACCCAGCATTGCATATGCAATATGCACACAACACCATATATACAATAAACACTCAACACCAGAGGTACAGTCATTGAATATACAATATGCACAACATATACACAATAGTATCACTGTACATCCAAAACCACACAATCTCTACCAAGCAGCCTTGCTTCCAATGTCTCTCCACCATGCATGCTTATCCTAGCATGTGGCGGATCATGCTATTTTCATTCCACTGACATATCTCTCAATATTACTTGTTTTAACATAAACATAGGCATAGTATAAACACATAATATCAACTCATATCCACATGATACTGACCTCATAAATTTTTTGAGGCTACTCTTCCCACTTGATTCCCCATAAGACCAAGAACCTCTTTCATGCCATTCACCTGCATAAGCAATCATTCCTCCACAAGAATGATCCATAACAACCCTATGAGACAGTGACATAGATACATACATATATATAAACATTAGCATAAAACAATCATGATCCTGTCAGAAAACGACATACATACATACATACATATATCTAAACATTATCATAAAACAATCATGATCCCTGATGACCCTGTCAGGCAACTGCACACACACACACACACATATATACATGTGAACACTAGTACAAAACAATCTTAACAACCCTATTAGTCAACGACATACATAAATACACACACACACATACCTATGTACATATATAGACATCAACATAATCATGATCACAACATAATTACCAGAAATCATAAGGTTAAGGTTCAGAGAACTCCCTTTATCCATGCACAACATTGAGAACAACGATTCCCAACATAGCCAAGGCATCTGATGCCTTAAAAATGCATTTACCTTACCTTTCATGATTACCTTTCTCATGTTTGTACTGTGACCCCCATTTATCCCAATGGACCCAACCAACTCAACCATATGTCATATTCTTGCATTCTATTGCCCTTACACATGTACCAATCTTCATTCTTACATTACCTGTTGGGCATCATTCAACTCTCCCTGAGATCCACTAACATTCCTCTTTCCAACCAATTCCCAAGGCCCCAAACATAAAATACAAGAGCAAGAACAATCAAGAAGAAAACCATGAAAAACCAATAACAATACGACACCACAAACAAAGTGGTATGGCCATACACTAGACATAAACAAAACTGCAAATCAAGTGCAAACACAACACAAAGAACAAATATCACAAGACTCTCAACAAACACCATGACTCAATCCCCATGATTCCCACATAAAGCTCAACCTGAGCCTTCTTTAATATTTCATAGTAGTCTTTTTGCCATACAATCCCTTGCATCATACTACCATAAACACATAAGTGTCTGCGCACAAATAAGTATACAATATACTAGCTATCTTACCTTGTTGTTCCAAGTACGTTGCCTTGTAGTTGAACACATCCGCGCCATCTCTCAAGGGACTCCAATTCCCTTAACAAATATAGCTATAACTAGACACCAGTTGTTATACCTGTCAAATACATGAATATAGCACATATCCATATAATGTCAAATGAGATCAAGGTTAAGAATAATTCATGTATGCAAAGCACTCATTCATTTGGAATTAGGGTTTCCAAACATGGCCAAAGGAATTCTTACCCAATTCATGTCTTTTACCTTTTTACCTTGTTGCAATCGAGTCTTACCATGTAATGTCACATCACCCAACTGTTAGTTATATAAACACATCAACTATTACATTGTCACACTATTAACAAGCATGTTTCCTGCAATTGTTCACACATGTTGATCACATGTTCCAAAGATTAAGATAATATATCTATTAAATGAAATCAACCTTTACCAAGGATATCAACCATGTCATAATCAATAATCAACTCACGGTCATCAATCATAATACAATATAATGCTACAAATGTCACCTACTTACACTCAAATATCAGTTGTCTCAACATATATGTGTTAGTGCGACTATCTTAAAACAATACCATTCATTCGTACAATATTACAGATACATACTCATAACATGAAATTAATCAAACATTCAAACAATAGATAGACGACATAATATACACAAACACCAAATAGACGACATAATCAAACACTCAAGCAATAAGTAGATGACATAAGAAAATTCATACCTTAATGTATCTCAGTGGAGGCTATATTGTCTACACAATCAACCTATATTAGCACAATATAACTTCACAACATATAAAATCAAACATAAATAAGGTCATGATATTTATAACACTAACTAGCTAACATGTTCACATCATGGGTTCATAAACAATTTCCATTCATGCATGACAATCACATATGCACAGTCAGTCTAGATTAATACAACACACCATTACAAATAGATCGACTCATGCCTAAATCTCATAACCCTAACCATATGGATAGGCCAACCCAAATTAGAAAAAAACATAATAAAACCAATACCTCAACTACAATGGCCATAATCATCAGGCATATGACCACAGTGCATACAACAACAGGTTACTATCCTTCATGACTAGCTGACACATGTGCATACGACTACACTAATAAACTAGAATTTATCTGTTATGAAACCAGCTCAAGAAAAAGATAGAAAAGATAGATCAACGCCTTAAAATTCAGCCTCTTCGAGGGGGAAACCTCCTTTACATTACATAAATGAACAATTCTTGGATGATACAAATGCCCAAACCTCCTTTCTATATATAGAGTCACAATATAACCCAGCCGACCTAACAATAATAATATAAAGCCACAAAAATAACAATAGAGGGATTCTATGGGGCACAACAATAACAATATGGGGATAATAGGGGCACAACAATATTAATAAGAGGTACAATTACAATAGTAATGGGGTAATCACTAGTATTACAGGGACCCAACATGCCCCTCTCCTTCAAAAAAGTGTTGTCCTCAACGCTTGAGTAGTTCTGGATACTTCTGTATAAAATTATTATCCTCCCATGTGGAATCTTCATCGGATAAGTTCTTCCACTTGATAAGATACTCCGAAATTGATCAATTTCGTAGCTGTTGAGTTCTTGTTTATGTGACTGCTTCCAGTTCCAATATAATTTTTCCTTCCTCGTCAAGTTCTGGCAATATTGTTTGAACTGGGGGCTTGTTGCCTATAACCTTATTTAACATGAAACATGGAAAACTGGGTGCAATCGAGAAGCTGCAGGAAGCTCCAATTTGTATGCCATAGTACCAATCTTTTGCAACACCTTGTATGGACCATAATACTTTGGTGATAATTTATTATCCTTCTTAGCTTGCTTGAGGGACATTTTCTTATATGGTTGTAGCCGTAGGAATACCCAATCACCTACATCAAAACTTCTTTCATTGCGATGTTGATATGCCTGTTGTTTCATTCTATTCTGTGCCAACACGAGGTTATCCTTTAAGAGTTGGAGGACTTGTTGTTGATGTTCGATGCGATGTTCCACTACCTGAACCTTATAATTTTCTCTTAAATATGATGTGATGGATGGTGGCTGATACCCATAAAGTGCCATAAATGGGGTCATTTTTGTTGCTGTATGGAAGGAAGTGTTATACCACCATTCAGCCAGAGGAAACCATTTGACCCATTATGTTTGTTTATCAAATACAAAGCAACGAATATATCCTTCCAAACATTTGTTACTATCTCAGTTTTCCCATCAAATTGAGGATGATAAGATGAGCTATGAGCTAACTGAGTACCAAGACAAGAAAATAATTCTGTCCAAAAATTTCCAGTGAAAATGGGATCTCTGTCACTTACAATAATCTTTGGGTTTCCATGTAGCTTTTGAATTGTTTCCATAAATGCAGTAGAAACCGTATTGGCTTTAAATGGATGTGATAATGCACAAAAGTGTGCATACTTGGTAAGTCTGTCAACTACCACCATGATGACGCTCTTTCCCTCAGACTTGGGTAAACCTGTGATAAAATCCATTGAAACCTCCTCCCAATGTTGGCTTGGAATGGATAAAGGTTGTAATAGACCCAATGTCTTAATTGTTTCAACTTTATTTTGTTGGCAAACCAAACATTCAACCACAAACTTTTGAATATCTTATTTAAGGCCATCCCAAAAAAATTCCTTCTTAACCCTGTGGTAAGTTTTTAAAAATCCGGAGTGCTCTCCTAAGGGATAAGTGTGCAATTCCATAAGAATCTTTTGTTTTAGCTGGGAATTCTTACAGAGGTATAAGCGATCTTTGTACCATAATGAATCATTTTGCTAGCTAAATGTATCAGACGTACTAGAATCTTGTTGCAACTTTCGAATAAGTGCCCACACTTCTTCGTCATTCTTCCATTCCTCCCTTGCTTCGTTTATCCAATCTGGTTGGATAATAGAAATGGTGCACAAAAATGCTTCCACATCCTCATCCTTTCTTGAGAGTGCATCTGCCACCACATTTTGCTTCCCTTTTTTGTAGATGATTTCAAAGTCGTAACCCAAGATCTTTGTGACCCACTTTTGTTTCTCTTCAGAGGATAATCTTTGTTCTAAAAAGTATTTAAGGCTATCATGATCCGTTTTTACCTTGAAGTGTCTTCCCATTAGGTAGGGTCGCCATTTCTTAAGTGCATGGAGTATTGCCAACATTTCCTTCTCATAAATAGCTTTGTGTAAAAACTTTCCCTTGATTGGACCACTTTCAAAAGCTATGGGTCTTTCATCTTGCATTAGAATAGCACCAATTCCATTTCCTGAAGCATCACATTCCATAATAAAGGTTTTTGTGAAGTCCGGTGTAGCTAAGACCGGTGCTTGGCACCTTGCCTCTTTAAGATGTTCAAAGGCCTTTGTTGCTTCCAGAGTCCATGAAAATGCATATTTCTTCAATAATGTTGTTAGAGGTGCTACTATTCTGCCATAATTCTTAACAAACTTGCGATAATACCTTGCCAACCCGAGAAATCCTCGCAGATGCTTTATGGATGTGAGGATTTTCCACTCCTTAATGGCTTTAATTTTGCTAGGGTCTACCTTAACCCCTTCATGAGATACAATATGACCCAGATATTCCACCTCTTGGATTCCAAAGAAACATCTGGATCTTTTTGCATATAATTGTTTTTCCTCCAATAGTTGTAGCACCCTGTCAACATGTTCAACATGATCCTTCCAAGACTTGCTGTAAATTAGTATATCATCAAAAAATACTAACACAAATTTTCTAGGGAATGGTTTGAAAATTGAATTCATCAAACCTTGAAATGTTGAAGGTGCATTGGTAAGGCCAAAAGGCATGACCAAAAATTCATAATGACCCTCATGAGTTCTAAATGTTGTTTTCAGAATGTCTTCGATCTTCATTCTGATTTGATTATATCCTGAACGAAGATCCAACTTGGTGAAGTAAATTGATCCATGCAATTCATCCAGTAATTCATCAATGACAGGAATGGGAAACTTATCTTTAATAGTGAGCTTGTTGAGCTCCCTATAATCCGGACACATGTGCCATGATCCATCCTTCTTGTGCACCAATACTACTGGAGCAGAGAAAGAACTTTGACTCGGTTGAATTATTTCAGCCTCTAGCATTTCTACAACCATACGTTCAATTTCACTCTTTTGGGCATAGGGATATATGTACGGCTTGATGTTTGGAGGAACACTTCCTGGAATCAGATGAATAGCATGATCATGATCACGCATAGGTGGGAGACCTTTGGGAGTCTCAAATACCTGGAATGATTGTCCAGGACTTTTTTGAGATCTGGAGAAATAGATGATTCCGATGTGGAAACATCTAGCGAACATAATTGTGCAATTACACCTCTTTGTTCCTTTTTTAGAAGCTTTTTCATACCATTAGAGTTGATTATCTTTCCTGGTTTCCCTGCAATACCCCTTAATTCAAATTCCTTTCCTTCCATATAAAATTTGATGAAAAGTTCTTGAAAATTAAAAGCTATTGTACCCAAGGATTCTAGCCATTGGACTCCTAGTACAACATCAGCACCTCCCATTGGAATGGAAAGCATTGGGCTAGTCAATACATATTCTCCCATGGATAGCTTGATATTATGGCACTTTCCAAAGCAATTTATTGTTCCTCCATTTGCAACCATCACTTGACACTCTGGTGCTGGATATAAGAAGCAATTCAATTCTTTTGCTACCTTACAATGAATAAAATTGTGGGTACTTCCTGAATCAATCAACACTATTACCTTTTTCTTCTTGATTTGTCCTTCTATCTTGATGGTTTGAGGAGTGGTAATTCCCGCCAATGCATTACAAGATATGGTCGCATTCATTTCTTCTTTATCTAGGATTTGTTCTTGGAGTATATCCTCTTCTTTTGACCCTTCTTGCTCCTTTTCTTCTTCCTCTTCACAATCTATGTAGAATAATTTCTTCTCAGCACACTTATGACCTTTAGTGTATTTGCTATCACAACTGTAACAAAGCCCTTTTGCTCTTTTTTCTTCCAATTGTTGTGGTGTCAACCTTATAGCTTGTGGAAGACTAGGGGCAACAACGCTTCCGTCTTTATAGTTGTGAGTGGCATGCTTCCTGGTTGCCATAATTTTGCTTTCCATTTTTCTTGCTAACCTGAATGCCTTTTCTAATGAATCAGGTTCTCAAAGGCGAACATCATGTTGGATATTATCCTTTAAAGACCCTATGAACACATCAATCCTATGCTCCTCTGGAATATTTTTTACCCTTATGTTCAATTTTTGGAACTCCTCAATGTGCTCCATTATTGAACCCTTTTGTTTGAGACTTATCAATTGGATAAAGAAAGTGTTGCTTTTTGTATCCTCATAATGTGCTATCAATTCTTCCGTAAAAATTGCCCAAGTGATAAATTGTTTACGAGAACAAAGCCATTGATACCATACAAACTGATTTGGTTCCAAATATAAAGTTTCAATACGTACCTTTTGTGTGTTTTGCACATTATTGAGATCAAAAAATTGCTCCATCTATGATATCCATGTTGCGGGATCCTTGCCATCAAAATTCCTCATATCGATTTTTGGAATATGGTGGGTCTTCGATCCAACATTAGAGTCTATGAAATCATGATTAAAATTTCTTTTGTTCTCATCATGAGTTTCTTTTACTACCTTTTCACCATTAGTAATCATTTCTTGTAGAAACTTTGTTAAATCTGTCTTCAAATCTTCCATGCCTATCTTCAAATCTTCCATGTTTGTCTTCAAATCTATCTTCAAACCATCCATCTTAGCTTCCACGTCAATCATCCTAGCTTCTACGCCTTTCTTTAAACAATCCATCTTAGCTTCTACACCTTTCTTTAAACCATCCATCTTAGCTCCTACATCTTTCTTTAAACCATCCATCTTAGATTCTGTTCCTTTTTGTGCAAGGGACAGTTGTTGCACTTGGTCTTGTAATTTTGATATATCATGTTGCATTTCTTCCTCTTCTTCATGAGTCATGCTAGAGATTTCAGGTTCCTTACTAGGTGTTTGCATTTTCTTTCCTCGAGGCATCAGTTACCGATAATAATGCTCTACTATGCCCTTTGAATTCCTTCAAAATAAATTTCAAACCAATCTTAAGCAAAAAATTAAAAGAATCTACACACCTTTTTTCACTTTGTAGGAGCTCGATATTGCCTCTGATGTATCTTTGTACATTCAAATCATCCAGTTCTGAAATTGTGATCTGCAGTAGCGCTCTTTGTCCTCTTTCCAATTCCACTAGTCTGATCCAAATTGGATTCTCCAAGGAAGAGTTATGCAAAATCTCCCACAGTGACCTGATTATAGACTAGTTCAGTAGAGCGAACTTGTACAACGTGCCACGAGTCATGGTTTCGACCTTTGGTTCTGCAAAATATATACAAGAAACTACAGTCCGTCCTCTTTCTATAACTTCTTACGAAATTTCAATCTGATGCTCAGAGAGAAAGTTATGACAATTTTCCCCAGGTCACCTGTTTGGAATGTAATACAGGAGTCTTCAAAAAGACCAACTTCCTCAGATCATACCTCCGCAAATATAGCGCAAAAAGCTCTAAAATTCGGACCCCAGCTTCAGCGCAATGTCTTCTCAAATGGGTTTTTTTTTAGCTTCTGAAACGTCGCAGAAACAAATTTATAGCGAAAATTCCACGATGACCTGTTTGGAGCAGCGAAACCCTAGAATCCAAAGCTTTGATACCAAATATTATGAAACCAGCTCAAGAAAAAGATAGAAAAGATAGATCAATGCCTTAAAATTCAGCCTCTTCGAGGGGGCAACCTCCTTTACATTACATAAATGAACAATTCTTGGATGATACAAATGACCAAACCTCCTTTCTATATATAGGAGTCACAATATAACCCAGACAACCTAACAATAATAATATAAAGCCACAAAAATAACAATAGAGGGATTCTATGGGGCACAATAATAACAATATGGGGATAATAGGGGCACAACAATATTAATAAGGGGTACAATTACAATAGTAATGGGGTAATCACTAGTATTATAGGGACCCAACATTATCATATATGTAACCACAACAACCATAGACTGAAAAACCTTTACATAACCCTAGTGCTTATAAAAATCCATTAACTAACATACCTGCATGCCAAACATACAATACATGTATGATGATCTGCTCTTACCCCAACGTTTAGTGTTGCAACCTCGTTTTGTTGATATACATCTCCTGCTCTATCTCAACCAACACATCAGCATCACAACATACCAACAACATCATGATGACCTAAAATGCATACAATGACCTCATAAATGGCAACCATGGCCATAATAATGCATGCATAACAACATATAGACATTGACATGCATAACAAATGCATATACAATCAACATGCATTCGTGAAAAAAACATCCAATAACAACACTATCAAATTTCACAAGGCGGCACAACTGTAACAATGACTACCATGATGCATACATAACAAGCACATAAATATCTTTCATGCATGCATGACAAACACATTCTGCCCATCTGGTGCAAGGGTTGAACCATGCTCTGATACCACTCTCTAACTTCCTCCTCCAACACTTACCCAAGCATACCTGTCCACTGGGGTAAATATGTGATGAAGAGTTACTATGATATGATTCAATTCCCCAAGTGCAATTTAATAAGGAAGTGGAACCGATGAAGCAACAATTTACAGACCTCCCTCAAGTGCTACATGACCCCCATGAGATAATCCACCACTCCAGGTGCCCAACCCCTTAGTTAACCTAGCCCTTCAATGAATTAAACCCCTAGTCACTCCCATGACATGGGCATGCATGCGACTGGGACCCTCCAACGTTCACACAATTCCTACAAGGGAGAGACTATAGTTTTCTTCAGTCAGTTATGTGCCAGAGACTATGATATTTAAGCCATTTTTTTAGGGATAGTCTCCAAACCACTGCCTGAAACTTGATGAGACTTTCAAAGACAATAAATGACACCAATACAAAGCCTCTAGCACAAAAATTGATCAAGGACTTGAATTAACCAAGCCCAACCATAATAGTCATTTCGTCAAACATATCACAATTATGAAATCTATAGGTTTCAACAACATATCTGAGCATAGGTGTCTCATACTTATATGAGAATATCTAGGAAGCACTTATGCCTTATTACATTAGTTGCATTATCATTTATTAGGTCATATATTCATTGTTCATTCAATTAAAAATCAAAACATGATGACAGCCATACATCATCATTGTCATAAAACATGCGCATAACCAACATATGACCAACATGAATAAAAAGGATATAATAGCCATAAAAGCCACATATAAACAAGTATATTTACCCATTAATACAAGAGGAAGAATCTCTTATTAACATATGAAAAATGCAACCAGGTTTGGGAATTCCACGAACCACCCGACCATAGCCTAGGCTGAACCAAATCTCTCTTTCAGCCAGTCACCCGTGCCATATTTGAAGCATGAATGTGGGATCTTATGGAATAAACCAAGAACACCAAACTAGGGCTTCCAAAGGCCAAACCACTTCAACCCTCAACCAATGATTCCACCTCATGATCGGAAATCACTAATCATCACTGTATTGGTCTCAATCCAAGTTGTCGAGGGATTAGAGTGTTTTTTCCAACTCGGATTCTAGGATTAATAACTCAACCCATGACTGTTGTCGGGCTCCATAGCATTTTTCCAACCAAGGCTCCAAGACTAGTAACTCAACCCACCACTGTCATCAAGCTCCTGAGCATTTGTCCAACCAAGGCTCTAGGACTAGTAACTCAGCCCACCAATGGCTCCAGAGCATTTTTCCAACCAAGGGTTCTAGGACTAGTTACTCAACCCAAGTTGCTACAAGGCTTCTAGAGTACTTGTCCAACAAAGGCTTCCGAGACTAGTAACTCAAGCCAAGTTGTTACAAGGCTTCCAGAGTGTTTTTCCACCCAAGGCTTCCAAGAACTAGTAACTCAACCTACAACGAAAGGAACATGAGAACTGACCAAAAAACAAAGATAAAACCTACAACACCATGGTTATCTAGGAAATGGAAAGTCTAGGAAAAACCACTATCAATCCAGGAAATCCTCCATGCCACTGACAGATCATAACCACGAAACCACATGCATGGCCATGCATGCCAAAACTAGCAAGGAAACCATACATGAAACTTGATACCTACAAAGCAACTCCGTTGTAGTTGTTGATCCCGATGTCTTCTTTCGCTTTCTTTCTCTTCCTTTCCCTTCTTGCTCCAAATCCCAAGTATGCCACACTCCTCCAAGAGTGCACCAAGAAAACTCTAAGTGACCAAGAGTATGGGAGAGAGAGTAGAAAATGAGATATCCAAAATTGAATTGATAAAAGACTATGAACTGATTCTCAGAAGAATTTTTATCAATGAGGCCTCTATTTTCTTCAATTTCCATTATTTTCCTTCATTTTCCTCCTCACATGCAACCTGTGACCTTTCACCTTCCTTTTCTCCTATTTCCCATTATTTTCATAAATAAAATGCCAATAAATGCCTCATGCCTTTCCAAAACCTTTGCCATTCTCTTTTCCAATTACCTTTAGCCATAATAACCAAATGAACACCTGCTAGGATGTTTTTCCCACCATTCAACTTGGAATATGTGTCCCATGACCTTGGTATTATATTTTTTTTACATGAATTTTTAACCAGGACTGTTACAAGTAAGATGGAGGTTGGTTAAATTTCCTATGCTTGGCGCTTAACAAATTGCTAGGTGGTTTTTAATTTCTTATTCAAAGTTGTGGTCTTTTTGTTCTTAATGGAAGTCAAGTAAGTTACATGGTGGCTAAATTTCCTATGCTTGGTGATTAACACAAAAGCAAAAAACATTTCAATATGAGATTCTTTTGTAGTTTCATTTGTGTACTTACACTAGCTGTACCTTTGAGTCATGTTGACATATTATTTGATTTGATTTAAGGGAACTACCAAGTGGTTGTTATTATATATTAGAGTAGTCTAACAAGGCCATAATTTTGCCAGAAAAATAGTGGAAATTCTGACAAGATTTTGACAAAAATATGGTAGAATTCTTGGGAAATCTGGGTTACAACTATCAAGCTTCAGTATTTTGGGTGCCCCGGGGGTTTTTTATGGCGTTGGATCTGTTTACACCATAAAAAAAATATATTTAAACACCCATCTAGTTGGATTTTTGAGAAAAAAACACCGGATTCCGACAAAAAATGGTTTTCTGGGAAAAATTGTGGCCTCAGTAGACAACGCCTTATTTATTTTCATACAACTGCTAACTAGAGGTTTTGTGCACATCTTGTTGGTTTTCTGGTTAATGGGTACTCTCTTGTTTTGGATTTCTCAATCCTTTTTGGCTACTGTAAAAATCTTGGTGAATCAGTTGTTCGCCAATAAATCTAGTAGGAGTGAGACTTACCAAATTTTGGTAAGTTGTAAACAACTATGCAACTTTTTGACTTAATAAAAATTCTCTTAAATTACAAAATAAAAAACCATAATTATATATATTAATAGAGACACAATATCATCCAAATTTAATGGTTATTAGAAACAGACACACACACACACACATATATAATAAATAAATTGTTTTTTATTTAATTTGGGTAGTTGGGAGGAATATTGTCATCCTCCCCATTGCAATTCAACGAGTGACATGTTAAATTTTTAACAAATATATAATTATAATGACTTCAAATAAAATATAAAAAAATGTGTAATTTCTTTCAAAAATAAATATAATAAGTTTTAATTTGAAATACTTCTTCATATAGTAGTAGGTTGAATTAGAACCGAGGGTTAGTTTAACTTGTTGAGTTCTCATAGCTAAAAGTGCCCCACTAATGGGAGGTCATGGGGTCAATTCTCCTCAATACCCTGAGGGTTAGGCTTTGATAATCAGCCAGTGGGATGTGATCTCTTTAGGTGGATCTACTTAGATATTTCCTCTGGAAAAAAAAAAAAGGAGAAAAAAAGAAGAAAAGTAATAAATTGAATTATTTTTTTAATTTGAGTTCCCAATTCCATGGCTTTTCTGAGGAGAATTTTAAAGGCAATAAACCCTTTTGGTAAACTATAAATTAAAATAATTATATAGATTAGATTTTTAGTAAAATAAACAAATAAATTATTATCTAAGAAGTAAATTAAAATGATCATAAAAATAAAGTTTTTTAAATAAATAAATAAGTAAATTATTCTGAAATATAATAATATTTTATGTATTTTAAGAAATAAATAGGAAGATGTCACAATTTCTATATATTTGTTCATGTATTTATCTTTGAAAGGTTACAAATTCAAGTCAAGTCCCACTAGTACAACCGGTTGAGGATGGGCCTCGTTAGCAAGGTGACCAGGGATCAAACCTCACGGAGGTTGTTACTCACATGCTAGGGGGAGAAGACATGCTAAAATCCAGTGAGCTTAGGGTTGGTGTGGCCAAGGCCGGGTGCAATCCCTGGGTGATTTTGATGGCTTAGATGCCCCTGAGTCGCGGTTTCTCAAGCCACAGATCAAGCCTGGATGAACATAGCCAATTTGACAAAAAAAAGTTACAAATTCAAATTGATAAAGACAAAATATGTGCATCTTTGTAGATTTCAGTGATTGGTAAAGTATATACATTTTTGTTGACTTTAGTAGTCAAATTGCTAAGTATAGGGGTCCTTTATGTCATAAACAAGAGGGTTTCTTACTCTAACTCGGTGTTTGTCTTGGTTATAATCTTAAAATTATTATTATTGCTTCTACTTTTATCTTTAAATATGTTTTACATTTATATTATATGGTAGTAAGTCATTTATTTATAGAATAGTTAAATAAGGTATAGTGTATACACTTTTGTAAATTTTGGTAGTGAAATCACTAAATAGAGACATCCTTTGCATCATAAATAAAAAACCACATATACTAATTTTGTGTTTAATTTAATTATAATCTTAAAATTAAATTATTATTATTATTGATTACTTCTACTATTATTTTAAAATATATTTTACATTTATATGTTATATAGTGGTAAATCATTCATTTATAAAATCATTAAATAAAGAAATTATTTTATAAATTATTCATAGAGTAGTTAAATAAGGAGATTATTTTATAATTAAGTAGCAAATAATTTATTTTAATATAGATAAGGTACAAGGTTTAAATTTATGTCCCTTTTTTTTGGTAAGTCAATGTGTTTTATTAATTCAAAAAACAGTTACATTTTTAGGTGCTTGAGTTCAAAAGACCATCGGCCTCATTTCTACCAATTTTGTTGGCTAGATGGTATAGACAAAAATATACTAATAATAGCAACAAAAACATACAACCCATATACGGATAACCCAAGATATCCAAAACCTCCCAGGTATCAAAATGCATTCCACCTTCATTCTTAGTAAGCTAAATTACTTGGAGCTGGGTTGTCTAGATCATTCCCACATAGTGGTTAGAGATCCTCATGGACATGGGCCTCCATATGAGCTAGCCGACCTTCCAAGTTGTATAACGCTCCTATAGTCACTTATGTCCTTGTTGAAGGGAGACCAACCTATCCATCATGTGCCACTGGTTGTGCTTAAGGTCATTGAGAAAGGAAATGACCTCTTGCAATTGTCATCCCTATCACAGGCCAATTGCTCCAGTGATGTCGAAACCTGGTGAATCTGTGCCTCTATTGAATCGAAAGGTGGGGGGATATCGACATGACCAGGTGAGGAAGCTGGTTTTTGGTCGAAACCCTCCCCGTCATCATGTTGTTTGACCCTATCCACTACCCCTTGACCACGAGGGCCCTTGCCTTGCTGGCATTGCATGATGCTCTCACTAGACAATGAGCGCAGTCCACCAGAACCCTTACACTACTATCCACTATATCCCCAAATACCAAACTTATAGACCCAAGTCATCGCACCAATCAGACGTCTCTTGGACCCTCTAAAATCCCTCTCAAGAACCAAAGTTCCCAAAGTCCTCTTGACACGACCACTAGCACTCAACAACCACCCGAGCACCCAAGACCAGATACCCCGCTAAGCATCACCAATCCACCTACACCAACATGTCAAGCCTACACCACTATAGAACTCCCCAAACACCACTTGACATTCCACCTTCTCCTCTGAGACTAAGCCACTAGGACAATTACACACCACCACTCCAAAGGCTAACTGTAAATGAGAAGAGGAATGCATACACTAATTACAAGACCACCAACCACATTGGTGGTCCCAACCAGACCCCGTGACTCTCCAAACACCTCCACAACACAACCACCAAGAAAATACCAAGTAGACATAAAAAACAGACGAGAATAAGATAGCTGACTCGAAGAATATGAAACTGCCTCCCTGGTCAGCCCAAAGAAATCCCTGACACCACCGAGGCTCACCCCCTGATGGAGGGGCATCCATAAAATTCCATTAAGTGAGAGGTCAAAAACATTTACTAGAGGAGTTGGTTCCTCAATGAGTGGTTTGTTAGGAGAGGATTTATTTTAGATTGTTATGTAATTTGTTTAATTAGGAAAATTGTTGAAAATTTGTTGTAGTTTGTTTAATTTTCCCTAAATTGGTCCTTGGATCTTATATTCATGGATCTAGATCAAAATCCTCATGTAATCCTTATATTTCTTGGATTTTAATAAAAAATGTACAAGGGAGTGTGGTGTGAAAAAGTTTTTTCGATAACCAGTCCTTCTGCAATCCTTTTTTTATGATCGATGGACAGTCCCATTTGTAATAACATTGTATTTTATTGAAATATCAAGAGGTTGTATAGAAGACTAGATTGTAGGAGGGTCGTAGAGAGGTATTAACAGAGGAGCTGAGCCATTATATAGAATAGGAGAAGGACTAAACATTTTTCATTCCCTGCAGGGATCCGTCACTGGAAGGTTCAACATTCGACAAAGGCCGACAATTGACAGTGGACCTACCCAATGGTTGTTACCTCGACGATTTTATTAAGTGCTCAATTGAATACATCAGGTTGTTTTGAGCGGGTGGGTCCCACCAAGAGGTTTCCAGTTGAATGACTCTTGGCAGCCTCCCTTCCTAGCGAGCGGGATTTTTAAAGCGACCCAGAACTTTAACTGTGGGTCTCACCTCGAGGGCTTACCCCCACAATCTTTTCAAATTCTCTTTTCCATTACACCAGGACAGATAAAGCAACCTAGAGAAGTTAAGCAAAGTTTAGAGGTGGAACTACCCGACAGGTGTGAACCCAAAAGATTTATGACTAGACTTTTCATAGCGTTGGGCTCTTTGGAATGGTCTCATGTGGCATCAACTGTGTGTTGATTAAGGTGAAGCCTCCATCGAAGGTACAAAAACAAGTATTTAACAAGCAACCACAGGGAGTTGTAATAGAGTAAGGAAAAAGCCACATAGGCTGATCCTAAGCTATAAAGAGGGTCGTGGAGGTCCTACTTCTCAAAGGGGAATTAAGAAAATGTGCATTTGCATCACCCCCGATGACTGACCTCCCATTCCTTGTAACCGACCATCAAAAATCTTTGTCCACCAAACTACCCAAATAGCCCTCGCTACTTCTGGAAAGTTCGTAACCAACCTTCCAGTGAAGGTTTCCCCAACACGCCACCCCATTAATTACCACTTGCACGGGAATTGAAATCTCCCCCATGAATCCTTGTCAAATCATGTAACGCCCCCATCAAGGAAATTTATGTCCCTTTATTTGTACAATGTAATTAAATAAATTTAATATGAAAAAAGTTATATATATATATATATATGTTTTAATAAAATTCGATATGAAGAATGTTTACCATAAAGTTTTTTGTTTTATTTAATTAATTAATTAATTTTATTTTATATATATGGTGAGATTATATATATATATATATATATATATATATATATATATATATATATATATATATCTATATATATATATATATATATATATATATATATATATATAGATTTTTTTTTTTTTCCCTGAAAAATTCACAACTTTTTATGAAGATTTTAAAAAGTTACTTGTACATCCCTGTAACATTCGAATTGTCAGTCTAGATAAAAGGATAAATGGTGAGATAATATCATAACAATTTTGTTTAATATTGAATTAGTATAAATTTCAAAAAAATGATGAAAATATATAATGTTTTGTTTAAAGCTAAATAAATCTAAATCCTTAAATAATTAACATATAAACTTACAAGTTAATCACTTTATTTGTTAATACATACAAATAGATTCCCACTCTACCCAAGTTTAACTCTTACTTTTAAGGGTTGGTAGAAGTCGAGGGAATTACCATGGGAAAAAAAACTTTTCTTAAAGCACAGACCTCTTTTCCAATAATTTTGCGAAAGGCTATGGATCATTCCAAGGATTGGAAATTGCTCAAACTCCCAATATTCAAAATTGTATAAAAGATTCATTTCAGGGTGGGTGGAATAAGTGGGATTAAACATCTAATTAACTCATTCTCCAAAATAAGTTACTTTCATGTTTTAGGAAGTAATAGTATAGAAATTGATAATCTAGTGTCCAAAAGAGAAACTAGAAAAATTGAAACCTTAACTCAACAATCTTGAAGCCACTTTAGAAAATATTTGTTGATCATTTACCATGCCATTTGGTGCATTAGTGGCAAGGTTTGACCATATGGTAGTGGTTTCAAATTCACTTAAAAAGAGGGAGGGTGTGATGAGACCCTCCATTACCCCCAAACACTCTCCTCCTCCAATCGACACCCCAAAATATTATTATAGAAGTATGTGATGGAATAGTGTGGAATAGTTATTGCTAGCTTTAGACAATCTAATGGCATTCATCTTGGTAGAGTCATTGCTTATTTGGCTTATTGGCCTTGAGGGTTGAATTCTCCATAGTTTAAGTGCTTTGTTAGTTTGTTGTTCTTTGTGGAATAGCCTTTTGATGGTTCCTTTTTTATGGTGCTTTGGCTCTTTGTTCCTTAGCTTCTAGCTTCCTTGACTCCCTAAGTGAGGTTTTTTTATTATTCATTTCCATCCTCTTTGGATTCACCATTAGGCTCTTGGGTTCTCTTATGGAAGGCTTTTTGATGGTGAGTTTGTTAAGCTCCATTAATTTTTTTACCAACTGTTGCCTACAATTATGGAAGTAAACTGCAATCTTTCCTTAATTTCTGGAAACCAACTGCAGTAATTTCCTTAAATTAAGGAAATCAGCTGCAGTTAATAAATTTATTGTTGGGAGCTTCTGAAGTGGTCCATTACTCCATCTGGAGTTCTCTACCTTGATCTGTGGAACACTTGACACATAGCCATCAGAAGCTTGATGGAAGCTTGGCTATAAATTTATCTGTTTGGTCCCCAAGCTTGCATCTCAATCCCTTCAGTTTTTACACCATCAAGCTGAGAGAGCAGAGCTTGGAAGTGCCTTCAGACTTTCTGTATTCTTTTCTTTTTGCTTGGATTGAAGCTGGAGCGTTGTTTTCAGTCAAGAAAGCAAGTGGACTGTGGAGGAAAGTTTTGGTTTGCAGCAAGAGCGTTATCAATGGCTAGAGGTAATTTATTTTTACTGGGCATTAAACCTTCATTTTGATTCTTTAAAGAAATTAATTCCGAATGTAAAGAATCGTATTTGTGCTTGCATTTTTACTGGGCATAAAAGGTTATTCCAGTTTTACGATTCTTTAAGTTTTTATTCCGCATATAGAGTCGTTGTCATAAACTAACAGTGGTATCGGAGCGAACATTTATCTCTGCCTTGGTGCGTTCTGCTTACCAAAATTATGTTGTTATAATAACGGAAACCACAGTCCATGCTCAGAAATATTTTTCCGTGATGTTCTTTTTAATGTGGCATGTTATGGTCTTTTACACTGCTGACATTGCCGACCATGACGTACAATCCCTTTTTGGGCCAGCTTAGTGCTGCATGTAAGTGGCAGGGTGTCTATATGTGAGTAGCGCCTAGTTTCTGATGGTATGTCTACTCTATTGTGTGCTAAACTGAAAATACAGAATGGAAATTGTGTGATTTTTCAGTGTTGTGTAGTTTAGGATTCATCCTCAAGTTTGTGCGCACCTTATGCTTGTTGTCAATGGTTGGAGAAATGTTTATAATTTTATAAGAAATATTTTTTAAGAGTTTGATTAGTGCGGTAATTGTTTCCGCTTTCCATATATATATGTATTTTTGTTTATGCAATTTATAATGGGTAATGTCTAGTGATCCATATAATTTTAATTAATTAGAAAATAGCCACAGTATCTTTAATTAAATAAAATTATATATTATGATTGGTTAGATCACATAAAGATTATTTAGACATTAAATTGTATTTAATTAGACTAAATATAATAAAATTTATCCCACAAGAATTTTATTATATTTATGTAATTAATTAGGATAAAATTTCATAACCTACCCACAGGAGTTATGAATTAATAAGTTTTATCATAAAGTTCAGAATTATGAAAAATTGAATCTGTTTGAATTGAAAATTTAGCCCACAGGCAATTTTTATGTCATTAGATTCAATTTTGAGCATGATTTACATTGGTAAAATATGCAATTTTATCTAAGCCTCAATTTTAACATAAGCATGTGATTTTTAATTTTGATGCAGTTGTACAACCTGCAAATTTCTCTGAAATTCGTTGTGACATTCCTGAACTTAATAACTATAAGGTTTAGAAGGAGAGGATTCTCCTTTATTTGGGGTGGATGGACATAGATTATGCTATTAGGAAAGATGAACCACCGGAACTCACTAATACCAGCACTGCAGCGGACATCACGCTTTATGAACGATGGGAGCGATCCAATCGTCTAAGCATGATGTTCATTAAGACTAAAATTTCAGCTGGTATTCGTGGTTCCGTTGATCAGCATGAAAAGGTCCGAGACTTGTTGAAGGCCATTGATGATCAATTCGTCACTTCAAACAAGGCACTAACAAGCACCCTAATCATGAAGTTCTCATCCCTAAGGCTCACCAGTGTAAAAGGTGTGCGCGAGCACATCATGCAGATGAGGGACACTGTGGCTCAATTGAAGAAACTCGAGGTTGAAATTTCAGAGTCTTTCCTAGTGCACTACATCCTGAGCACCCTTCCGCACCAATATGGACCTTTAAAATCTCATACAACACACATAAGGATAAATGGTCAATTAATGAACTCATGACCATGTGTGTTCAAGAGGAAGAGAGACTGGTGATGGAACTAGGAGAGAGTGCAATGCTGGCAATGCATGGAAAGGGAAAATCTCAAGCCAACCGGAAAGGGAAAGGTAAAGTACCTCCCCAAGCCAATATCAAGAAGGATTCCAAGTGTTTCTTCTGTAAAAAGAAGGACGCATGAAGAAGGAATGCGCCAAATTTCAGAAATGGCTTGCGGACAAAGGTAATTTAATCTCGTTTGTTTGTTATGAATCTAATATGGTTAATGTCAATACTAACACATGGTGGATCGATTCTGGATCAACAATTCACATTTCGAATTCCTTGCAGGGTTTGCAAAACCTAAGGAAACCAGTGGGAAGTGAGCAAAGCATCTTATCAGGGAACAAGATGGGCTCACATGTGGAAGCTATAGGAACATGTTATTTAACTTTAAGTAGTGGCTTTGTTTTAGAATTAGAAAAGACCTTTTATGTTCCAAGTTTTTCTAGAAACTTGATTTCAGTTTCAAGGCTTGTACCTTTTGGATATTCCTTAAACTTTTCAGAAAAATCTTTCAGTCTATTTTATAAATCTGATTATGTTGGGAATGGTATTTTGTCTAATGGTCTTTACTGCATTAATTTACAAAAAAATTTCACTTATGATTCAATGCATGTTCACACTGGCACTAAAAGATGTGTTATTAATGAAGATTCCTCTAAATTATGGCACCGGAGACTAGGTCATATCTCCATAGAAAGAATTAAAAGATTGGTAAATGAAGGGGTACTTAATACTCTGGATTTTACTGATTTTGAGACTTGTGTGGACTACACAAAGGGAAAGCAGACCAACAAGTCAAAGAAAGGTGCCAATAGGAGTTCAGACATATTAGAGATCATACATACTGATATATGTAGTCCAGACATGGACTCACATGGTCAGAGATACTTCATCTCCTTTATAGATGATTACTCACGATATATGTATCTCTACATGCTTCATAAAAAGAGCGAAGCATTAGATGCCTTTAAGATCTTTAAGGCTGAAGTAGAGAAAAAATGTGGCAAGAAAATTAAGATCGTGAGATCAGATAGAGGTGGAGAATATTATGGTAGATACACAGAAGATGGACAAGCACCTGGGCCATTCGCTAAATTTCTTCAAGAGCATGGGATTGTTTCCCAATACACCATGCCTCGTTCACCCGACCAGAATGGTGTAGCAGAGAGAAGAAACCGAACTTTATTGGACATGGTGCGAAGTATGCTTAGCAGCTCCAATCTTCCTAAATCCTTGTGGACTGAATCACTTAAGACGCCAGTGTATATATTAAACCGAGTTTCAACCAAGGCGGTTCCTAAAATGCCATTTGAATTATGGAAAGGTTGGAAACCGAGTTTGCGACATATGCGCGTTTGGGGATGGCCATCTGAAGTGAGAATTTATAATCCACAAGAGAAGAAGCTGGACCCAAGGACCATTAGTGGGTATTTCATTGGATATGCTAAAAGGTCTAAAGGTTACAGATTTTATTGTCCATCTCACAGCACTAGGATTGTGGAATCAAAAAATGCAAAGTTTCTTGAAAATAACTTGATCAGTGGGAGCGATCAAACCAGGAACATAGTTTCTGAGAAGGATCATTCAGAGTTTCAACCTTCCACCTCAAGTGATATATTGGTTATTGTTCATAGCACCCCTCAAGTACAAACTGGTGTTGAACAACCAATTGTTGAAGTTCCACAAGCTGCTGATGACATTCCAGTAGATCAGGTAGTTCAAGAGTTGCCAAGAACTTTTGAACAACTAGTTGAACCACATACTTCTCAGGAAGATGATAGTACAACATTAAGAAGATCTACTAGACCAAAGAGATCAACAATTCCTAATGATTATGTTGTGTATCTACAAGAATCTGACTACAACATTGGAGCCGAAAATGATCCCGAGTCATTTTCACAAGCCATGAGATGCAAAGAATCAGAACTATGGTACAATGCCATGAAGGAAGAGATGAATTCCATAAAGAGTAACGAATTCTGGGATCTTGTTGAGTTGCCTAATGGTGCAAAAGCCATTGGATGTAAATGGGTCTTTAAGACAAAGAAAGACTCATTGGGCAACATTGAGAGATACAAGGCAAGACTTGTTGCTAAGGGATTCACTCAGAAAGAAGGAATCAACTACACGGAGACTTTTTCTCCTATATCTAAGAAAGATTCCTTGTGTGTTATTATGGCATTAGTAGCCCATTTTGACTTGGAGTTGCAGCAAATGGATGTGAAAACGACTTTTCTTAATGGAGATCTAGAGGAGGAGGTTTACATGAAACAACCTGAAGAATTCCCCTCTAGTGATGGTGAGCAATTGGTTTGCAAGCTCAATAAGTCATTATACGGTTTAAAACAAGCATCCCGCCAATGGTATTTGAAATTCCATAATGTAATTTCTTCTTTCGGTTTTGTAGAAAACATTATGGATCAATATATATACCTGAAAGTTAGTGGGCGTAAAATTTGTTTTCTTGTTTTATATGTGGATGGCATTTTGCTAGCAAGCAATGATAAGGATTTTCTACATGAGGTGAAACAATTCCTCTCTAAAAATTTTGATATGAAGGATATGGGTGAGGCATCTTATGTCATTGGCATTAAGATCTATAGAGACAGATTTCGAGGCATCTTGGGTCTGTCATAGGAAACCTATATTAATAAAATTTTAGAGAGATTTCGGATGAAGGATTGTTCACCAAGTGTAGCTCCCATTGTGAAGGGTGATAGGTTCAATTTGAACCAATGCCCGAAGAACGACTTTGAAAGGGAACAAATGAAGAACATTCCATATGCTTCTGCTGTTGGAAGCCTAATGTATGCTCAAGTCTGCACAAGACCTGACATTGCATTTGTTGTGGGAATGTTGGGACGATATCAAAGTGATCCAGGTTTAGACCACTAGAGAGTTGCAAAGAAAGTAATGAGGTACCTTCAAGGAACCAAAGGCTACATGCTTATGTATAGACGGACGGACAATTTGGAAGTAATTGGCTACTCAGGTTCTGACTTTGTTGGATGTGTTGATTCACGTAAATCAACATCAGGTTACATTTTTATGATGGTCGGTGGAGCTGTATCATGGAGGAGTGCCAAGCAGACCTTGATTGCCACTTCCACTATGGAAGCCGAGTTCGTCTCCTGTTTTGAGGATACTTTACATGGTGTATGGCTTAAGAGTTTCGTTTCTGGGCTTAGAATTATGGATTCTATCTCTAAGCCATTGAGAATATATTGTGATAATTCAGCTGCTGTTTTTATGGCTAAAACCAACAAAAGTGGGAGTCGAAATAAACACATCGACATTAAGTATTTAGCTATAAGGGAACGTGTTAAAGAAAAGAAAGTGGTCATTGAGCACATTAGCACTGAGTTGATGATCGTTGATCCTTTGACTAAGGGCATGCCACCGTTTAAATTCAAGGATCATGTAATGAATATGGGACATGGTTCCATTATGTAGTTTCTCATTGCATGGACAATGTTATTTTAATGAAATTCTTAATTATTGTGATGTTTTTTCTCATATTTATGTGCACCTTAAGTTGATTTGAGAAAATTCATTTAAGGACCAAGAATAAGGTTTATTCATTAAGAAATTGTTGCCACATAAATTATAATAAGAATAAATACATAGTAATACATGGAAGATAATACTCATCATTAGAGGACTTATCGCCATGATTCATGTATCTATTACTTAATATAGATTATCAATGGATTCTAAGTTGAGACATTAAGTTAGGAAGTATGGACCAAGTGGGAGAATGTTAAGCTCCATTAATTTTTTTACCAACTGCTGCCTACAATTATGGAAGTAAACTGCAGTCTTTCCTTAATTTCTGGAAACCAACAGCAGTAATTTCCTTAAATTAAGGAAATCAACTGCAGTTAATAAATTTATTGTTGGAAGCTTCTGAAGTGGTCCATTACTCCATCTGGAGTTCTCTACCTTGATCTGTGGAACACCTGACACATAGCCATCAGAAGTTTGATGGAAGCTTGGCTATAAATTTATCTGTTTGGTCCCCAAGCTTGCATCTCAATCCCTTCAGTTTTTACACCATCAAGCTGAGAGAGCAGAGCTTGGAAGTGCCTTCAGACTTTCTGTATTCTTTTCCCTTTGCTTGGATTGAAGCTGGAGCGCTATTTTCAGTCAAGAAAGCAAGTGGATTGTGGAAGCGTATTAGGAAAGTTTTGGTTTGCAGCAAGAGCGTTATCAATGGCTGGAGGTAATTTATTTTTACTGGGCATTAAACCTTCATTTTGATTCTTTAAAGAAATTAATTCCGAATGTAAAGAATCGTATTTGTGCTTGCATTTTTACTGGGCATAAAAGTTTATTCCAGTTTTACGATTCTTTAAGTTTTTATTCCGCATATAGAGTCGTTGTCATAAACTAACAGAGTTTAGTTGTTATTTCACAGAGTTTTGGTGCATTTTATGTGACTTGGGTTAGAGGAAGGCCTAGTTCTACCTATAGGCTTTCCTCTTTTAGAAAGTCTTGCTTGGTCATCTTTTCGTGTTGCCTCCCTTCCCATCCAATTATTGATTATTCAAAAGTGAAGGAAACCCAAAGGATCCTCAAAAGACATAGTAAAGCTTTAGAGTATTTGAAGATAATTTCACAGCAACTTTGAATTCACATGAAAAATGGATCATGAACGTTATGTTAAACAAGAAGAATTTCAATGCTAGAGGTCCAACTAGTTTCACTCAAGGACAATTTAGCTTGTATAGTCATGAAAAAATGACAACTCTAGCAAGAAGAAATCACATGAAAAATAAACCATGAGCATTATGTTAAACAAGAAGAATTTCAATGTTAAGAGGATGGACTAGTTTCACTCAAAAAGAATCTAGCTTGTATAGGCATGAAAACTCTAACCCATCAGCCGCGAATGTTGTTCTAGAACATGCTCTAAAATATACTTTAAACATTATGTTAAACGAGAATAATTTCAATGTTAAGAGAATGGACTAGTTTCCAAAAAGAATCGAATCTAGCTTGTATAGGCATGAAAACTCTAACCCATCAATAGCCAATGTTAATCTGGAACATGCTGTAGAATATGCTTTGAACATTATGTTAAATAAGAAAAATTTCAATGTCAAGAGGATTGACTAGTTTCACTCAAGAAGAATCTAGCTTGTATAGTCATGTTTCACTCAAGAAGAATCTAGCTTGTATGGTCATGACAAGACATGAAAACTCTAACCCGTCAGCCGCCAATGTGATCTAGAACATTATTACACTTGTCATTTTGAACTGTATTTGGAACATTTTGAAGCATCGAGGCTGTAAATATATTGTTGGATTGCCTTCCATGGAGTCCTTTTTGTATTTACTCTTCGCTACAATCTTCGTTTGAAAATTTTGAAGCATCGAGGCTGTAAATATATTGTTGGATTGCCTTCCATGGAGTCCTTTTTGTATTTACTCTTCGCTACAATCTTCGTTTGAAAATATTGAAGCATCGAGGCTGTAAATATATTGTTGGATTGCCTTCCATAGAGTCCTTTTTGTATTTACTCTTCGCTACAATCTTCGTTTGAAAGTATTATCATATAAATCCACCTATTCCAGAAATAAAAAAATGTACAAGAGATCCATACATTCATAAGCCATAATCCACTTTCTAAAGTGATAACTCCTATTACAGACCAAAAAATAATACAGAAAATTGCGCTTCAGCATCAGATCGATAAGATATACCACACACGCGCCAGGTAGGGGTCGAACCTACGACTTTCTGCTTAGGAAACAGACGCTCTATCCACTGAGCTACAGGCGCTGTCGTTTCCATACATTCGGGCGTTTTCAAAATGACAGTGACTTTCTTGTCTCCTTATTTTTCTGTCATATATAAATTGAACTTACATTTTGTTACTCAAGTGAACGTGCCGGAGTGGTTATCGGGCATGACTAGAAATCATGTGGGCTTTGCCCGCGCAGGTTCGAATCCTGCCGTCCACGCGTCTATTTGCTGTGATTTCAGCATATGTACGAAGAGTTCGGCTAAATATGAAAGGAGTTGTCTATAATGCGACTTTTTGAGATTCCGGTGACGGAATCCGGCGGAAGAAATTGAGATGAAATCATGATTTGTTGCAGTTAAAATGGTTTTTTAACTGCATATTCGGATTCAGCACCCTGAAAAACCCCTGGGACGCTTTCATTGTGTAGAAACTAGTTATCAAACTTGGATTTCAATAAATTACTGCCGGATTTTCACCGGAAAAAATCGCCGGAAAGGCTTTCAAAAAGTCGCGTTAAAGACTACGGCAATATGAAATGGCTATTCGCTGTGATTTCAGCATATGTACGAAGAGTTTGGCTAAATATGAAATGGAATGATTTATATCTTCCTCTTTTGCTAAACATGAAATGGAATAATGAAAATACTCATAGGTTTGATTACTTCCGCTAAACATGAAATGGAATAAGGTACCTTCCTGTTTTACTAAATATGAAAGCCGTAATCTAACTAGCTGGAGAAATTGCCTGGAAAGTTATGGAAATTCCGGTCATATTTAAAGAAAATCTGACAAGGATTTTTGTAAACCCAAGTTATAGTTGTTAAATTTCAAAATTTTAGGTGTCCTCGACGTTTTTGATGGCGCTGAATCCATTTCCACCATCAAAAACATCAAGATTTTTTGAAATGTTTTTGCCCAGATTCCGGCCACTTTTGGCCGTCCGGGCAGTTCCTCCGCCTCGGTAGACGACTCCAATATGAAATGGAATAATGAAGAATTTCAGAATATGTTCGAATACTTCGGCAAAACATGAAATGGAATAAGGTACCTTCTTGTTTTGCTAAATAAGTTTGAAGAACACTTCGCTTATCACATTAGAGTTAAGTTGATATCTCACTTTGAAGTCCAACTTCATCCAATCATTCCTAAACCATGCTACTTTCTAACAAAAAATGGCAACACCTTTATATTTAAGGATTGTCTTAGAAAGAGTAACATAAATGGCAACACCTTTATATTTATGGATTGTCTTAGAAAGAGTGACATAAATTGCTTGACCAAACAACCAAACACATGTTAAGAAGTAGACAAAGCACAAAGTAGTAGATATTTGATTACGCAATCCAATTTCACTAGTTGTATCCAACCAACACAACCTCACTCCCATAGGAGTATTAAAACCCAAGTTGATGGGTATCCTAGACATATCTAACATTAAACTTTTAGTGGCTTTCTCTTTAATCTTGCATCTATCGAGAAAGAAGATCAATAACAATGGTGATAGTCAAAATATACAAGGCTCTCTAGAAGTTGTCATTGCAAAGCAACGAAAACTCAAAGAGTCACAATGAGTAGTTGACTCCATATTCAACAGAGGTAGGGTAAGATTTTCAATCTACTATATATAGAACTAATTCACTAACTTACGAGAACACATGGACCGTGAAAGGAAAATGCCATTATCAATTTGTAAAACTTGGTTACCAAGAAAATAAGCCTAAGTTGATATCAAGACAACTTATAAGTTTCTCCTTCATAGCAAGGATTGTGTTAAAACACTATTAGCAATAAGAATAAAATCATTGGATACATGATAAGTACATAACATATGACATGTTGAATCATATAAAAGATTAAGATCTCACCGATAATAACTAAAATCACTAGCAGTGAATAATCACTCAATCTTCTCATGCCATACCATGGATGCATCACTCAATCTTCTCATGCCATACCATAGATGCTTATTTCAATCTAGGAAGAGATTCCTTCAACTTGCAAACAAAAGAAGAGGTAGCAATGTCAAACAAATCTTGGGGATTGTTGCATATAAATCTACACAAGAAGATCTCCAAGGAGAAAGGAAAACTTCTCATCCATATGGTGAACCTCCCTACAGAAACTAGAAGCAAGTGAATGGATAATTTGAATGGTGTCCATTTGGGTAATAGAGGCAAAGGTCTTAGTGTACTGAAAACCTTCTTTCTAAGAGAATATTTAAACAATTGACTATGCTTTATGCTTCTTAATAGTACCATGTATAAATAGGTTGATTTTGTAGACCCGCTTCCATCTGATAACATTCTTCATTATTAGAAGAGCCTTACAAAGGAGTTCTAATTGTTTGCCACAACATTCTCCCACTTTTTCTTGCTAGAAGCTTATTCATAAGATTAAGGATCACATGTAGCCATCACCCTTGACGTAAGCACATAGTTAGATCACTGCTTTTAACCAAAGGTATGATGAGTGCTTGATACAACACCAACATCGAAATTTGCTGCCTAAATGAATTGTATAGCCCACTTGGGTTGAAAAACCTCTCCAACTTAAGAAAAATTAGGTGCACTAAGGTCATCTCAAGGATGCTTAAAAATCATTGTCTTATCATCAATGTCTTTGGAAACATCTAATTTGGACAAAGATAGACCTCACTAAGAGGAACACCACAACAACCACAAGATCCTTGATATTTATTGAATCATACTTTCTTCCTAGCTTGCATGGAAAGGTCTTGCAACTTCTTAAATCACTTATACTCAGGATGCCCTAGGTCATTGCAATACCTACAAGGTTTCTTTTTCAAATTCTTTCCTTCTTATTATGGTTGTTCTTGATGTTGTGCTTTTCTTCTCTTTATTGCACCTTTTTTAATGTTATAATGGCTTACCTTCAACCACAAGAATCCTTTTTCTTGGAGATAATCTTTGTCGTAGTTGTAAACATGTTATGCTTCTCAACCAATATATTAGACAATCTTTCCAAATATAGGTCTTTAAATTTATTATCAAAACACACACTTAATAAATATAAAAACTTGAAAGATAAAAATCATACAAAGTTTTATATGTAAACTGTCATGGATATTCCATTAGATTGTTTGTCATAGCATATCTAATAATAAAAATAAACTACAATATATACTGTGAAGGTTAAATTCCTTTCAATTCCAAATTTATTAATTACTAATTCACTGCTTATGCATGTAATAGATAAAATGTAGAAAATAAAGATTATGCAAGAATATTTGTAATGGATGGGAGCTTCGTGGCCTCTTGGCAGCTAGGGTTTCCCTAGATGCCTTCAAACCCTTCTCCCTTTCAGATCACACTTGAGTTAGATGCATCCATCACCACCTCATTCAATCTTTTTCCTTTTAGCATGCCTGTAAGCTGCCAATGAACCTGCGCTTGATGTCTTCGTTGTTGCCTCCTATTCATGACTGCTTGTCGATGTGAAGCTTCAACACTTCAGCATACTTTTTATTGTTGATATGTTGGATTAATACTACAAGGGTAGCTCATGAATAAATTTTGATGGATTCCAAACAGGTGTGATTTTCGTTGTGTGGTTCAATGCATGCACAATGAGTGCCCCAAACAAATTTGTGAAGAAGGAAAAATTAATCCCTTCTTTGGATCTAAGTTTTTCTCCCTCAGTGAAAAAGAATGTGGCAACATTGAAAGACTAAGGGTTATTGGGAAAGTGTACTAGCTTGTGGCCAAGTTATGAAATTGTTAAAGATTGGGTTTCTGTCAGTTGGGAAAATCATGAACCCTTGGAATCATGTTTACTATTGTGGAAATGGGTATTACACATTTCTTTTTGAAAACCAGAAAGATAAAGACCAAATCTACAAATCATGTCCTTATTTCATGAGTAGCATAGGATTTTTTCTCATTCACTAGTCTTTGTGATTTAACCCCATGATGAAAATATCCTCCACACGTGTGTGGATCAGATTGCCTTATCTCCCTCTTTTTTTATCATGTCCTGACATTTTTAAGGATATAGGAGATAAACCGAGTCAAATTATCACTAGTGATAAGGCTCATGTGAACAATATTTCATATGCCAAAATTTGTTTGGAAGTAGACTTCTCAAAAGGCCTCCATATGGTGATTCAACTAAATTTGGATGGTTGGTCTCACCTTCAGGCTTTGGATTATTATCAGGTTCCTTTCAAGTTTAATATGTGTCATGTGTATGGACAATTCACAAAAAGTTGTCCAAAAGTTGCAGTTTCCTGAAACCCATTGCCTCTTTCTAAAGAAGGGCAAGAAGAAAATAAGAAAGGATGAACACTCCCATAAAAAGGAAAGACAAGAAGCAAGGAAATAAGCAACAACAAGCATGTATCATTGAATCTTCACATCAGTGAAGTTGAGGCAAAATATGAGAATCTTGTGATCCAAAAGGATCTGCCAGTGCTAGTTCAAGACTCCAAATCCAAAAAAATTAAGTAGACTCAGATCAGGACACTCCAAAGGTTCCTTCAACACTAACAAAAGAAGAATCGGGAAATGGGACTAAGAAGAAGTACACACCCTCCACCTCTTCTCCTTCTCAAAAGTGATTAAAATTCAATGTTCTTCCTCACCAATAACAAGAAGTAAGAGAAAGTATAGAAAAAAGAGCTTCGGTCATGAGGACTCTCTTGCACCCTATGGATCCAACAGTGAGATGTATACTAGCAAATTTGAGAAATGTTTTGTTTATGCATTTTCTTTGTAAGAAATCTGTTAGAATTTACCCCTACTCCCATGAAGCAGTAGGAATAAAAATTAGAAGAATTAGTTTTGAAACTTTTCCCTCCCTACTCTTATCGGGAGGAGGTTGGTTTCTTAGTTTTTTTGTAAAAGCATCATTAGTATTAGCTAGTCAAAGAGGCTCACAAGAAGGAGAACATATTGTAACTCATTTCCCAAGTAACTAATACGTCCAGACACAAATTTTAATATAAATCCTACTCATTTTTGAAAAAAAATATATGTGAAAAATAGAGAACAATAAAATTATGACATACCAACCATAACAAACAAAGTATATGCTCGAAAAAACTCTTACAAGAGAAAACCAAGTAGAAGGTGATATTTCTCTGCTCTCTTTTGTTTCAAATGGAAATAATGCAAGTACAAAGGAGAAAGAACTCTCTATGGAATTACCTGAGACATATGGCATAATAGTTTGCTACATAACACTCAACTATTTGGTTATTCTCTCTCACTATGAGTCCTAGTTTATTTTCTCTACTATGGAACAAAATATAATTGAATAGAATTGAACCCCTTTTCCTCCTAGTGGCCCAGTTATAACATAACCTAATAGACGACTAGGACTCAAGTTTGACTCTTTCAAATCTTAATGAGAGTTACAAATTTGAGCCTTATAGAGTCTTATTCATAGTCTTCACATGGCTAGGCCATTTTCCATGAGTAATAGGGGTTAATGTGGAACCTCTGAATTATGGCAGTCAATCATAGTGGGTCACACTTTTGAGAGGCATTAATTTTTTGTATGAACTACTATTGACGTGATTCTTGCACCATTGAAAAGTATTCGAGTGTAGAATAATGTCAGGAGGCCCAATGATAAAGTGGGAAAATTTTACCCCCAAAAACATTGTTTAAGGCCTCCAAATTCGGTCTCATCAATAAAAATGCTCCTACAACATGATTCCTCCAATTTTTCCACTCTTAAAGCATCATAATAAATGAAAAATTTTACAATGATCCAATTTAGATCATACCTCTCCATTTTGGGAGGATTGTGGTCCCCAAAAGATTTATAAAATGAGATGAGGAAAATTTTCCTCTACCTTTTCCTTGGAGTACCTTTTATCATTGCGTGGAAGCTTCTGTTTCAACCCAATCTCCCAAAGGTCACATTTCCCCTTTTTTGTAGTTCTAGACCTCTTCTGCAAAACAATATCCTATGTTAACTCTTATTGGGCTTGTGGAGCTAAATTGTTTATGGAAGGTAGGTTCTACTCCTCTTCCTAATCCATCAAGAAAGACTCATAGAATTTGAGATTTTCCGCACCATTGAGTAAACGCACGTCTATGGGGATACATTGATTATATATGCATTATACCCCACCTTATCTGGTATCTTGAAAGGACCATATAACAAAGCCTTGATTCTTTTACTAAGACCTTGTAGTCTCTCCTTGTTCCACTATAAGCATACTTTATCTCCCATTCTAAATGACTTCTAAGTTTTGTGTTGATCATGCCTAGCCTTCAACTTTTACCATGAATTCTTCAACGTCTCCTATACTTGAAAATGGATCTTATTAATCTTCTCAAAAAAACAATTTGCTCATAATGCATATCCTTTGAGATCCTCCCTCACTCCTACTTGTTTTCATATACAACATTCGAAGGTGAAGGTGGAAAATATCTGAAACATGTTTCAAATGGGGACTCACCAGAAGTGTGGATTTCTCTATTATAGGAGTGTTGTATATAGACTAGATTTTCATCCCAAGTCTTTGGATACTTATTATTATAACCCCTAAAAAGATACACCAGAGTCTCGTTGAATACTTATGTTTTTCCATTTGTTTGTGGATGGAATGTTTTAGGCATATTTAACTTCATGTCCATCTCCTCCCACATTGTAGTCCAAAATGTACTAAGAAATCTAATGTCCTTGTCTAAAATGATGTACATTGGTATCCCAAAGTGTACCCATACTTATTCAAAGAATAAGTTTGTTTCTTATTTCCCTTTGATGCTATTTTTATAGGGCATGAGAAGGCACTCCTTGTTGAACTTGTCAGCTAGCATGAACAGGTAGTCATGCCCCATCCTGGTTATGGGTAAATCTCCCATTGAGTCATGTCCCTTCCCAAGGATGAGTGAGTACAAATAAGGGATAGTAAAAACCTTATTTCTTGTTACGATGCTTGTTGGAACAACAAAACATAAATCCTCTAATGAACCTTCATACATATTCTTCCATTCTAGGGCAATATGCATACCTTCGTAAGCTAGTTATTTCCTTCCCTACACAAAAATGCTATGCTACCTTGGAGGTGCGAGCATGTTTGATTAGTTGTAGTTTCCTTTAGAAGGCAAAGCTTGTCCAACTTGTAGAGTGACCCATTTTGCATATGGTATTCAAGTGTGTTATCACCATCACCTACATGAATTTGGCTCTACAATTGTTCGTCCTATGTATATGCCTCTTTGTATGCATCATGAGTGAAAGACTTAATGATGAAGTTCCCAAAGTTGTAATTTGTGATGTGGATGACCTTACAAGAATTTCATCCACTTTCTTTGTTTCCCTTCTTATAATTGATGACTAAATGAAATTGTTGTGAGAACCCCATCCACTTGTAGTGTTTGGTCTATTGTATCTTAGTTTAGGGTTGCAAGTACTATAGTGGTGGGTGATATATGTGGATGATGATCTCATTTCACATTAGATATTGTTTCCACTTTTTTAATAATGTGTGCCAAAGCATAAACTCCTTGTCATAGGTAGGGTAGTTGAAAACCACCCACTGAAGTACTTTAGAATGGTAGCATACAAACCTTCCTCCCAACATCAAGACCACTCCCAAAACATACCCACTCACTTCTATCTCCACTTCAAAGAAATGCTACATGTTTGGTAATGCACAAACTAGTTCTTGGTTGCGTTTCTTTTTTAATTATTCAAAGGCCTTTTACTAACCCTTCCCCCACTAGAAGCTCTTGCCACTCACTATTTCAACATTGAATGGTACAACTACAGTTGAAAATGAAGCTATGAATTTTCTCAATCAATTTGTTTCTCAATGAGAATTCTAACTTTAGAGACAATCGTAAGCATCAACCACTTAATGATGGCCTCCACATTTTCAAGATCTATATTGAGCTCCCATCCACTAATCACATACCCTAAAAATACTAGAGAGTGATGTGCAAAATCACATTTATTGATATTTTCTAGTAGTTGATGCTTATTCAAAGTCTATAACACCTGTATCAAGTATCATATTTGATCCTCTTAGGTTCATTGTAAACCAATATATCATTTAAATAAACAATAACAAATTATTCTAGAAACGTGTGCAATATGTCATTCATTAATCTCATGAATGTAGCTTGAGTGCAATGCATAAGAAAAATGGCATGGCTAACCACTCATACACAATTTGCTTGGTTTTCAAGGTGGTTTTTCAAGTGTCATCTTTCTTGAATTGAATTTGGTGTACCCTAATTTTAATTACATATTGGTATTCATTTGTTGCAATCAATCCAACTGATCATCAATCCTAGGTAGAGGGTATTTGTTCTTCATTGTAATCTTATTTAATGTTTAATAATTGAAGACATTCACCAAGTCCCATCCTTCTTTGGAACAACTATGATGGGTGACCCACAAGATGAGGTACCTGGTCTATTCACACTCTGATCCAACAAGTCCTGCAATTGTTTTTTGCTTCACTTGCTTCCATAATAAACTACTTTTAAAACCCAATATTCAACAACGGAGAGTGAGGCAATAGTTAAATTTTATGTTTCACTTCCTACTTGTGTGCTATCCATTTAGGCTCTTTCAACACTTACCTGTATGCTTATACCAATCCTTCTAGTTGTTTTCCTTATTATTTATTACACCCCTCTAGGGATTCATTTCCTTATTAAATACTTAGTAGACTAATTTTCTTTTAAAAATAATAAAACATATTTCTTGCTAGAACTTATCAGTTTCCTTGCTTGGCTGGCACTTTCTAGCGAAATATTGGAATTTCCTTTATGTGAATTGATAATGAATAATTTCTATCCAGTCATATATATGCATGAATATTACATCGCATATATACATGTATGGACTCTTAAACAAAACTTCATATATATCAATTGGAACTATATCCAATTCTACTTCATCAATAAATTAACACTGATGGCATATTTTATCCTAAATTGTTTTGTTACTTTGAATTATGTATCCTTACTTACCCATTCTAATGGATATGGGCTAGGATAATCTCGAACCTCCAATCTATGTTTTTTTACCATATACATTACTATGAGATTAGCCTATGAGTTTGGGTTGAACAAGGCATTGATATTGGTCTTTTTCACCTATATCTTAATGTGGAAGAACTTGGACATCTCATTCTCTTCTTGATGATGAAGGCTACTCATAGTAATCTCCTTCCACATTGATGTGTAGAAAATTTTCTCATCCATGTCAGAGTTGCTTTCCACTTGATTACTTGAATCTACGATGATAATATTCTTTTTATTCTTGTCTCTCTTATATTTATTTGGGTTGAAATTTGGATGTATTTTCCAACACCTCTCCTATTTATGTCCATCATTATTGCAGTGATTGCAATGATTGCTAGGATCCTTGAATTGCTTTTTAGTGGTTATTATATTCTTGTCCTTTCCCCCTTTCCACTTCTTCTTCCATTCCTTGTAAGCTTCCTGATGCTCCTTCTTTTCCAAAAACTTGATAACCCTTCCTTTTGGCCTAAGTTTTCTAGGTACTATGCCTATACACAAAGCGCATCCATTCTTATTGGTTTGAACAACATCATTTTCTTTCATAGATGGATGTGTAGACCCCCCTAATACTTAAGGAGTACATTTTGGGTCTTGACCCAACACGATGACCATCTTCCTAAATTATATGGTGTACTCCTATACACTATCCTCCTACCATTGCTTGAAGTAGTGCCATCATATACATTGGTCCTATACATACCTAATAGGGTACACTTGGGACTTTGTGAGGGTTTTAAAGTTATTCCACTTAGTTACTGGGGGATTACTCTCACTTAGGGCATGGGCCTCTAACTTCAATCTAGTATGTTATCACTCCTCCAAATCTCTAAGGCTGAGGAAGAGTCCAGCTGAGGTAACTACATACCAACCTTTTGACTTGGTATATAGCCCTACCAAGCTGGAGAGGGGTCTCTCCAAAGGATCACAACCAAGAGGGCTGGATGGATTAGGGTTTTTAGGCTAGGTATAAAGTGCAGAGGTTGTTTTGATTAGGGCTACCATCAGTGAGTAAATTTTTGAATGAGGACCTAGGTGGAATGACAAAAATTCTGAGCGAGACCCTAATATGAATATGAAAAGAGGAGTTTTGATCACTGATGGCAGTATGAAAATACTTACACTAACATAGTAAATGATAATTATTTTTCCTCGTATATGTGGTGAATGCTAAAATATACTTCTAATTGTTATAACCAATGATTCAAATTTAATACATCAATCTCATGTTGATATGGCTTGATGTCAACTGTTGCTTCCATCTTGAAAATGGATTGTGAATGGTTAAAGACACCCACTCAACTACTCTTTTTTGAGTTCTTTCCTTGACTCTTATTATGGGTCTTCATGTTTCCTCGATTTTCCCTTTGATTTTACCTCTAAGTTGGAGCCTCCATCTTCTCAAATTCCAAACTTATTTACTGAGTCACCATAAGGAGGTTCATATTACAACTGATATCCACAACCTGCACTTCCAAACTTGATAATATTTCTTTTGCATGATTATGGATATTGTGAACATATTCATTTATCATGGCTATGGTTCTGCAATTTTTTTACTTAAATCGCTACTTGGATCCCCTGCAATTTCCCATGAGATTCCCTATGGAACCTTCTTTGATACCATGATTCATAAACTGTCATGGATATTCCAATGAACAATTCATCACAATATATGATACAAATAAAATGAAATCTATATTATGAAGCTTAAATTATGTTAGATTCTAGATTTATTAAGTATTGACTTATTGTTTAAGCATGTAATAGATCAAATACATAAAATAGAGAATAATAAAATACAATCACACACCAACCACAATGAACATAAGTTGAAATGTGAGGCTACACTGCTATCTTTTGTTTGGAATGGAAATATTGAAAGTACAAAGGAGAATGCACTCTCTATGGAGTCTCCCGAGACTTGTGGCTTGAAAGGCTACTATAGAATACCAAACCCTTGAGTTCGTTATGCTCTCTCACTCCCACTCCTAGTTTCTCTACTCCACTACAGAATAAGATACAATCAAATATAATGGAACCCCTTTTCCTCCTAGTTTCCATGTTATAGTATAGCCTGATAGACAACTAGGGGTCATGTTTGACTCCTTTAATTCTCAAATAGAGTTACAACATTGACCCTTCTAGAATCTTCTACATAATCCTCATGTGGCTAGTCCATTTTCCAAGAGTAATGGGGGTTGATGTGGCATCCTTTCGAATTATGCTGGTCAATCATGGTAGTTCAACTTTTGAGAGACATAACTTTTACATACGAACTTTGATTAACGTAATTCTTACATTGTTGGAATGGTCTCTGATGTAGAATAACATCACAAGGTTTGATTCTCAAGCAAGAAAATATTCCCCCCAAAAAACATCATTTAAGGCCTCAAAATGACTTCGAAAAATTTTATACCCCAATTCTCCAAACTAGGTCCGACCAATAAAACAAATCCTTCAAATTGATTTTTTCATTTTTTCGACCATGAAAACATCGAATACATGATAGATTATATAATAATCCAAACTAAATCAAAATTGAAAAAAAAAAAAATCCAATGTAATCATGTTCCTCCTACAACAATAAAAATTCATTTGGATAAACCAAGTAATCTTCAAAAGAGTCAAATTCTTAGATATACAAGCATATGAGTTTGTATTCCAAATTGAATATATTAAACTTCATTAGAGAAAATATTTGCAAAGATTACATGTTACCTTGAACAATTGCTCCTTTTAATATGTAATCATAACTCTTTTACAACATGGATATTTATCAAGGCTTCAAATTTCATTGAATTTAGTGTTTCACTTAATTTTCTTTGTTATAATATTTGCCAATAATTTTATTTTCATAATATATTGGTGTAGCAAAAATAATAAATTTAAAATACATTTTATTTTTTTCATAAATTATAGTAATTCTAAGAATTTAGAATTGTATTTTGATACAAGAAACATGGAAAAATACTCAAGAAATTTTTTCAAGTTGTCTTTAGTGAGATTTTTTGGAAGGTTTTCTGGTCTAATTACTCTAAAATCTCGTAGGAATTTATTGAAATCACAAGGTTGACGGGTATCCCCGTGCACAATCGAAGTGCCCTAGGGGTTTTTCAAGGCGTTGAATCCATATATACGGTCAAAAATCGAGTTTAAATAACACAAACCAAGATTTCAGCTCAAATTTTTCCACCGGATTCTGACACGAAAAGTCCAAAAAGTTGCACTAAAGACAACTCCATTTTTTTTACAAGACTTAGTAAATCCGAGCTTGACCAGAAATGTAAAAAATGTATACTTTATTCTTTCACCATTTTAATTTTTATTATAATAAATTGCATCTACTTGAGTGAAATTAATATTAACTCTTATCTCATTTTTCTTATTGGAAATAAAGGAAGGCTAATTGAGCCAAGAGGCTTAGTCTATATCTTAGTATGAGAAGATGTGTAAATTTGTCCAACCTTTGAGTTGACATGTGCCACTTTAAAACAAAAATATGTATACTTTATTCTTTCACAATTTTAATTTTTATTATAATAAATTGCATCTACTTGAGTGAAATTAATATTAACTCTTATCTCATTTTTCTTATTGGAAATAAAGGAAGGCTAATTGAGCCAAGAGGCTTAGTCTATATCTTAGTATGAGAAGATGTGTAAATTTGTCCAACCTCTGAGTTGACATGTGCCACTTTAAAACAAAAATAACCATGTCCGCTATAATAATAAAAAATGAATATGCTATAGAGTAATTAGAAGTTAAAAAAATGTATGAGTAAAATGTTTAAATCCGAGCTTGACCAGAAATGTAAAAAATGTATACTTTATTCTTTCACCATTTTAATTTTTATTACAATAAATTGCATCTACTTGAGTGAAATTAATATTAACTCTTATCTCATTTTTCTTATTGGAAATAAAGGAAGGCTAATTGAGCCAAGAGGCTTAGTCTATATCTTAGTATGAGAAGGCGTGTAAATTTGTCCAACCTTTGAGTTGACATGTGCCACTTTAAAACAAAAATAACCATGTCTGCTATAATAATAAAAAATGAATATGCTATAGAGTAATTAGAAGTTTAAAAAATGTATGAGTAAAATGTTTAAATCTTATACTTTTCAAAAATATGTCAATAGATTTAAATGATGAACTATTTGAAGATTTATGTTAACTAATTTATATATATCAACTTTAAACATAAGTGATTGGGGACTTGAAGATTTCTCAAATATAACTGTGTGGTTTTTGTGATCAGTCCAACGTTTTAGATGGTTACTCCATCTATCATGAGGGACCAGAGAGCTTAGTGAGTAAACGAGTGCTGAAAAGCCTATCTATAGACAAATTGAAGGTCAAAAAATATAATTAGTAAGATAACAGGGAAATAATAGTGAGACATTGACCGAATTTGAGAATTAAATAAAAGTGTTGACCGAATTTAAATTATTTTTATTTTCTTTTTTTTTTGTTGACTAGCAGAATCGGCAATGGCGGTGGTATCATACTCGCATTACACGGGGTCGAATCCCACCGGCTACCACTATAACCTCTAGGAGGAACCGCAGTGGTATCATACTCGCGTTACACGGGGTCGAATCCCACTGGCTGCGGCTATAACCTCTAGGAGGAACCACCTAGCCCGCAAGAACGACCCTTGGTTAAGACGAGACTCGAACTCGTGACCTGCACAACGGCACAAACGACTTAGAAGATCGTCTGCTAGCCATGAGACCAAACCTTTGTGGGCTAAATTATTTTTATTTTCAAATTAAATTTACTATAGAGAAAATTATAAAGATTCAAACAATGAGAAAGATGAAAGAAATAGATGATTAAAATAAGGCTTGTTGAACATAAAAAGGTTAAAATATTAAAAAAAATATAATTAATTAAACAATTAAACATAAAATCCAATTAAATAATAACAATAATAATAATAAAATTCAAATGAAATTAAAAATTAGATTTTTATTTTTATTTCTTCGACGAATAAAAGATTTAACATTACTTTTAATGGTTTTAATTAAAAAAATAGGAAGATATAGAGGGATGGCCCCAAGGGAGGGGAGGGGATCAATGGAGGAGGGGGAAGGGTAACAAAGGGAGGGTTATGAATCAGTGGGTGAGATGGTAGATCTCAACCATCCACTTTCTTAATTCGTATTTTTTTTTGTGAGCTTGGTAGGACCTTTCTTTTCATTATCTTAGCAAAAACATGCAGGTTACATCCATATGCTAAATGGTTAAGTGGCCTCAACTTGCCTTGAGGGAAACTAGGTCTGTTGGCCACCTAACAACATGATAAGCCATCCAAAAACAAAATATAATAAGTCTATCCATCCATGTTAAAAAATAATGATTGTCCTTATGATGCCTAACATCTAGATATCTATAAACATACTGAAAGTACTGAAAAGATAGAAACTACTTCATACAATAACAATAAAAAAAGAGGTGATACACCAGACTACTCATCATCAACAGAGTCAACAGGAGCTAGATCCTTTGCAATTGACCCGAGAAGTTCAGATTTCAGAATGCATGGGATATGTTGTTCTATGTGGATGAGGCAACCATTTTGCTTCTGAAGTTGGAATTTAATTTGCTGAAAATCTTGACTATAATTTAGGAATTCCCGAGAGGATGTGGTCGAGCCTGAAGGGATATGCTCCAAGGATTTAAACAAGAGGTTCTTCAACATCCAATACAAATGAACTGTCTATTTATACTGAGAGGTTCGTCCTCGAGAGTGCCCAGGGTCAGGCACCAGGGTTTGCCATTCATCTAGGTCAATGTCTAGTAATTATGCTTTCTCATTTAGCTATGGTTCCCTTTGTGTTATAGGATGACGAACCAAGGCAGAGCCCGCATGGTATGTTGAAATCGCTTCATTAATGATACAAAAGTTGGAATTACACCCATGGGTTTTCCTAGTAGCGATTTCGGGAGCATTAGACTCTGTGGCAGTTTTGGGCTTCTTCCTGCGACCACAAGAACCCCGGGTGGTCTTTCCTTTCCCCGAAGCAGCGTGAGCCATTGTGTCGGAATAGTGGAACAACCAGAGAAACCTGAAATCAACAATCTTAAAACCAGAAGGCCAACCTAAGGCGAGCTGATACCCAAGAGCAAAGTGCTTCAAGGGGCCGTAGCTAACCAGTGTACCTACCAAGGTGACCAAGTGTGAGAGCCATAACCCATACAAAAACCAATTGCATCTCCTTTTGCATCCCAAGAACCCAAAATAGAAGTAATCCCATGGCCCATAATCGTGAGTCTGGATATACTCAAAACAACTGAGGGTATAATTATAAACCAAACCATATCCACATCGAAACTTTGAGAAATCAGGGCTGAGACCACAAATTTTCAATAGAGGAGCAAAGCTAGTGTACTGGTAACAAAAACATAGAGACTAGGAGCGACCCCTAGGACTTACCCAACAAATACCCATGCGATCCAACATAATTCCAAAGAACACAGACACTGGAATATAAAAAATGAGAAAGCCTTCAAACAATTCTGGAACAACAGTAAAAGATTCCAGGGAGTACACCTGCAAACAAGCCTATTCAATGCACATCCCTTCTTCCATTGAACCCACAAACAAGTATAACGAGCCATGACAAAGATACATATGAGAGGATTGAGAACAACATGAGACAGACGACTTGTACCCACTATAAATGAACCGAAGCCCCACGAAATACCTCAATGGAGTCCTTCCATAGGGTTCCAAATTTCTCAGATCCAACCGTATGCAAATAAGAATCACAAATAGGAGACTTACCAATTTTACCAGCGAAAAGGTCGGGAACTTGCATCATAATACTATTGTTTTCGTCTTCCATAATGACATTCATTGCGATCATGCGTGAGGCCACCACTCCATGTGCATGGTGCATGTGGAGGGTGGCGGAGGATCGCCTTGGGATCCACATGTCATCCATCAAACAATGGCGTGACCATTTCCTTCCAGCTCACACCCCGATCGAGGAATTTGTATTTGAATTCTTATTTTCAACTCTTAGTTAAATTAGTTGATATTTTATCTACTAATCCCTTTCATATCTTGTTTCAATATTATTAATTATTTAAATTTAAACTTGTTTCCTTCATTAACTTTTAACTAACTTTTATTATTTAATTCTCAAATTCGGTCAAACAATGTCTCACTATTATTTCCCTATTATCTTACTAATTATATTTTTTGACCATTAACCCAATTGATACATTCTTCAATTTTCTTATAAATAGACTTTTCAGCACTAGCTTACTCACTAAGTTCTCTGGTCCCTCATGATGGATGAAGTTACAATGGTCCCTCATGATGGATGAAGTTACAATCGGAAACGCTTGATTGATCACAAAAACCACACAGTTATATTCCGAAAATCATCAACATCAACTTTATATATATTTATATATAGAAAATTTTTTGTTAAAATAAAATATTTTAATGTTGTATATAAAAATATATTCAATGTGGGTTATCAATAAAATATTTTAATATGAATTAATATTGACATATACCTAAAACTATATTAATAATAAAAAACCATTTATTTTTGCACTATAAAATTGTCTAAATGTACATGTTATATAATATATTTTAATGTAAATTAAGTATATATTATATATCATTTAAAAAAATAATGTATATACTACGAAAAGATTTATGTTTTTATGGTTAAAACATATATTTGTCCTATATATACTCTATACAATATTCAAAAATACAATGAAAAATAACACATTATATTTTATACTCTTTAAAATTTATACATGAAGAAATTTGATCTCTAAACTTATATTAGATTCGTACTTAAAATAAATTTATGTTGATTTAATAAAAATAATGTATTATTTAAAAATTTTAAAAAATAAATATAAAAAAAAGCTCAACATTTTTTCTATGTTAAATAATATTAAATATATTTGGAGACATCAACATGTTTTTCTGAAAAGACCAGATGTGAGGATAGCATATTTAAAGATGTAAAAATAACATATTTAAAGATTCTTCTTCAGTGTAAGGCTATACTCCAACTCTTCCCGGATCTAACTCCAAACTTCATTGACAACACTTTTTGTATTATAACATTATAGTAGATTGACTTGTTTTGCTGAAAATGGTTATATTTTGGATTACCTATTTATTTCCGTAAGAGGTTAAAGGAGCTTAAAAATATCTAGTTTCCCTCACATTGAACTATGTTTAAATTATGATTATATGGCTAATATATTTTGATATTTTTGACTTTCTTAAATAATACAAATTATTAATTAAAAAAATAATATCTTTAAGTATGGGGGTTTACGCAGTGCATTATACTAGATATCATTTTGGGATTCAACTGAGTTAAGTAAGTCATTTATGTATGACCATTTCCATGAGAGGTAGTAGTAACTGACTAATTTCTCATGATTTAAAATTTTAAATAATATCTTATCTAAAATTTAAAATTCAAATAATGAAAACATAAAATGCAATTAAAATAATAATTAATGCTTCATTATAGTGATATCTTAAATTTAAATAACAATGAAAATATTTCTTATATATAATTGATTTCAGACTTGTATGATTCCTAGTGTTATTAAGAAAGGTTTTCAGATTAATTATATCATTAATTGTTGGTGAATGTTTAGAACCATATTTGTCCATAAAATAAAAATATTAAATAATTAGGAACATAGACTAATAATGTAATTAATCCAAAAATATGTTTAAATATTTTTTTTTAAATAAATAATAAAAATACATTTTAAATTTAAACAAATTAGTTTTTAAAAACATATAAGTAAAAAATAAATTAATTTATAAGATAATAGGTTAAAAAATAAATTATTTTTAAAATAATAAGTAATATAAAATCTTATATATTAATTTAATATTTAATTTATTTATAATTTTAAAGTAAATTTTTTAAATTATATTAATATTGTACTTAAATATTATTATACAAATTGTTGAAATACACTCATCTTAACAAAAATTTAATTAATGTTAAAAAATCTCAAAAAAACTTACCATGTTAATATAATATAACGAAATAATAAATAATGTTTTATATTATTATTTATCCCTTTTATTATGATGATATAATGATGATGATGATGATGATGGTTAACGTCCGCTGAGACCAAATAATGATCTATCGGACCTAAAAAGACAAATTATTTATTTTGATTTAAGATTTTATTCCTATGCTCAAAAAGCTTGGAGAGAAGCCTCCCGAGTTCACTATAATTTTGGCATTGTAAAAGGCTAGGAAGGTCAGTATTGTAACAAAGGTTCTAAAATTGAGATCTAATGTGGTTGTATGCAAGGCACTCTAAGAGGAAGTGGTTTTCATCCTCGATGCTCTTATTCTCACAAATATAGCAGATCCTTTCCATCCATGGCGTTTTAGGAACTGCCCAGCGGCCAGTTTCACTATGGAGCTCATGAGAATTCGTTCTAACCTTTGCTATATTAATTTTCTTCTTTGAGCTAGTTAGAATAGAGAGATACTTTTGATCTTCAAGGGTGGGGTTGATGACCTTCTTATAATAACTTAATTTTCTTTTAGACGCTAAATCTTTCTCACACCACAATTTTTCTTTGAACTTAGAAGTAACAATATCTTTAATGTTATTTATGTTTTGCAAAGCATCATTCTCATTGATCTCCCAATAGTTTAACCAGGCCCTTGTGTCCTTATGCCATCCTCGGTTAAGCCTTAGGTGGTTTTGGCTGGCATTTAAAGCTAGCTTAGGAAGTCTATGATTGTCTATGTTATTGAGCTTGTGCTTGTACAACAGAAACCTGAGCATAGCTAGACTCTCAATAGGAGAAAGACCTGCTTCTATAAGGAGAATAGGATAGGGTGTATTACTTTTAATTTTCAAGTTATAAGTTATAAAACGCTTCTGGATTTGCTCAATCTTCCTCCATGATTCTCTGGAGATGCTGCAGCCCCAAACTTCACAACCATATAAGATAACAGGGATGACTAAAGTTTCAAATAGGAACTTCTTTTTATCCCACATTACGAGGTTTGCTGTTTTACAATTATTTTCAAGACCAAAATAAGCTTTCCATCCCCCATTGATCCTTTTCTCAATGCTATGGTTCCAGTTGAGCTTGTGATGGATATCAATTCCTAGGTACTTGTAAGAATACACTTCCTCCAAGTTATTATTGTCATACATAAAATTAGCGCAAGTGTCCTTCTTGGATTTGATAATCATAACTTTTGTTTTGTCTGTGTTAACAGTCATACCCATGGTAGAGCAGAAATCCTTAAGAAGCTTGAGTTTCTTATCAAGATCAGAAGGACATCTTGCCAAAAGAACAATATCGTCAGCATAGAGAAGAAGGATAATGACTATCCCAGCTAAGATTGTGCCACCACATCCTGCTTCTTCTAAATAACCTTCGAGCTTATCGATGTAAATGCCAAATAGAGTAGGGGAGAGGGGGCACCCTTGTTTAACTCCGATGTTACACTTAATATCTTTTGACCACCCCTCATTGTTCTTTAGCTTGGCAATTACATTCTCGTATAGCCTTATAGCAGCAGCCCTTAACTCAAGAGGAACATTTAGCTCTTCTAACCTATTCCAAAGGTTGTATCTAGGAACCGTATCGAAAGCCTTTCTGAAGTCTACAAAGCAGCAAAATAAATTGGATTTATCATTACGACATTCCTCCGCAATGATTCTTAGCGTAACAAGGTGGTCTGTTGTTGAGTGATGCCTTCTGAAACCTGCTTGGCCTTTAGCCCGCTTACCTTCACTTTCAAGCCATATGCTTAACTTTTTCTCCAGAATACTACCATATAATTTGGCTAAGAGAGGGCTGATCATAATTGTCCGATAATTAGAGGGGTTATTTGTATCTCCACTTTTAAAAATAGGGATAATGAGGCTCTCAGTCCAAGGTTTAGGGAACCCTTGCTTAACAGCTTGATTGAAAAGCTTGTGGATGTGGGGGATGAGGAAAGGGCCTCCAATTTTTAAGATTTCTGCCTGGTAACCTTCAATGTCCTTAGCTTTCCCATTCGCGAGGCGATTAACCCCAAACTTAATGTCTTCTAAAGAGAAGACTTCTTTCGTTGTGAGCAGGGTTTCCAAATTATCCATGACATTAGGAGATTCATAAAGCTTTTTAAGATAAGAATTCCAATCGGGGAGAGCAATTTTATTATTATCCTTAGTCTTCCTAGTCAGAATCTGCCTCCAAAATTTCTTAGGAGCTACCTTAGAGAGGTGTAAGAGATTCTCCTGTCTTTGACGAATGTACTGCCTCTTTTTCCTTTTAATTAGGGCTTTATATATTCTTATCTTGTCCATTTTAAGAGAATCATCAACAGCTTCCTTAGTTGCTCTCCTCGCATTATTACAATCTTTGTCATACCAAGGATTGGTTTTGCTATTTCTTTTATTATTTGAGACTTCAATTGAGAACTTTTTAATAGAATATGAGAGGGTTGTAGTAAAATTATGATATAGGACTTCTATGTTGTCTATACTAGATAAAGGAGGCAAATTAGTTTTTAATTCATTTAGAAAGAGGTCCTTTTTATTTTTATCAAATATTAAGTTCTTTCGGTTGTAAGTATTATTTTCTATGGGAACTCTATGCATGACAAAATTGAGGGTTATAAGTAAAGGCCTATGATCGGAGTCAGGCTCGTGGTCGTTTAAGATGTCAAAGTTTATCATTTCGTTGTATAATGGAAGATCGGAAATAACGTAGTCTACCACGCTGCTACCAAGTCCATGGATGCAGGTCATCTTGCTGGAATTGGGCCACTTTTGTAGACCGTTGCAAATTATGAGATCCTGAGCACTACAGAGCTTGACAAGCTCTGACCCAAACAAATTTTCCTCGAGGTCTTCAGAGCTCCTTTTGTACCTACTAGCCAGGGTAGGGTCTTCGTCTAACCAAAGAGGATTAGGGTTGGAACGATTGCTTAAAATAATAGCTTGGTTGTTTGAAGTTCGGGCATTGAAGTCACCTATTAAAAGGATATTACCATCATTCCTTAGGCTACAAATATCGTTCTCTAAACTATTGTAAGGGTTAGTTTTATCTAGATTCTTCTTCTTATAGAAGTTAGAATTAATGGGGGGGAAATAACATATTGCTATGTAGGACTTTTTATTATTAATGTCTCTGATCTCTATCCAACTAAATTGGTTGTAGGGGTCATTTTTATAAAGCCTAACATAGGGGGAGATGTTCTTCTTAATGTAACAAGCTATTCCCCCAATGCCTCTACGGGAGGATCGCTTGTTCCACGTAGACCATAGCGTAAAGCCATCTATGTTAGGGACCTTAGATTCTTCATGCTCCCAAGTTTCAACAAGCAAAATAATATCAACATCATTTGAAATCCAACTTAGCTTGGGGCCTTTGTTCCATGGGAAGCCCCGACAGTTCCAAGAAAGGATCCGGAGCATGTTTAATTGCTATTGATTACTATCTTTTTGGTTTTTGTCTCGAATAACGGCTTTTCTATTTCTGATTATTGCCCATTTTCCTTCCTTTCTAGCTTCTTTTACCTTTTGAACCTCTTTTCTTAATTCTGCTTGATCTTCTGGAATGAGATCTTCATTTATGAATATTCTCGTTCCTTTTAGACTTGAGGTTTTACTAAGTATGTTGTGCTTATGATCAGTAGAGCTCACCTTTATGCGGATTAATCTTCCTTTATTCTCGGTTAATTTCCCCAACCTTGTTGCTTCTGTGAGACACACTGTTTCAATTTGTAATCTATTATGTAATTCTGTCTGGACTAAGGCTAAAGTATCCTCATCTTCTTCCTCTTTTAAACCGAAGATTATAAGGTTTAAGGTCCTTTTGTTACGTTCGTGGTCTAATTCTATTAATTTTTTCATTTCGTCTTTAATTGGTTTAATATCTACCTTGTCTACCACACTATTTAGGGTGAGGCGGCTATTAACTTTTTCTTCTAATTCTTTAATCACGTCTTTCATTTTAAGACCCTCTAAGGTATCAGCGTCTCCTTGTTGGGATGGTTGGTTAGTATCTTGGTTTTGTTTTTCTATAACATGCAATCTAGTCTCTATTGCCTCCATTTTATTCTCCAGTAGTTCTATTTTATTTTCTATTTGTTTTTGGATAGTGTTTTCAAGAGATGCAAATTTGTTTTCCAGCACGGCTTCTAACTCTTTTTGTAACTTGGCTTCTCTTTCTTCTCTACGTTTCTCTAAAGACTCTATGTACTCATAGAGGCCTTGTAGAGTAACTGTGCTAGCTCTGCCCTTGGTAATCTTTGGTAACTGTGGTGAAATATTCATGCTTGAAATTATATGAGCAAATATGTAAAAAAATAAAAAGATAAGGAATGTGTGCACCTGATCCTGATGTGCGAGCCGAGATCTCCAAGCTTTGGATTTATGTATGCGAGCTTTAAAACCAAGATCACCGAATGCGCTTATATCCTGCGAGAGACTTCTGCTGCGAGGCTATATATCATGCGAGAGACTGTTTATATGCCAAGATCACCGAAAGTTTATGTGCGAGAGACACGCGAGACTGTTTATATCATGCAAGATCACCAAGACAGATCACGCCACAGATTGTTATAATATCATCCGCAGATAGGCGCAGAGATTCAAACCACACCGCAGAGATTGTTATAAAGAGATTGTATATATAAAGAGATCACCGCAGAGATCACCGAGACAGATCACCGAGACTGTTTAATCACGTATCCTCTTCAAATTGTTATAATTTTTTAATTTCATGTTAATATAACAAAATTGAGAGAAATGGTAGTGTCTTTAATGCGGTAGTGTTTTTAATTATTTGATTAAAATAATTTATGTTATTTTTGCTGAAACAACCATTAAATATAAAGGTGTTGCCCTTTTTGGTTAAAACCTTACCATTTTTGTTTAAAAAATAGTATAGTTTAGGTATGATGGGATGAAGTTGGACTTCAAAGTGAGATATCAACATAACTATATCTTAAAGTGTGATTCAAATTTCTTAAAGTGTGATTCAAATTTATTCTATTTTATATTTGGCCAAATAAGAAGATATCATAATTAGATATTAGTTTTAGAATTTAACTGTTTTAAGAAAGTAATTTATTTATGATTATTTTCATGATAAGTAATCGTAATTGATTAATTTTTTAAAGCAGTTAAATCCTAAAACATGATATCTAATATAATGCATTACTAAATCTCTAAATACTTATATACCATAATTATTATTGATGCCCAAACTGTCTTTTATAATGTTGCAAGAATTATTGAATATTTTCATTATTCCATTTCATATTTAGCAAAACAGGTAGGTACTTTAAAGGCGTCCATGCAATTACTGGAACCAACTTTTTTTTCCCACACAGATTATAAAATGAGAAAGTATATATATTAGAGTGAGAAAGTTTTCAATCGCTCAAAACAGAGAATATATTTTACGAATCAGTCCTATAAACATAGATTTGGGTTACAATATCAAAAAACCTGCTAAAAGAAATTAGGAGTCATCATAATCCAAGAAAAAAAAGTCATTATAACCTAGTGAAACCTGCTAAAGATAATTTCCGGAAACAGGGTAGTGACACAGAGCCTTGCAGACAATAAGAAACTCATTAAAAGGGGTAAAGCCTTCCCCTTTCTGAATGCCATTTTCAAACTGTTGGAAGATAATATGACCAGGAACTGAGTTGCAACTTTTTTTGAGAGGCAATCTGTTTCACTGTTTGGAAGATAATATGATCAGGAACTGAGTTGCAACTTTTTTCGCTGAGGCAATCTGTTTCATTGTTTTGGGTCTTATAGATATGCAAAATGGATAGATGATGGAACTCAGTTGACAGTGTTTTGATTCAAAGTTTGTATAGGTCAAGCTTTAAAGAATTTAAAGAGTTTTTGTCATTTTCCTATTTAATTACTGATTTAGAATTTCCAAAAATAATGAAATGCTGGAGATTAAGCCAAATTGCACAGTGAAAGACAAAATAAGCAAGGAGTCCTGCTGGGGTGTTGGATCCCAAGCCATAGTGCCAATAGAATCTATAAGAGAGCTCAGGACCAATGCCGATGGCTTACACTGAATATTTTCATTGAAGCCACAGTTTTGGGTTTTGGTCTTACAGATATGCAAAATAGATAGATGATGGAACTCAGCTTGACAGTGCTTTGATTCAGAGCTTTCATGGGTCAAGAACTAAAGAATTTAAAAACCCCTGTTATTTGCCCCTTCAATAACTGATTTAAAATCTCCAAAAACAATAAGATCCCTTAGATCAAGCCAGATTACACAGTTGCCCCTTCAATAACTGATTTAAAATCTCCAAAAACAATAAGATCCCTTAGATCAAGCCAGATTACACAGTAAAAAAACCCCAAAATCAAGGAATTTGGCCTTGGTGTTGGATCCCAAACTACAGTGCCAATAAAATCTATAAGAGAGCTCAGGACCAATGCGAATGGCCTGCACTGAGTATTTTCATTGAAACCACAGTTAGGTTTTATAGATATGCAAAATAAATATATGATTTGGAATCTCCAAAAGCAAGCCAGATTGCAGAGTGAAATACCCAGAAAGCAGTTTTGGGTTTTATAGATATGCAAAATAAATATATGATTTGGAATCTCCAAAAACAGAGGGAAAGACCCAAAAAGCAGGAAAAAAAAACAAACCAGATTGCAGAGAGAGACCCCAAAAGGGTTTTTATAGATATGCAAAATAAATATATGATTTGGAATCTCCAAAAACAAACCAGATTGCGAAGGGAAAAACCCAAAAAGCAAGGAGGTCGGCCTAGGTGTTGGATCCCAAGCCACAATGCCAATAAAATCTAAAAGAGAGCCTCACAGTGCCAAGTTGGATCCCAAGCCAGGGTGCCAATAGAATCTAAAAGAGAGCCTCACAGTGCCAAGTTGGATCCCAAGCCAGGGTGCCAATAGAATTTAAAAGAGAGCCTCACAGTGCCAAGTTGATCCCAAGCCACAGTGTCAATAAAATCTAAAAAAGAGCCTCACAGTGCCAATAGAATCTAAAAAAGAGCCTCACAATGCCAAGTTGGATCCCAAGCCACAGTGCCAATAGAATCTTTGCCACGTTGGATCCCAAGCCACAGTGCCAACAGAATCTAAAAAAGAGCCTCACAGTGCCAAGTTGGATCCCAAGCCACAGTGCCAATAGAATCTTTGCCAAGTTGGATCCCAAGCCACAGTGCCAATAGAATCTAAAAGAAAGCTCAAAACTCACAGTGCCAAAAGAGCCTCACAGTGCCAAGTTGGATCCCAAGCCACAGTGCCAATAGAATCTTTGCCAAGTTGGATCCCAAGCCACAGTGCCAATAGAATCTAAAAGAAAGCTCAAAACTCACAGTGCCAAGTTGGATCTAAAACAGAGCTCAGAACTCACATAGCCAATAGAAAGAAGCTCAGAACTCAAAACTCACAGTGCCAAGTTGGATCTAAAACAGAGCTCAGAACTCACATAGCCAATAGAAAGAAGCTCAGAACTCGGGACCAATGGCTTGCACCGAATATTTTCCTTGGCGTGGACGACAGGATTCTAACCTGCGCGGGCAAAGCCCACATGATTTCTAGTCATGCCCGATAACCACTCCGGCACGTCCACTTGAATAACAATCAGCTAATTCAATTAAAATATGTCTGATAATTCTGTACAAAAGGAAGTAACTGACATGTTAAAAACGCCGCATGTGCAAATAACAGCAGCGCCTGTAGCTCAGGACCAATGCGAATGGCCTGCACTGAGTATTTTCATTGAAACCACAGTTAGGTTTTATAGATATGCAAAATAAATATATGATTTGGAATCTCCAAAAGCAAGCCAGATTGCAGAGTGAAATACCCAGAAAGCAGTTTTGGGTTTTATAGATATGCAAAATAAATATATGATTTGGAATCTCCAAAAACAGAGGGAAAGACCCAAAAAGCAGGAAAAAAAAACAAACCAGATTGCAGAGAGAGACCCCAAAAGGGTTTTTATAGATATGCAAAATAAATATATGATTTGGAATCTCCAAAAACAAACCAGATTGCAAAGGGAAAAACCCAAAAAGCAAGGAGGTCGGCCTAGGTGTTGGATCCCAAGCCACAATGCCAATAAAATCTAAAAGAGAGCCTCACAGTGCCAAGTTGGATCCCAAGCCAGGGTGCCAATAGAATCTAAAAGAGAGCCTCACAGTGCCAAGTTGGATCCCAAGCCACAGTGCCAATAGAATTTAAAAGAGAGCCTCACAGTGCCAAGTTGATCCCAAGCCACAGTGTCAATAAAATCTAAAAAAGAGCCTCACAGTGTCAATAGAATCTAAAAAAGAGCCTCACAATGCCAAGTTGGATCCCAAGCCACAGTGCCAATAGAATCTTTGCCACGTTGGATCCCAAGCCACAGTGCCAACAGAATCTAAAAAAGAGCCTCACAGTGCCAAGTTGGATCCCAAGCCACAGTGCCAATAGAATCTAAAAGAAAACTCAAAACTCACAGTGCCAAAAGAGCCTCACAGTGCCAAGTTGGATCCCAAGCCACAGTGCCAATAGAATCTTTGCCAAGTTGGATCCCAAGCCACAGTGCCAATAAGAAAGCTCAAAACTCACAGTGCCAAGTTGGATCTAAAACAGAGCTCAGAACTCACCCAATAGAAAGAAGCTCAGAACTCGGGACCAATGGCTTGCACCGAATATTTTAATGGCTTGCACCGAATATTTTCCTTGGCGTGGACGGCAGGATTCGAACCTGCGCGGGCAAAGCCCACATGATTTCTAGTCATGCCCGATAACCACTCCGGCACGTCCACTTGAATAACAATCAGCTAATTCAATTAAAATATGTCTGATAATTCTGTACAAAAGGAAGTAACTGACATGTTAAAAACGCCGCATGTGCAAATAACAGCAGCGCCTGTAGCTCAGTGGATAGAGCGTCTGTTTCCTAAGCAGAAAGTCGTAGGTTCGACCCCTACCTGGCGCGAGTTGTGAGATATGCTTTGAATTGTTGTTGAAGCACAATTTTCTTTACTGTTTTTTGGTCTCGAATAGGAGTTATCACTTTGGAAAGTGGATTATGGCTTTCAAATGAATGTATGGATCTCTCTGTACATTTTTGGTTTCTCGAATAGGTGAATTATATTATACCTATTTCAAAAGATGATTGTAGCAAAGAGTAAATACAAAAAGGACTCTGAATAGTTGAGTACATCTCAGAATCAAAAGGCAATCCCAGCCTGGATGCTTCAACATATTTGAAATACAGATCAAAATGACGAGTGTAATATCTACAGAGAACTCCTGTAATCTCTTGAAATACATAAACCAAAAAAGTATTGTTTGAAAAAAGAGATCATCCTTAAAAAAATTCTCCTACTTCTGCATCTCTGTTTAGAGGAAGGCACTCGACCAAATTATTCAAAGCAGATTCTAGTGCATGTTCTAGGTCAACATTGGCAGCTGATGGGTTAGAGTTGTCATGTCTTTTCATGCCTATACAAGCTAAACTTCTTCAGTGAAACTAGTCCAATTTCTAAGATTGAAATTCTTCTGGTTTAACAAAATGTTCATGGTCTATTTTTCATGTAAATCCGAAGTTACTCCCTCAAATGTGAAATTCTCTTCAAGTCCTCCAAAACTTTGCCATGACTCTTGAAGGGTTCTTTGGATTTCCCTTACTTTTGAATAATCCAACACCAAAGGACAACCAAACAAGCCTTTCTAAAAGTGGAAATAAAGTGGGCCTTCTCTAAAACAGATCACATAAAATGCACAAAAATTCTGTGAAATAACAAAACTGATCATCAAAAATTCTTCAGAAGAGAAACCTAAAAGAGGAAATAAAGTGGGCCTTTCTCTAAACCAGATCACATAAAATGCACAAAAATTCTCTGAAATAACAAAACTGATCATCAAAAGAACCCTCCAGAAAAGAAACCCAAGAATATAATAGTGAATCCAAAGTGGATGAAAATGAATAATAAAAAATAATTGTGAGAACCAAGGAAACTAGAAGCTAAGGAACAAAGAGCCATCAAAAGACTATTCAAAAAAACAACAAAGTAACAAAGCGCTAAACTATGGAGAATCCAACACTCAAGCCAATAAGCAAAAAAATCAAAGAACTGTCAAGATGAATGCCATTAAATTGTCAAAAGCTAGAAATAACTATTGCACACTCTTCCATCACACATCTCTAAAATAATATATTTTGGGTGTCGATTGAGGGGCGTAATGGAGGGTGTCATCACAGCCTCCCTCATTTTAAGTGAATTTGAAACCACTACCATATGGGCAAACCTTGCCACTGATGCTTCAAGTGATGACTGATTAACTGTTATGATAAATCATTAAGGGATATTTTCCAAGGTGGGATGCTCCAAGTGTCATGATGACTGATTAACTGTTATTATGATAAATCATTAAAGGATATTTTTCAAGGTGGTTTTAATTTTTGGAATGATTCATAGTTTTTCGATGAAATTATTGAAAAAGAGGTCTAGGTTTTCCTTGTTTTGTATCATAAGCATAGATTTATTTTAAATACAGATTTAATATGAGCTCAGAGGAATCCAATTTTTTCATGTGAAAATTTCTTTATGAGCCAACATTATTTAAATGTTTTGTATAGTTAATTATTATTATTATTATTTTTTGGCGAACATGAGAAAAATTTCAACTTTGATGACAAAGTTACACATCATACTGAGTGGTAAAATGAGCCTCTCAACTCAATCACTTAAAAGTAATATTTCAACTTGTATGAAGAGGGAATCTCTTTATATATATTGAGAAATAAAGTGATTAACTTGTAAATTTAAATATTATCTATTTGAAAATTTGCATCTATTCAAACTTTAACAAAATTGTTATATATTTTTATCAATTTCTTAAAATTTTACATTAATTCAAAATTAAACAAAACATTATTTTATCAAAACATAAATAAACTTAATATCAAATTTTATATTTAAACTACATATATAGAAAACTCAAATCATAAAAAAACTTGCTTCATATCAAATTTATTTAATTACATAGTACAAATATGCCCTTTATAATTAAAAACATAAATTTAAACATTATAATTTATTAATACCAAAATAAATTCTCCAATATTTCATTATAAAATAATCTCTTTGTTTAATTACTGTATGAATAATTTATAGAGTAGTTTCCTTATTTAACTATTCTATGAATTAATGATTTACCATATATAATATAAATCTAAACATATAATAAAAAATAATAGTAAAAGTAATAAATAATAATAATTTAATGTAAATTTCAAATTAGTGTATTGAGATTTTTTGTTTCGCACAAACATTAGTCCATTTCATAAGTTGACTACTAAAATTTAAAAAAAAAAAAAATATATATATATATATATATTATTTTATTTAACTATTTTATAATAAATAATTTATTATCATATAATATAAATGTAAAACATATTTTAAAATAAAAGTAAAAGCAATATATAATAATAATAATTTGATCTTAAGATTATGGCCAAATCAAACACTAAATTAGTGTAAAAAACTTCTGGTTTATAATACAAAGAACTCTTTGCCTTAGTAAATTGGTCAAAAAATGTATATAATCAACAAGCTACTAAAACCTATAAACATGTGCATTCTCTACTTTTACGAATTTAAACTTATAACTTCTTAAAAAAATTCACATGGAAAAATATATAAAAATTATGACATATTCCTATCTATTCTCATTATAAAATATTATTATATTTATGAATGATTTGTTTTAGTTTTTTATTTAAAAAATTATTTTTATAATCTCATTAATTTGTTTCTTGAAAAATGATTTATTTTTTTATTTTACTAAATATTTAATTTATATAATTATATTAATCTATTTTTTCTAATAATTAAAATTATTTTAACCTATTACTATTTAAGGATACTTTATTTCTATCTTTCAACCTAAAACTCATTATATTTATTTTAAAAGAGATTACACATTTTTCCATATAGGATTTGAAGTTATTATAATAATATATTTCTTAAAATTTTAAGAGGTCTTTATTAACATTTATAATTATGATTATTTATATTTTTAAAAATATTTGTGTGTTTTTCAATCAGTATAGTAGATATGTAATGTCTTGTTTTGTTATATTACATTATTTAAACAATTTGACATGGTCAGAGTATAATAAATAAATAAATAAAGTATGGAAATCAAATTAATAAATAAAATAAAATTGAGGTAAAATAGTCAATTTACCAACAACTCTTTTTTTAGGGTGCAGTTATGACAGACCATGGTTTTACCAATGACATTTTTCTCTAATATAGCCTATTTAAAGATATAAAATTCCAATTAAAGTTGTTGAGCTATTAATCTTCTTAAGATATTATACATTAAACTGATATTAGGTCAATAATATTCTTCTCTAAGGTCTACGGATAACTAGATCTGCTCCTACTCTGATTCGACCATAAATATTTTCTATTGTGGTATGTCTTACATTCTTTTCTTTTTTCAGAATATTTTCTATTGAGGTATATCCTACATTTTTTTTTTTAGAATATCAAATAAGAGGTAGGAAAATCACTTTTTGGTGTGTCTCATTGTGGCCTATAATGACATTGGTCATTGTGTGGATTCATGGTGTCATCTTCGTTTTTGGGGATTGTAACACCCTCCCCCCACATCTACCCAAGTAACCGGCCAACCGAGATAAACATGTGACGAGAGGCTACTATGATTGCATTCAACCTCCTATGTGACCTTAAGGAAGTGGAATCGACAAAAACACAACATACAAACCTTCCACATCGACTACAAGACTCCCAGGAACCATCTGAACCACTTAGGAAGCTAGCCCCTGGGTCCCACTGAGGTTTTAGGCCACTTTTTGGACGCTCCCATGATATGGGTCTGACAATGTCTAGGAGGCTTTGGACGCTCTCATGAAAAGGCATGCCAACATCTAGGGACTATTTTTCTCAGCATTGTGCCAACGTCCCTGTGATTTGAGCCACTTTTTCAGGCCCATAGCCCAATTCACTGCCTAGAATTGAATGACACCTTCAGAATAGAAATATAACTAGGAAGCAATGATGTAAATGCAAATACTTGAACAAGCCCTTAACCAGACACAACCAAACCCCTACTAGCCATGATAGGCATTTCGTCAAACATATCTCAAATATGTCATCTACAAGTGAAAACAACATATTTAAGCATAGGGGTATCATAATTATCTGAGAATCTCTATGAAGCAGTGTTCCCTTATATCATTTTGCTACATTATCATCTATTAGGTCATAGATACATTGTTCACTAATTTACAAGTAAAAACATGATGAGAGCCATACATAGCCACTGTCATAAAACATATACATAACCAACATAATAGCAACATAAATACCAAGGAAATCATAGCCATATGATCCACATATAAACTAGTATAATACTCATAGAAATACAAGGAGAAATAACCTCATATTGATGATGCAAAATCAAAACCCAGGATAAGACTACCACCTTCCACCCCACCATAGAATGGCTTAGCCAAATATCTCTTCATCCATTCACCCCCATGCCATATTCCAAGCATGAATGTGGGACTCAAACCAAAAGAACCAACTAGGGCATCCCAAGGCTAAACCACCTCACCCTCATCAATAGAAACCAGGCTTTATTGTAATCCATCCTGGATCACTAGGCCAACACAATAAACATGTAATAATAGGATTTACCATGATCTCCACCGGATCACTAGGCCCCAGGGGTTTAGGGGTTTGAGGACAAAGCACCACAAGGGAAGCTTGTGGGCTTGGAACCCAAGTATGGGGTTTTGGCACCCATCATGTTTTTGGGGCAAACCCATGATGGATTCAAGACATGTGATGGATGAGGATGATAATGATCAGAAAGACGATTCCAACACATCAAAAATTGTCCCAATCTAAGTTTTCGTTAGAGATATATGAATTTTTGCAGTGGACATAATTAATCAATTGTCAAGTAGGCCGACTTGATAAGTGTCACTTCAAATGTGACGTTGAGCCTTCATATGTGTATAAATATGAAGTGTATTGAAGTCATTTAAGCATCCATTCGTGTCAATACATATCAAGGATAGCTCTAAAATTTTTGGTGGAGAAGAAGAGTCAAATGGACAACGTGAGGAGGGCTAGAAGGCAGCATGGGTTTCTTTGTTTGCTGTAGGTGACAACGTGGTGAGAAAGGGTTGTTTGAGGGATATCTAAGGGCTGTTATAGGGCTCATCATGACATAAGTGGAGCAAAACTACAGTGGGAAGGAGACTTGGATTAACATGGGAAAGTATACCCTAGACAGCGTGGAATTGTTTTAGGTGACAACAAACTGTTAGGGGCTAGAAAAGGTTTTTTGGGGATGTTCTTAAGTGCAAATTAGAGCCAGTTTGAAGGGTTATCTAGGCCGAGAAGAATAGGAGCATGATAGTGATATTTTAAGGGCTGATTGGTTGTGTTTTTTAGGAGTGACGAAGCCACCACTTGTTGTTGTGCTAGGCCGCAGGCCATATCCAGCAGCAAAGGTTGTTCCTTGCATGCGTTTAGGTGAACAGGAGGCTGAAGGGGTAGCATGTGAGTGGAGGAGCCCATCCAAGGAAAAACATAGTCCAAAAGGTGATTGGAGGCTGACTGTGTAAAGAGTTAAGGGATGAAGGTTGTGCCCTAACCAGAGTTGTAGGTACTACAAACAAGTGTGAAGTGACAACAACATTTATAGAGAGGTATTGGGTAATAGTTTATGACCATATTTGGATCAGATTGCATAACAACTTGTTGATGCCAAGTGGAGGGTCTTCCGAGGACGAGAAGAGTCTTTCCTAAAAGCTAGTAAATAAGAGTTTGAACATCAAAGTACAATGTGAGAGGGAGTTGGTCACATTGTGATTGAAGGAGTCACTACAATGTCGAAGTCGCAGGTTGGCCTCCGGTATGAAGACAGGTTGGAAGGGTTGTCCAACTACACTACTTGGAAAGAAAGGATCAAGTTGGTCTTGCATTTCAATAGGATCTGGGATCTTACCGAGAAAGAGATTAAGAAGCCATTTGACCCTAAGGAGCTAGAAATATGGGAGACTTGGATACGAAAACAAGGTTGATCATCCTTGATGGTGTGTAGGATCCCTTAATACCTCATGTGTCTGGGAAGAAAAATGCACATAAGATGTGGATGGAGCTTCAAAATTTGTTTCCGAACAAGAACGAGAATCGGGTGCTAGTATTGGAGGATAAGTTGAAATCCACCAAGATGATAAAGGGTGAAGGGATGACTTCGTATCTAACAAGGATATCTCAGGTTCAAGATGAGCTTGCTGTCGTCGGGGTCAAAGTTTCAGATGTAGAGATGGTAAGGATTGCCTTGAAAGGGTTCACCGAGGAATGGAAACCCTTCATCAAAGGAATCGTTGCCAGGGAGAAGCTGCCAGACTGGAATAGACTATGGGACAACTTCATTCAGGAAGAGTTGCGAGACGAGGATCTTCATCCTTCCAAGAAGGTAGATGAGGATGTGGCACTTCCAACAAAAATGAATGCTAAGCGGAAGTAATTGAGTAAAATCAAGTGTTTTCACAGTGGCGAGATGGGTCATTATGCGTTAAAATGTTCGAAGAAGAAAGGAGACGATGATAAGAAAAATAGGAAGCATGCCTCCCTTATTGCCCATCAAGCAAAGATGGAAGATGAAGACGATGCCCTTTCACTAATTTCTCATTTCTCAGAAAGTACTATTAAAGAGGATGGATGGTACATGGATAGTGGTGTGACGAAGCATATGACAGGGTCACAGGATGTTTTTGAGACTCTAGTTGAATGGGACTCGAAGTTGCACATGGTGTTGGGTGACAAGAGTCAATTGGAGATCTGAGGATTGGGTGTGGTGACATTTAGGTTGGAGACAAGACGTATGTTTTGGGTCCAGCATGTACAATTTGTACCAGGACTCAAGTATAATGTGTTCTTTGTCTTGATGATGGAGAGGAAGGGTTTTGAGGTCTTGTTCCAAGATGAGTAGGCAAGACTCCATACTAGAGGCTCTAAGTTTGATGGGATTGTGCTTGGAGTCAGGGAGAATGGTCTCCATAGGTTGATGGGAAAACATGAGGATCATATAAAGAAGCAGGGGCAGGTCCAGGTTCTAGAGGAGCAAGAGCAAGTGCAGGATTCAAAGGAGTAGGTGCAGGTTCTCGAGAAGAAGGTACACTTTTATGAGAAATTCTAGGATCTAGAGGCTCAAAGGGAGTCAAGTTCGAGAGGGATTTTGTAGACTTAGAGGGAGAAACTGCAACCCAAGAAGAGCACATGGTAAGTGGAGAGCAAGGGTGCTTTCACATCTGGCATGAAGGAACCATGGAAAGAATGGAAAGCATCGCAGGAAAAGAAAAAGAAGAAGGAGGCTTTGAGCGACATCGACACTTCCAAGGGAGGCATAGTTCATGCTTTTGGGATTGCTGCTATTGTGAGTAATAGGAGTTGGGCAAGTTTTACGAGTAGTGATGATGAAGACGAATTAATTCTGAGGCATGGAGGTACCTCCCTTATTAAGAGGGAGCGTTGAATTTTGTAGCCTAGGAGGTACTCCAAGCCCTAGGGGTTCAGGGTGTTAGAGTCAGTCTGTTCAGCCCTCCGTCGGAGATCAAAACCTCTTTTGTTGTATTTCATTTTAGGTGTCCCATTCTGCTCGATCACCTGCATTCCATTTAGGAGCATCGATCCTTTGACAGAAGGGTCTTGTCCCCATACTTCACTCATGTCATTCACCTGCTGGTTGATGTCTGTTCATAAAAAAAAAGCATATACAGTCTTCTTTTCATCAAAGTTGCAAAAGTTGTCTTTAGGGTTTTAGTGTCAAGTAGGTCTAGGGTTTCATTAGGGTTTTGTCAATAAATGCTTCAAAGTGTCCGATAATCACCAGCAGGCCATGAGGATTTTCTATCGCCAATAAATTTTGTTAATAAGTATCCGAAAATGTGTTTTTCCTCAAAACTCTGTTTTGAGGAAAAAATAGAGTATTTAGCTTTATTTGTACAAAATCATATAAATTTTGTTCTCTTCATTGTAAATTCCTTCACCTGCACCCTAGTTCCTTTCCTTAGCCTAAGAAGCTCCAATACCTGCAAAAACAAACAAAGTTCAGCTCATTTAGTTCATCAACATGCTAAAAAGTGAAAAAGTCCAAAAACAGAGGTTGAAATAAAAGTTATTTGATAAAACATTATAAAAGTGGGTTTCATGAGCCAAGATTTCAAAAGATCTTGGTTTATAAGCTATTCCTTCATGTCATAAGCCCATTTGCAAAGGAGAAACAAGATTGAGCAGATTTGGTGAGCAAGTGAGGATATTGGGCAAAAAATCGCTGCAACTTGTCGGCGCGGCGCACTAGGAGCAAATGCGCAGTTCATTTTTACACGGGCGCGGCGCACTGGGAAGGCGTGGCGCATTGGGCGTTTTGCACGGCGCATATAGCTGAGTGGCCCGAAAAGTTCCATAATAGTCTCCAATTGCCAAAACTGCTTACATTCTCTTGGTTTCAAGTAGGTTGAGCTCCACTTTTGCTGTTCATCCATCCAAGTTTAAGGTTTATATTATGATGATTGATGTGGTGAATGCCTAAACAAATAATCAAACCCTATCATGTCAAAATCCTCAACATGAAGATTGATGCCTAGGGTTTAACAATTTACTTGCTATCAAGTCTATCCTCTTTCCATCATTCCCTTATTTGCCCCCATTCCATTTCTCCCTTATTTTCATCATTCCTAAGTTTCCCTACCCCCTAAAATCATTAAACCCCTATCCCAAATTCTCAAATCTAAAACCCCTAAAACCCTCCTATATTTCCCTAACAAAATCTGTCCCAATAGTCCCTAATCCCTCACTATTTTCCTCCCTCCTAACAGTCCCTTGTTTCACTGTTTTCCCCTTGGTGGCAGAGGTTAAGCACATCACTAAAGAGCATTCCAACACAGTTTCATTCACCAACATCTATTTCTCTAAGGAAATTTGTATAGCAGCAGTTATGTCATCCGGTCATTCATCTGATTATGGAGTGGAGACTCAAAGTGACTCACCAATGGAGGAATATGCACCTCGGAGGCCTCATAGAGGTGGCAGACATATCAGAGAAGAACCAACCACCCTTACTGAGTTACAGGCATGCCCTCTTGCCATCTCTTGTTTTCAACATCAGTCATGTTATGAGTTTTGTGAGAAGGTTACTAATGTTCAATTTCATCATGAGTTGGCTTGTCTGTTTGTACTGCATTTACATGGTGATCAAGCCACTTTAGCTGGTGTCACTTTCACACTAACACCAGATTCCATTTAATTAGCAACCGACATACCAAACATTGGAGAACCATGGAACAAGAGGCAGAAGATTGACCGGCAACATTATGAGCCATATATTAAACCCGGTTTCTTGAGGCAGCTCAAGAGAGTGTTTTCATTTTGATATCTGAAAGATGAATATGCTCCACTAATGAAATTAATCATGAAGTATTTCAGCTGTGAGGGATGGTTCTCCCGCTTATATGCTTATCACATCAGGTTACTCATGCATTTCACCTGGGTACAGATGATGAGCATTCCTTATTTGATATGCCGAAACATAGAGAGGATGACCAACTTTGTGCAGCACAAGACCCCTCAGCAGCAACTTAACAGTGTTTATCATTTTTCTCTCATCAAGATTGTGGTGGTTCATCAGCTTGGATTACAGGGAATCACTTGGGATGATTTTATCTCCCGTGACTTTTTCAGAGCTTCACAGGGATCTTTAGAGGTTGGACATGTGACAGAAGGACCTTCTCATCAGCATGAAGGTCATGAGACACATACTGCTACTATGTCAGTATTCATTACTTATCAGAAGGGCACTAGACAATTATTTGCAACAGCAAAGCGAGTGTATCTCCACCTGGAGTGGAAGGGGCCTCGCTTCCGACATCAGCACCACAGGTACATGACAAAGGCAAGAGGCCAATGCAGGATGAGGGGCCTTCAGGTGAACAAGAGACCGACTTCATTCTCATTCAGGATGACGATACAGACATGGGCCCGCAAAGTGCCAACCTTAGAGATATCATCCAGGAGCAGCAGACAGAGATCAAAGCCTTGTCCCTCAACTTGGAGAGGGCTAAGTGGAATATAAAATACTTGGAGCAAAGGAATAAGCAACTTGAAGATCAGCAGGTGATTATGGACTTACAAAACATTAGGGAGAATCGTCAAGCTACCCAAAGGAGGAGGGTGGAGTTTACTTCACTTGAGCAAGAGATCAACGCTAATCGGGAGTCTTGGCTCGAGAGAGTCAACATCCACTTAGAGGGACTGTTGGACAAGGCCAATAGGGACAAAGCAATGTTGAGACACATGGCTTTCCACTACATGGCACGGAACAAGGTTTGCAAGGCACGAATAAGGAATCTAAAGGCAAAATTAAAGAAGGTAATAAGGAAGCAAAAGAGGCAAAAGGAGCATGATCGTCTTCATATATTGGCCAAAGCCTCTTTAGCCCAACATGACACTTGATAGAGAAGGTCCAGCCCAAGTTTCAAGAAATTTGGAGCAATTTTTGGCATTTTGAATTTTTTTGCACTAAAAAACAGGTTTTTCCTCCCTATGCGCTGCGCCACGTGGCGCTCGCTTTTGCTAGAGGGCTCCAAATTTCAAAAACTTTACATTTTTGGATTTGGCATGAAAAAGTATGGTTGCTTGTGCATGGCCAAGAAATTTGGGCAGGTTTTGAGCCCTCAAGAGGTCAAAAACAATAAAAAATGACCTCACTGCCCTTATTTTGACACACAGGAAGTAGTCTTGGGAGATTGAAGTTTTGGAGGGGCAAATGACATCCAAATTCAGAAATTCCACTTGGGTTGGAAAGTAGACAGGCAGGGATTTCCAACAAGCTATCTTGGGCTCAATTTGGACTTTGGGAAGGGCCTCAAATTTAGCTCCAAAGTGGCGTGACGCATAGAGAATCAGGCGCGGTGCATAGAGGATTTTTGCCTATTTTCACTGTATAGCTCAGAAATTCGCCCAGTTTTGATTTTTGATGTTACTCTTGATAGTTCATGATGTAATTTGATAACCATGATGTAATATTGGCACATTTTTACTTGTTCTAGAGGATTCATTCACTAAAAAGTGAAAATTAAATGAATGAATCAATTTCCTAACATATAGGGGCAAGTTGTTCGATTTCCTAGATTTCAGTTCCTTGTTTAGAATTGGTTCAAACAGCTCCTAGAATGATGAGCTCGACCCCTAGAGGCATGGGAAAGATTTAAGATTGTCTATATCATGTAATTTCTCAGTCATTTATAGGGTTGGATACTTGGGATTGCATGGCACTCTATTGTACATTTCATTTCTTCAATTTTGGCAAAGGAAAGACCAGGGATTGCAGCACTTTTTGGGATCCTTGTGGCTCTGTGTTTTGATGGTGTGTTTATTCATGTAATTGTAAGTTCATTGATGTTTTATGTATGCCATTTCCATTCTCTTTGCTTCTGAATTAAACAAGTTAAGTGACAAAGGTAGAATCCATGAGTTTGTTGTGCTCTGCTTGTAGTTTTGTTTAATTCTCAATGTTTTCTTCAGTTTGAGGAGGATTCTTGATACCCTCACGCCCTCTTCAGCTCCTCAACAGTCTTTTCCATCCATTCATTTAATCTAAAGCATCAAAACTATTGCCTACCTTGCGCCAGCCGGAACTCTACAAAAATTTGGCCTCATCCCCGGACCGAAAATTTGCCTTTCCCTTTTTTCCAACAAAAACCCCAAAAACTCAAATCAAAACTTTGCACTTCATACCTAGCCTAAGATTAGTTGTTAAATCAATCATCTCAAGCTTCATATGATTATCTTTTGCTGAGATTGATCCGGAGAGAGCCCTCTCCTGTCCTCGTAGGGCTAGCTACGAGGCTGAGCGTGGTTTGATGTGGACCTAGAATCTTACCTTTTCAGCCTGAGGTAAATCTAGGCTCTAACATAGTGGCAACCATATTGGGGAAGAAAGTTTATTTTCATTGTTTGGCTTTGTAGACTACAGACGGAGCCTAAAGATTAGCCAGGTAGCCTCTGAAACGCTCTTGCTTTGCATTAGCGAAAGTAGATGAAAGATGCTTCAGTCAATCTCCAATCTAGTTTATAAACTGAACATCTGATCTAAATGATCACCCCGGTACATGTATCAAGTTAGATCTGATGGTTGATGGTGGAAAACAATCAGACATGAGAAGGCTGAAATCATTCACCTGGTGACTCCAACTCAATGTAGAGACTCCACTGGAGGACTGAATCTTTCTCTGAGAAAATGGAAGGATCTTACACAAAGTTTGGGTATCCAAAGTGGAATGGTATTCAGGATCTAGTCCACTTTCTTGTAAATTACTTCTTTGCTGTTCTTGAAGTTGTCCTGAAAGTTTTTCAGAATTTTTTGTATGATGAAGGTGATCAAAATCTTCACTCGACCTATTAAAAAAGTGTAAATACTGAATTTCCCTTTGATCCTGACCTCCTTACTTTTCCCACATCTCATGATGACTTTCTTCAGCGTGATGAGCCTAAATAAAACAAACCTGATCCCGTCACTCTTGTATATACTCCTACACCTTTTATAATCCCAGATAGGTATAAACCTCTTGTTATACCTTTTATTCTTCATGCTTTCCCCAAAAAATATGATCTATACTTGCCGAGGTTTGATGGTGAATGTAAGCTGAGCAACATGTGCAGAATTTTGAGACTTTTGTAGACCTTTTTGAAGTTGATGAAGAAGATGTTATTATAAGGCTTTTTGCTCTTTCTTTGCAAGGCAAAGTCAAGAGTTGGTTCAAAACCATGCCTAATGCAAGCATCTCAGATTTCCAACAGTTCGTTAAAGTTTTCCTTGATAGGTGGATGACCAAACAAAACCATTTCTTGATTATAGAAGAGTATAACCAGCTGAAAAGATTTCCAGGGGAGACAGTAAAACAATTTTCAACCCGATTTAATCAATTTTATTATTCAATGCCGGTTGATATAAGACCTCCTCCTAGATCTGCTCTCTTGCACTATCTGGGTGCCTTTGATTCGGAAATGGAGTTTCAGCTAAGAGAAAGGAATGTTGCAACACTTGAAAAGATGCATAACAGTGCAGTAAATGTAGAGGCTCATCTGCTGATCCGAAGGGCAACGTTGAAGGAAGAAGAGATGAAAAATATAGATGTAGATGAATTGACATCTCTAGAGGTAAAGCTTGACATTTTGGTAAGTGCAGTGGACAATATGATGGACAAGATCAACACAAGGAATGTGTATGATGTTCAAGCCTATGGCTCGCTGTTTGAAGAAGAACAAGTTGCTGATCCCAAAACATTTTGTTTCTTATCCTAGTTGTCATAGATCTGATAACAATTGTCTTATCGATCATCTTGGAGAAGAGAGATCTGTTGATATGACATGTATGCTTGATGATGTGTTATATAATGACGATTTTCCTAAGTTTGATCAATATGATGATGATGATTACATTCTCCAAACAGAAGCTAATCTTGCAGACAAATCAACAGCTAGTTTGTGGAAGGAGGAAATTCACTTTCAGCAGCTCGAGTACAGTGATCAACCGATGCATATCAGCTATGAAAGTGACGAGGAAAGTGCAGCAAATTTTGAAGTCAGTGAAGGATTTTTGCCTCTTTTTTTGCTTCATTTTAGTTCATCAGAGACAACATTCATGCAATCAGAAATCAACTGTCGACAAGTCTTGATCTGGACCATCTTGAGGGCAATACAAACCTTGTTCAAGACTTCTAATATTCAGCTTTGCAGTCCCCGAAAGCCATTGCTTGTCAAGTTGCACAAGAATACATGGAAGCTGGCACATATGATCAAATAATACAAAAAGATTCCCTACCTTTCTGTTTTGAATCATTTCAGTTTTTGAAGGGTAAATTGCATAGTAAATCTTCAAATGAGTAGCTTGTAGGAAATCAACAATCTCTCAGTTTTAATGTTGAGGATGAGACAGATAGCAAACTTCTTGAGCAAGTTGTTCAGAAAGCTTCCCTTGAAATGATTGATGAAATCATTTTGGATACAAAACCCTCCCTAACACCAGATTTGCAGCCACCAAACGCAATTGAAGATCAGATTATAGATGAAGGCGTGGAATTTGAAATACATGATCTAATGATGCAAGAGGATTCTGTACCCTTTTGTTTCGAAGCATTTCAGTTTATAAGGCAGAGTCTTCGTAATGTCTCTAAAGAAAAAGATGAACAACCAGTAGGATGTCATACAGTTTTAATGGATACATCGCAGCAGTCTTCTCAAATTTTTGATGATCCTATTGCTTGTGTGTTGGATGATGTTTGCTGTAAAAGTTCTCCCCCATTGGCAAACCATGTGCCAGATAAGAATGTTGATAATAATCTTATTCAAAAGTCACCTTCATTTTCTTGTTTAACAAATTTCTCATTGCATAGCCCATACCAAGGTTTGCAGTCATATGAGGAGATTGATAAAGGATATTTTTGTTATGTTTGGAATCAGCAACAAAGTTTGGTTATTCACGAAATTCAGGATCCTTTTGACAACTTGCTGCTATCACCAAAGAAAGACAGCACAGATGTGAGGAAAATATTAATATCTAGCTATGAATATTACTTGGACCAGAGCAGTAATGTGTTAATGCAAATCAATAGCGATGTTTATGAAGATCCTTTCGCAGTATTATTGAAGTCATTCAGTTAATTCATGCGTTGCAAGTTTATCAACAGTCAACTTGATTCCAAGTTTCCATGGGAGTTGCCTTTCGATTCTTCACTTTTCCTGCGCATCAGAAAGCATTTGGGAAGAAATCAAATACCAGCCAGGATGCTTACGTGGTTGCATTGGCTATTCCATTTCACTTGATCGGGTGGTGAAAAGAACAATTAGAGTAGGTTTGATGAATAAGCTCAAATATGAGCATCTTTCCAGTTTGTTAGTTATGATTTAGTCATGTTTGGTTTTATTATGGTTTTCCGTTTTAGTCTTGAGTCAGAGTCACTCTGCATAATGTCAGTTTTCGTGTTTTGACTCCATCGCCCAATAGCTGAAGGCACTGTCTTCTCTTCCAAAGATCTGTAGTTCTTGGAACTTCTAAGGAGCTACCATCCCCATTGGAGCCAATGTTAGAGTTGGTCTGTTTAGCCCTCCGTCAGAGATCAAAACCTCTTTTGTTGTATTTCATTTTAGGTGTCCCATTTTTCTCGATCACCTGCATTCCATTTAGGAGCATCGATCCTTTGATGGAAGGGTCTTGTCCCCATACTTCACTCATGTCATTCACCTGCTGGTTGATGTCTGTTCATAAAAAAAAGCATATACAGTCTTCCTTTCATCAAAGTTGCAAAAGTTGTCTTTAGGGTTTTAGTGTCAAGTAGGTCTAGGGTTTCATTAGGGTGTTGTCAATAAATGCTTCAGAGTGTCTGATAATCACCAGTAGGCCATGAGGATGTTCTATTGCCAATAAATTTTGTTAATAAGTATCCGAAAATGTGTTTTTCCTCAAAACTTTGTTTTGAGGAAAAAATAGAGTATTTAGCTTTATTTGTACAAAATCATGTAAATTTTGTTCTCTTCATTGTAAATTCCTTCACCTGCACCCTAGTTCCTTTCCTTAGCCTAAGAAGCTCTAATACCTACAAAAACAAACAAAGTTCAGCTCATTTAGTTCATCAACATGCTAAAAAGTGAAAAAGTCCAAAAACAGAGGTTGAAATAAAAGTTATTTGATAAAACATTATAAAAGTGGGTTTCATGAGCCAAGATTTCAAAAGCTCTTGGTTTATAAGCTATTCCTTCATGTCATAATCCCATTTTCAAAGGAGAAACAAGATTGAGCAGATTTGGTGAGCAAGTGAGGATATTGGGCAAAAAATCACTGCAACTTGTCGGTGCGGCACATTGAGTAGGAGGCGCGACGCACTGGGAGGAAACACGCAGTTCATTTTTACACGGGCGTGGTGCACTGGGAAGGCGCGACGCATTGGGCGCTTTGCACAGCGCATACAACTAAGCGGCACGAAAAGTTCCAGAACAGTCTCCAATTGCCAAAACCGCTTACATTCTCTTGGTTTCAAGTAGGTTGAGCTCCACTTTTGCTGTTCATCCATCCAAGTTTAAGGTTTATATTATGATGATTGATGTGGTGAATGCCTAAACAAATAATCAAATCCTATCATGTCAAAATCCTCAACATGAAGATTGCTGCCTAGGGTTTAACAATTTACTTTCTATCAAGTCTATCCTCTTTCCATCATTCCCTTATTTCCCCCCATTCAATTTCTCCCTTATTTTCATCATTCCTAAGTTTCCCTACCCCTTAAAATCATTAAACCCCTATCCCAAATTATCTGTCCCATATTCTCAAATCTAAAACCCCTCAAACACTCCTATATTTCCCTAACAAAATATGTCCCAATAGTCCCTAATCCCTCACTATTTTCCTCCCTACTAACAGTCTCTTGTTTCACTGTTTTCCCCTTGGTGGCAGAGGTTAAGCACATAACTAAAGAGCAGTCCAACACAGTTTCATACACCAACATCTATTTCTCTAAGGCAATTTGTATGGCAGCAGTTATGTCATTCGGTCATTCATTTGATTATGGAGTGGAGACTCAAAGTGACTCACCAATGGAGGAACATGCACCCCGTAGGCCTCATAGAGGTGGCAGAAATATCAAAGAAGAACCAACCACCCTTACTGAGTTACAGGCCTGCCCTCTTGCCATCTCTTGTTTTCAACATCAGTCATGTTATGAGTTTTGTGAGAAGGTTTCTAATGTTCAATTTCATCATGAGTTGGCTTGTCTGTTTGTACTACATTTACATGGTGATCATGCCACTTTAGCTGGTTTCACTTTCGCACTAACACCAGATTCCATTTCATTAGCAACCAACATACCAAACATTGGAGAACCATGGAACAAGAGGCAGAAGATTGACCGGCAGCATTATGAGCCATATATTAAACCTAGTTTCTTGAGGCAGCTCAAGAGAGTGTTTCCATTCCGATATCTGAAAGATGAATATGCTCCACTAATGAAATTAATCATGAAGTATTTCAGCTGTGAGGGACGATTCTCCCGCTTATATGCTTATCACATCAGGTTGCTCATGCATTTCACCTGGGTACGGATGATGAACATTCCTTATTTCATATGCCGAAACATAGAGAGGATGACCAACCTTGTGCAGCACAAGACCCCTCAGCAGCAACTTAACAGTGTTTATCATTTTGCTCTCATCAAGATTGTGGTGGTTCATCAGCTTGGATTACAGCCCATCACTTGGGATGATTTTATCTCCCATGACTTTTTCAGAGCTTCACAGGGATCTTCAGAGGCTAGACATGTGACAGAAGGACCTTCTCATCAGCATGAAGGTCATGAGACACATACTGCTACTATGCCAGTATTCATTACTTATTAGAAGGGCGCTAGACATTTATTTGCAACAGCAAAGCGAGTGTATCTCCACCTGGAGTGGAAGGGGCCTCGCTTCCGACATCAGCACCATAGGTACAGGACAAAGGCAAGAGGCCAATGCGGGATGAGGGGCCTTCAGGTGAACGAGAGACCGACTTCATTCTCATTCAGGATGATGATACAGACATGGGCCCACCAAGTGCCAACCTTAGAGATATCATCCAGGAACAACAGATAGAGATCAAAGCCTTGTCCCTCAACTTGGAGAGGGCTAAGTGGAATATAAAATACTTGGAGCAAAGGAATAAGCAACTTGAAGATCAGTAGGTGATTATGGAATTACAAAACATCAGGGAGAATCGTCAAGCTGCCCAAAGGAGGAGGGTGGAGTTTACTTCACTTGAGCAAGAGATCAACACTGATCGGGAGTCTTGGCTCGAGAGAGTCAACATCCACTTAGAGGGACTGTTGGACAAGGCCGATAGGGACAAAGCAATGTTGAGACACATGGATTTTCACTACATGGCACAAAACAAGGTTTGCCAGGCACGAATAAGGAATCTAAAGGCAAAATTAAAGAAGGCAATAAGGAAGCAAAAGAGGCAAAAGGAACATGATCGTCTTCAGATATTGTCCGAAGCCTCTTTAGCCTAGCATGACACTTGATAGAGAAGGTATTGCCCAAATTTCAAGAAATTTGGAGCAATTTTTGGCATTTTGAAATTTTTGCACTAAAAAACAGGGTTTTCCTCCCTATGCGTCGCGCCACGTGGCGCTCGCTTTTGCTAGAGGGCTCCAAATTACAAAAACTTTACATTTTTTGAATTGGCATGAAAAATTATGGTTTCTTGTGCATGGCCAAGAAATTTGGGCAGGTTTTGAGCCCTCAAGAGGTCAAAAACACTCAAAAAAATGACCTCACTGCCCTTATTTTGACACACAGGAAGCAATCTTGGGAGATTGAATTTTTGGAGGGGAAAATTAAATCTAAATTCAGAAATTCCACTTGGGTTGGAAAGTAGACAGGTAGGGCTTTCCAACAAGATATCTTGGGCTCAATTTGGACTCCGAGAAGGGCCTCAAATTCAGCTCCAAATTGGCGCGACGTATAGAGAATCAGGCGCGACGCATAGAGGATTTTTTCCTATTTTTCGTTGTACAGCTCAGAAATTTGCCCATTTTTTACCAGTTTTGCTTTTTCATGTTACTCTTGATCTTTCATGATGTAATTTGATAACCATGATGTATTGGCACATTTTTACTTGTTCTAGAGGATTCATTCACTAAAAAGTGAAAATTAAATGAATGAATCAGTTTCCTAGCATATAGGGGCAAGTTGTTTGATTGCCTAGATTTCAGTTCCTTGTTTAGAATTGGTTCAAACAGCTCCTATAATGATGAGCTCGACCCCTAGAGGCATGGGAAAGAGTTAGGCTTGTCTATATCATGTAATTTCTCAGTCATTTTCAGGGTTGGATACTTGGGATTGCTTGGCACTCTATTGTACATTTCATTTATGCAATTTTGTCAAAGGAAAGACTAGGGTTTTGCAGCACTTGTTGGGATCCTTGTGGCTCTGTGTTTTGATGGTGTGTTTCTTCATGTAATTGTAAGTTCATTGATGTTTTATGTATGCCATTTCCCTTCTCTTTGCTTCTGAATTAAACAAGTTAAGTGACAAAGGTAGAATCCATGAGTTTGTTGTGCTCTGCCTGTAGTTTTGTTTAATTCTCAATGCTTTCTTCAATTTGAGGAGGATTCTTGATACCCTCACGCCCTCTTCAGCTCCTCAATGGTCTTTTCCATCCATTGATTTAATCTAAAGCATCAAAACTATTGCCTGCCTTGCCCTAGCTGGAACTCTGCAAAAATCTGGCCTCATCCCCAGACCTAAAATTTGCCTTTCCCTTTTTTCCAACAAAACCCCCAAAAACTCAAATCAAAACTTTGCACTTCATACCTAGCCTAAGATTAGTTGTTAAATCAGTCATCTCAAGCCCCATCTGATTATATTTTGCTGAGATTGACCCGGAGAGAGCCCTCTCCTGTCCTCGTAGGGCTAGCTACGAGGCTGAGCGTGGTTTGATGTGTACCTAGAATCTTACCTTTTCAGCCTGAGGTAAATCTAAGCTCTAACACAGGGGTTGGAGGAAAAAGTGCCACAAGGGTAGCTTGTGGGCTTGAAACCCAAGTATGGGGTTTTGGCACCCATCGTGTTTTTGGGGAAAAACCATGATGGTTTCATGGCATGTGATGCATGAGGATGATAGTGCTAGAAAAGATGATTCCAATGCATAAAAAATCGTCTGAATCTAAGTTTTCAAGTAGGCCGACTTGATAAGTGTCACTTCAAATGTGATGTTGAGCCTTAATATGTGTATAAATATGAAGCGTATTGAACTCATTTAGGCATCCATTGGTGTCAATACATCTCAAGGATATTTCTGAAATTTTCAGTGGAGAAGAAGAGTCAAAGGGACATCATGAGGAGGGCTAGAAGGTAGTGTGGGTTTCTCTATTTTTTGTAGGTGACATCATGGTGAGAAAGGGTTGTTTGAGGGCTATCTAAGGGTTGTTCTAGGGTTAATGTTTTAGGACAAAAGTGGAGCAAAACCGCAATGAGAAGGAGACTTGGATGAGTGTGGGAAAGTCTACCCTAAATAACGTGTAATTGTTATAGGTGACAATCAATTGTTAGGGGCTAGACAAGGTTGTTTGCGGTTGATCTTAAGTGCAGATTAGGGCTAGTTTGAAGGGTTTTCTAGGCAGATAAGAATAGGAGAATGACAATGTTTTTTTAAGGGCTGATTGGTTATGTTTTTGAGGAGGGCCGAAGCCACAACTTGTTGTCGTGCTAGGTCGCAGGCCATATCCAGCAGCAAAGGTTGTTCCTTGCCTACATTTACGTGAACAGGAGGTTGAAGGGGTAGCGTGTGAGTGGAGGAGCCCATCAAAGGAAAAACGCAGTCCAAAAGGTGCTTGGAGGCTGACTATGTAAAGGGTTAAGGGCTGAAGGTTTTGACCTAACCAGAGTTGCAGGTATTGCAGACAAGTGTGAAGTGACAACAAAATTTATGGAGAGGTATTGGGTCATAGTTTATGACCATATTTGGATCAGATTGCATAGCATTTTGTTGATGCCAAGTGGAGGATCTTCCGAGGACGAGAAGAGTCTTTCCTAGGAGCATATTTGACAATGAGCCGATTGGGTGTCATAGAGCTGAGTGGAGGGTAGTGAATTGACCACCCAAAGTAGCCCTAGATGAGCTATCTTGAAGGATAAAGAGCAGATGAAGGTTGGGTGAAGGACGGTGCCAAAGTGCAACACTTTGATGGATGAAATTTGTTGATAGCTTGGCAGATTGGATCTCGGGTATTGACCAACCCAAAGGAGAAGATTTGGTTAGCCCAAGTACATTGTGCAGAAGGACGTGTAACAGTGTTAGAGGGCATCTATTATGAAGTCTCGATGTGTAATGGCCTTGATGGACTAAGGCACTACTAGTGAGCAGAACAAGTGCGACGGACCGACAAGACAAGATATGACAAGAAGTGTTGCAACCAAGTTTGTCATTGTATCCTATAACCATAGACTGTTGTATTTATCAGTTTGGATTAATATAACGAAGATTGGTGATTGTACATCGTTGTACAATTTTGTTTAACATTGTGTTCTTTGTGCATGTATGATTTACTACTTTAGATTTTCCGTTGTGTAAAGTAGTTTATGGTTGAGACTCTTTTTTGGAAGCGTTAGTGATTTAAGACTCTAACCTAGATCCAAGGTCACAAAATTTCAACACTCAACTAGATCACTAGGCCAAACAAGCATGGATGCCACCAGATTTCTCCATCTATACTATGAAGAATTTTCCTGTCTCCTAGTCTCTCAGAATTTACCACAATCCACAACAGATCACTAGGGCCTAAACCAAGACCCACTCTATAGGCTTTACGTCATATCCAAACCCTACAAAGAATATTGTTGGATGCTTCTCTTACTTTCTTGCTCCTTCCTTCCTCTTACCTTATTTTCCTTTCTTGATCCAATGCCAAAGTTCTCCAAGAAAACTCTAAGTGTCCCCAAGTGAGAGAGAGAAAGAATAATGAGAGAGCTCCAAAACTAAACTAAAAATAGGTTACAAATTGTTCCTCAGAAACCTTTTTATCAATGATGCCTCTATTTTCTTCAATTTCCATTATTTTCTTTCAATTTCCTCCTCACATGCAACCTGTGACCTTTCGCCTTCTTTTTCTCCTAATTTCCATTATTTTCATAAATAAATGTGCCAAGAATTCCATTTTGTCTTTCCAAAGCCTTAGCCATTGCCTTTGCCAATTTTCTTAGCCATAATAAACCAAATGAACACCCACTAGGATGTTTTTCCCAACATTCAACTTGGAATAAGTGTCCCATCAACTGTGGTTATTATTTTTCCTTTATTAACTTTTATTACATGGAATTTTCACCAGGGTTATTACAAAACCCTCCCCCTTAGGAGACACTGTCCTCAGTGTTCAACCACATCTATACCTCCTCAAAACCATTGAAAAACAAACATACTTCCCATGGAGATTTACAACATAGCTTGATGTAGTATTTACAATGATCACCCTGCCGAGAAACAAACCAACATGACATCATAAAAATCATAACATCATAATGACATGACACCCATACTGCTTATTAGAGCTTTATAACACAACTCATAGTGGTATTTCATCCATATACATATGTACACATACCAAAAAATCATAAAACATGTACCAAAACATATACCAAAGACATAAACCAAAACTGCTTTGCCTTAATCAGAAAACAATGAAGGATACATAGCCTGCATCTGATCCGCCATCTCCCATGTAGCTTCATCAGGCCCAAAGTGGTTCCACTTCACTTTAAACTACTTGATTGCTCGATTCCAGAGCATGAACACATTTTTCTGCAATATACATTGAGGCTTCTGGTAGAATTCTCCATCTAGTTCCACCCGCAATACAGACTAATCAAGCACATGATCAACATATTTAACATACTTCTTAAGCAATGACACATGGAAAACATCATGGAATTTCACTTCCAGAGGCAGTGCAAGTCGATAGGCTACTGGTCCCATCCTCTTAATAATACTGAGGGGTCCAAAAAATCGTGGTGCCAGCTCAGCATATGATCCAATCCATTAGGAGCAATTCTTTGGTTTGATGTGCAAGTACACCTATTCCCCAACCTGGAACTCCTTGAACAACCTGCTCTAATCTACATAGCTCTTCTTCCTATCCTATGCTGGTTTCAAATTCTTCTTGATAACTTTTATTTACTGTTCCATATCTGCCAACATGTCCGGTCCAATCAACACCCTGTTATCTAGATCACCCCAACTGATGGGAGTATTGAAACGCCACCCATACAATGCCTGAAACAGACTCATCTTCAAAGATTCCTAATACCTATTTTTGTAATCGAACTCTACCAGTGGAATATATTCTTCCCACTTTCACTATTGATGCATCACGTACATCCTCAACATGTCCTCCAATATCCTGTTGACCCTCCTAGTTTGTCCATCTGTTTGTGGATGATAAGTTCTACTAAAGGCCAACTATGTGCCCAAACCTACAAATAACTCCTTCAAAAACTTGGAAGTGAATTTTTCATCTCTGTCTGACACAATCTTCTTTGGAACTCCATGAAATCTGACCACATCTCTGATGAATACCTTTTCTACCTCTCTAGCTGATAATGTAGAATTGATTGGAATGAAGTGCACAACCTTTGTCAGCATGTCCACAAAAACCATGATGGAATCATGTTGTCTCACTGTCCTCGGCAAACTGGTGATAAAGTCCATGGAAACGACCTCCCATTTCCATTCTGGAATCGCAATTGGCCGTAGAAGTCCACCTAGATGCTTACACTCTACCTTCACATACTGACAATCGAAACACCTAGCCACAAAATCTGCTACATCCTTCTGCAGATTCGGCCAATAATAAAATTTCTTCACTAAATTCAATGTCTTCTGGTAACTTGGGTGACATGAATATGGTTTTGCATGAAACTACCTCAAGATCACCTTCTTGAGCTCACTACTGTCTGGCACATATATCCTGTCCCTAAATCTAACCAATCCATATGTTGTAAGACAATAACCCACATCATTTACACATGCACCTGTACCACTACTTGTACTTGTACTACTACCTGTACCTATACCTGTACTTGTACCTCCACATGTACTCTGATACAACTTGTGCATAATTTCCATATACCTGACATCCTTCTGACCTGCCTGCAAGATCTTATCTTGTATGTCCCATAGGAACTCATACCTGTTAAGTGATCTACTTGTACCCTATTGCTAAGAGCATCTACCACCCTGTTCTCATTTCCTTTGATGTATCTGATCTTGAAGTCAAACTCAATGCTCATGGCCAACCATCTAGCTTGCCAGACATTTAGATTTGGTTGGTCAAACAAATACCTCAACCCAATGTGATCACTTATTGACACAAACCTCCTGCCAAGAAGACATTGCCTCCACATCTTCAATGCATGTATGATTGCTGCTAACTCAAGATTATGTGTCAGGTATTTATGCTCGTGATCATTTAGTTTTCATGACTCATAGCATACCACCTGTACTTCCTGCATAAGGACTCCACCAAATCTTCTTTTACAAGCATCTATACATACTACAAACTCTCTGTCTGAATCTACAATTTGTAATACTAGTGCATGTGTCAACAACTACTTAGGATGCTCAAAACTGGCCTCGCACTCCTCTGTCCATTCAAACTTCTTACCTTTCCTCTGCAATGATGTAATAGGATAAGAAATCTATGAGAAGTTCCTAATGAACCTCCTTTAATAACCTACCAACCCCATGAAAGATTTCACCCCATCCAAATTCCTGGGAGCTACTCACTCCATGATGGCCCTTATCTTTTTTGGATCCACTGCTATGCCCTCCTTGAAAACAACATGTCCCATGTAGTGTACCTTAGTCTGAAATAAATTGCACTGGCTGAGCTTAGCATACAACTGATGCTCTCTCAACACCCTCAACGCTGCTGCTAAATGCTCGGCATGCTCTTCTTCGTTTTTAGAATATACCATTATGTCATCAATGAACACAATAACAAACTTATCCAAATACAAATGCAACACACCATTCATCAAGCACATAAATGTAGTTGGAGCATTAGTCAAACCGAATGGAACTACAACAAAATCGTAATGCCCATACCTAGTCCGGAACATTGTCTTGTAAATGTACTCCTCTTTGATGCGTACTTGGTGGTATCTTGCTCTCAAGTTAATCTTTGAGAACACTGCTACTCCCTTCAATTGATTGAACAAGTCATCAATCCTCGACAACAGATACATGTTCTTGATAGTCACTTTGTTCAACTACCTATAGTTAATGCATAATCTGAGAGTACCATCCTTCTTCTTCACAAACAATACTGGTGTGCCCCAAAGTGATACACTTGGCCTAATGTATCCCTTGTATAACATTTTCTTCAACTGCAACTTCAAATCTACCAATTCAAGTGTGCTCATCCTATAAGGTGCTTTTGATGCTGGAGCTTCCCCTGGCACTAACTCAATAGAATATTCTACCTCCCTATGAAGTGGAAACTCTGAAATGTCCTCAGGAAATACATCATGAAACTGTTGTAGAGCTGGGTACCTGCTCAAAACATCTGCATCCTCAACTTCCTTACTTTTGTCACTAGAAATGTGCAATGTGAATAAGCATACACCCTTTTCTTGCGACTACACTTTGCCTGCTTAGTTGTCACCACCCTAACTAATGTGGTTTTCTTCTTTCCCTATAAGACTCTTGGTTCCCATTGTCATCCACACACTCAATGGCTTTGTCATAACAATCCACCTTGGTCATATGAAGGTACAACCAATCCATGCCCAACAACATATTGTATGATCCCAATGGTAATACATTCAAATATGCTATGACAGGCATACCATTCAAATCAAATGAACAAGTTCTTAGCCAATGATGAACTTGCTTCTTTGTACCTATAACCATCTGTACTAACCAAGATTTTGCATTCAATTCCTTACTCAAACCACACTTATCCACCAAGTCAGGACTAACATAGCTATAATTAGATCAAGGGTCAATCAAAATAGAAATAACTTGATCACAAAGCTTATCGTCCATCTTAATGATATATGCCTGATGGTCTGCCTACTTGTTATCCAATGTTGCATAGATACGAGGAACGCTCTGACCAACATCCCCAATAGCCTATGCCTCCTATGCACTATATATCTGAGGCCTACCACCCTGATTTTGTGAACATATCTCTTAAGGTTCTCCTTATTGCATGTTCAACACTCCAACTGACCAGTAACATCACCTCTATGTTGCTGTTGTGACCCATGTCCCTGTCTAGCTGCATTGAACCTCTTTTGTGGTGTCACATTTTCTTTCTCTTCTACATTCTGAGGCCTTGCTCTTTTCGGCTACCATTTTCTTTTACCTTTGCCTTTCCCTTTCCATCCTTTTTGAGATTCATTCTTACACTTTGATTGTTCATAAAAATACTTCAATTTCCTAATAACTTCCTCAAGCGATCGAGACTCATCATACTCAATCCGATCTCTAAATGCTAATGGAAAACCACTGAAAAATCATTGAACTTTAACATTCTCATCTTTAAGATATGGTACATACCTCAATAGCTCCAGAAACTTGGTCATGTACTCTTCGTTTGTCATTGATCCCATTTTTAGTTCATAGAATTCTTTGGCCTTACTATTGTGGTACGTTTATGACAAGTACTTCTTCCTAGAAAGCCTCTTGAACTCGTGTCAAGTCAAGTCATCTATCCTGATGTCTCTAACCTGCTTCACATCTTCCCACTAGATATCTGCTTTATCTCTTAAACTGAAGATAACTACTTTGGCCTTCATATTATCTGTGTACTTATGCAACTCAAAGAACTTCTTCATCCCAAGTATCCAAGCCTATGCATCTTCTGACTTCTTCACATTTCCATAAAAAATTAGTGGTTGTTCTTTCATAAACTCATCTGATAAGTATCCCCTATCACTCCTCTTGTAAGGATGATAACGATGATGATCATGATGGCTATCAGAACCAAAACTAGAATAATACATGTATCCATCACCTCTCCTATTTGGAGTATCCAACAATCTACCGTCTCTAACCGTATCATCTTTATCCGACCTGTGACGACCATGTGACCCTGCTACACGAAAAATGAGAAATACATGAAAAACGTGATTGCAATCACATTTTTAAGGTATTTCTCATTTTTTCGTTTAGCAAGGTCCATCGAAAGTATGCAACATGGGTACTCCTTGGATAAGGAACCAAATTTTGCATCCAATGAGTGTTTCCGCTCAAAATTTGAGTAAATCAATAGGGGATAAGTTGAAAAATAGTTTTTTTCATTTTTTCCTTTAAAATTTGATGATGTAATGTAATCTTATTTCATTATTTCCACTATTATTTTATAATTTCCTTAAAAGACCCATTTTAGACCTCAAAATTCCCCTAATGTTGGTAGTCTTGGATTTCCATTGTATCTCCTTTATTTACTCTTTTTTATTTTAATTTTATCTATTCATATTTTTCATTTTCATTTTCAACCATAGCATGATATGTTTTAATGGATTTATACTCTATGTTTGTACTATATTATAAGTTTTGCATTAATTTGAAATGTCTTAAACTTTAAATTCTACTATCGTTAAGTCAGTGTGTTTGATTTCCTTAGTTAGAGAGTTTATTATCCACTCATCACTATATTTATTGATTGGATTTGTTTCATAGATTAATCACTCAAGATCAAAAACTATATTTGAATGTGTTTTTAGATGATAATATTAAATTTACCATCAACACTCCATTTCTAAAATTGTATGACCAAAGTGATTGATTTTTTTTTAATTTATAAAAAAACTACATTAACGTATAATTTTTATTTTAAGAATCTTCAATTTCTTCCCATATAAAACTTTTCTTCACTAATGATTCTCAAGGAAATGCACTTAACTATTTTTTATCAATCTGTGGGTGTTGGTAATGTTCATTTGTTTAGGTTGAAACATTTGATCAAATGGATTTGGGAATTCTTGGACTTCTATAATAAACATAGTTTCTCATGCAACAATATTTTTCATATAATGTTTATTTATATTTTTCATATAATGATTATTTTGAAAAACTCATAAACGGACATAGGATAAATTTGTTTAATACATAATCCTTCATTAATCTGTCGATTGGTAAGGAGACTATACAAATTATAAGAAGAAAAGATATATTTCCAGTTATAAACCTTTTCAAATGTTTGAAAATACGTACTCAATTTCTTCAAACAATTTTGAAATATGAAAATTATTTAAAAAGCGATAATTAACATGCATATTGAAATTTCATTATCTAATATTTTGACAGGTACATAAATGTTAAATTTGTTAAATTTAATGACCATGTTATTAATAAAATATAATACTACATTTTTAATAGAGGTTATATTTTTAGTGTTTGGAATTAATTTGCAAAATTCTTATGTAAAAAATTCCAATTAACAGCCCAAAGATCATCAATACCGAATATTTCACAAACAGAACTTAATATGATCTATTGTTTAAGATGACATACCTTGATTAGCAGCGGAAGATGTAATGGCTGCCATCTTCTTTCTTCTGACTCCTGACGGTTACTCTTCTTCTCAGAATTCGGTTTCTCTTTCTAGCCCTGTTTCTTTATGCGCTTCTTGATGGAGAAGAATGCAACTCTTGGGAGGGAGAGAGAGGACCCAATCCTTTATATATCATTTAACTCTAATCTGGTACGTCCATCATATACCAATTCAACGCTTAAGATTAATCACAGATCTAATGCTTTAATTATAGAATGATCTATCGGGTCACATTAAGATTAGAAACTGCATAACGTTAAAAGTAGAAACAGCGTTTGCAGTTTAAGATTAGAAACAGCCATTTGCTGTTTCTAATAGCAGATTTCTAACATCTTATTCTTGTTATTTTCAACCTGGCCACTAATAATCAAAATTAGCAAGAAAATAATCAAAATTAACAAAGAAAAATTTGTCCTTAATGTTATCATATAGAATAAATATTGAACATAATTCTTTTGTTATGTTAAATTTTTTTCAAATATTTTTTGTATGATGGTTTTTGCATTCAAGTTTATCTACAATCTCAATTCACAATATTTTTTTATTTCTTCTGCAACTTGTGGTATCATTTATTCAAACATTTTAAATTATTATACAAACGAGTGCAACTATCTATCTGATTCTACAAATATAAAAAAATATTTTTTGAGAACTACTAATTTTATCTCGACCACTTTTGTAATATTTCCAAAAATCCATTTAACTTCAAAATCATATTGTTGAACCAAATTTGTTATGACCAATATAGATCCATCTTAAGTACGGATCTCACATGAACCGAGAGGAATCAAATTTCTTCATGTGCCAAATTCTTTAGAGTACAAAATACAATGTGTAATTTTTCATTATTTAAATTGTATTTTTGAGTACAATATATAGTATATATAAGACCAAATAAACGTTTTAACCATAAAAACTTATTTTTTTCATGATATATACATAAAGTTTTTTAAATGATATATAATATATACATAATTGCCATTAAAATATTTTATTATTAATATATATTTAAATATATGTAAATATTAATTCATATTAAAATGTTTTATTGATAACCCACATTGGATTTTTTTATATACAACATGAAAATATTTTATTTTAACTATTTTTTTCTATATATAGATATATTTAAGAAGTTGATATCGATCTTCAAACAGTTTATTTAAATCTCATTGTTGAAATATTTTTGAAAATTATAAGGTTTAAACATCTTACTCCCATATTTTTTTACTTCTATTTACTTTACAATATATTCATTTTTTCTTATTATAGCCAATATTATTTTTCTATTTAGATTATAGTTTGTTTGTTTGTTTTTTTGTTTTTTAAAGAGGTACATGTCAACTTGATTGATGAATGGACAAACTTACACATACCCCTCATATTGGTTTGTAGAATGAGCCTCTCAGCTAAATAATAATATTTTCGTAGTTAATTGTTTATTTATTTTTACTTTCAATAATATTTAAATTTATGCCATCTGTTCTAATGAGAAATTTTAATAAATCTAGATAAATTTATATTTTTTTTTATCTCATTAAAAATACTAAAATTTCTTTTCCCGTTGGGAAATAATCTTGTGAGTTGATACAAACTCTCATTTTCAAGAACGATTGCTCAAAAAATCCCTCTATTTATAGAATAATTGAGTAATTACTCAATAGATTTAATTAAAACCATTATTGACATTTGAGTTTGAAGGCTTGGTGTTGCATTAGTTGTGTCATTGAATCAACCTTCTTAAAAGTGTTCTCGAATGGAAGCAAATTTTTGTGTCAATCTTAGAATATAACAATGAACATAATTTAAAATACTTACAAATTTTTGAATTTATCGAATAGAGTTGAACTCGTTAGAAATATTGGAAATCTTTTTTACAATACATGCTTACATTTGAATTTTTGCTAAATTTCTAGGAACTCTTTAGCAAAAACATCAATCTTTATATCTGATAAAACTGTCTATGTTGTTACCCTGATCGGGGTGCGAGCCGGTAGTTAAGCACTCAAACAAGGGAGTAATGGTCTGTACTACAGCGTACAGTACCACGGCCCCCCACACACTCGAGGTGATGGGTGCAGTGCCCCCTTGCATGATGACATGCGGTGTATATGGGAAACGTGGCAGGGGGAGTAAAGAAAACATTGGTTTTAGTAACAATGAAGGAGGGAAGGTTGGTGTTGATCAGAATGATTGCGGACGAGGACACTGGTGCATCGGGCGGGTTCTGTGGCGCCACCAACAAAAACAAGCATATTGACTGTGCGCGAAGGTTAACGACGTTGGGTCAGAGAAATCATGGCACGCCTTGCAAAAACCCGTGGCCGTGGAAGGAGGGTCCAAGCGGCCAAGAAGGACACGAAATTGGGCACGTCTGAGGGACACAGAGGCAAGAAATCTGTTAAAAGGATAATAAGTGAAGCGAAAGTTGCCTACTGTGAAGGCACTAATGAGGAAATTTGCAAACTGTTAGAGGATTGGGAAGAAGAAGTGAAGCAGGAGAGTGAGACATACACAGAAATGGAGGATTGGAGAACCTTTGTCTCAGATCTTAGAAACACAACAGGCATAATCACTAAATTCAAGCAAACCCTCTACCTGTACTAGTTGATGAAAACCCTGCTGGGTAAGGCTATGGAATAGATTTTGGTGGGCATGGCTGTCATTGTCCAAGGCATGCCAAATTGCAAAAAGAAATTCCAAAAAGTGCATTTCCAACTGCACAAACAAGATGTTCAACTTGGCCGAATTGAGAGGCACCTGCCTTGTATCCTGGTCCAAACTGAGATTCCAAGGACGAATGCCAAAGTTCCAGCGCATGTGGAATCCGCTTTTGCTAAGCAACATGACTAGCTAGTCTAATTTTATGGTTTTGTTTATATATGTGGATAACTTTTACATTTCCTTATGCAAATATATATGTATGTAGATATCTAGAGTATAGACAAGAATTTGAGACTTATATATCTTGGATAGAAAGAATGATTTTTTTTTTTGGTTTCTGGATGACATACAATGCGGATAGGTGGCCAACAGACTTGGTTTCCCACTGGGCAAGTTGAGGCCACCTAGCCAATCTATGTGGTGTAAATTTGCTTTATAATTAATGAAAAAGAAATATCTACCAAGCTTAACAAAAAAAAAAAAATTGTCATGTTGTTAGCATTAATTTTTCAAATATAACTAGCTACTATTGTGATGGACTATGTACAATGATATTATCAATATATATAATAATAAACTTATATTTACCAAAAATGTTGTCAATTCTTCTTTCAAAATAAATTGGTGCATATTTTAATCCAAATGGAACAACATTCCATTGAAAAATACCAATAGGACCTAAAAATTCATTTCTGTTTATCTACTGGTATTATTTGAATTTGATAATATTTATTTTTCATATCAAATTTTGAAAACACCTTCTTGTTTCAAATCTTTTGCATTATCACTTCTTTATTGAGGCAATAGAAAATGAAATCATTTGTTAAAACATTTAAAAGTTTATAATTTATTATCCATTTTGACATAGTTTCAAATTATAAACATGGAATAACGATAATGATGTTCCATTAGCTTGAGGTTTACTAGTTTTTTTTTTTCTTCTTCTTGTTCATCTATTGATTTATATGCAAACATCTTATCCTTGACTTATTATCATGTAGGGAAAACTTGTGGGGCCAAACTTTCCCACCTAACTGTTGAACCACTTCCACAAGACTAAGATTTTTATTTTTAATTATAGACTTTCTTTATTCCAAAATTCTTGTAGATTTATAATTGGTTTTTTTTAACAAATTCTCTAAAATTGGTTTCTATTCTTTTGCCTAAACAACTTTATTTTCATGTCTCAAATCCATTTTTCCTTCCTAAAAATTAAAAATTTATTTCCAATTTTTAAATATTTTTACTCTTTCTCTTATTATATTCTTTATTTTCATGTCACAAATCCATGTTTTCCAATTTTTAGAATCATTTTTACTCTTTCTTTTATTATATTTTTTTGTTATCGCATAGTTGTTTTTAGCATTTGTGTTTGTTGTCATAAGATTTGGAAGGTTTATAATTTATTTTCTATAAATTTTATCGTGTACTATTGTGAATGAAAAGACTAAAGAAATTGAAGACATTTCTAACATTAATGTGTTGGGAAGGATTATATAACTGTACTACATTTATTTTCATTTGTTGACCATTCAATTTGATAGTGACATTATCTATATAATGGTTAAACATGATTTTTAAGTGGTTTTCAAAACTCTTTGACGAAACTGGGTCTTGCTAAGTTATTTTATCTTCCTTAGTCTAAGAAGACATCAACCTTTACCCCTTATTTTCCAATCAAGACTTTTATTGATATGTATAACAAATTACCAGTCTTGATTAATTTTTTCATTATCTTACTTTGGGTAATGATAGTAAATTAGATGATGATATTATTTCTTTAAGGCAACGACATAAGTTTTTAGTTTGTTTAATGATAATTCTTTCTATATATATTTTGTTTAGAGGATCTAGCAACTCGCTTGACACGTAATTACTAGTAAACCTCTGGGGAGCCTACGATCTATCCATCTCTCCATAGGCACGGAGCTTTCTCTTGAGGATTACAAAGATTTCAACCCAAGACTTCCGGTTCAGTGAGACTTCATTTTCCGACCATTACCAATTACAATACCTCCAACGAACATCTTTTTCTATATTTTTAATTAAAGAGAAAATAACCTTTTTTTTAATTCCTTATTGATTATTTCTTCTATTTCTTTTGGTTCTTCTTATATTTTTTAATTTTTTATAATTTATGAACTATATTTACAATTTATACAATATTCATACTCATATACATTTTTATTATTTTTTAAAAATATTTAAAATTATCTACAATATTCATACTCATGTAAATTTTTATTACTTTTTGAAAATATTTAGAATTACTTTCATCTTCTTCTTTTTACTCTTCTAAAATTTTATATATTTTAGACCATTATTATTAACGATTATTCATCACTATTAACAAATTGACCATTCATCCACAAAGTCTTCTACTTCTATGTACATATTTAGTTTGGTTGAAGAGTTTTTATGACATTTAGGAGTAAAATATCCTTACTACTTACATAAAACATCTCTCTTTTCTTGGATTTTTTTTTTTCCATTACATACTTGAATTTTTTAAAAGGTCCTTTGGAATTACTTATCATTTTGACTTTATACATACCATTCTCTTATTTTTCTTTATTTTTTTCTTTTAAAGAGTTCAGGGTAGTATTTCTCTACAATAATCCTTTAAGGAAGATATAATTTCTTAAGGATTTTTTTGTATATATATATAGCATTTATAGATTAGGTTAACTTAATAAACTATTTCTAGTGATATTGTTTTAGCTTCTAAATCTTTTTATTACTAGATCACTTATATGGTTAGACATTTGTTTATAAATAGAAGACTTTAATCATAAAGTTGTCTAAAAGTTGTGATTTCATCACTAATTTAAAATACTATTATGCAAATTAATCTAAATATTTTGGATTTTGCAATCACATCCTTGACAATTATGTCATTACTATTTCCTTTTTATCTATTGGTGCATGACAAAATTGTGTTCTTAATAACATTTCCAAAGTGACTAATCTAAGTGATATTATTTCATTTCTATAGTCTTGAGAGAATCCATTTCATCAACCATATACTATGTCTATCATCCTTCTTTCTACTAAAACAAATATGGATTGATTGCCTAATCCTCTTGTGACTTGCATATGATACAAACTACCAATCCAAATTCTAATAACATCTTTCATAACATCTAAATTGTCTAAATCAAGTGTATATTCATTTGAACTGATTGTTATTAAGTCTTGTCTATTTTTTTTGATATTTTTTTAGTTGTTTTAAAATATGAGCTTTACTTATGCTTGAGCAGATAAAATCGAGAAATAATATTGAAAATTCTTTCAAACAAACCTTGAAATTTTTAGGATCCAATTTTTTCGTTCTTTCTTTGGACGAATTCATTTTGAAGTTTTCTAATTTTTTTCTTCCTTTTCTCCCCCATTAAAAAAGAACTAAAAGTTAGTTAATCAACAGTACTTTAATGAAAACTCTAAAATAAATCAATTAGAGTAGTAGAAAGGGAATCATGAGAGCTAAAAAATCGTGGGAGGAATACCCAATGCTCAGGTATAATGATGATTTTTCTTCTTTTCCTTGAGATTTTTTTTCTCTTTATTTAGCTTATGAACTTATTTTGGTACCTAAGTATATTTGATTTTAACTTTTGAACTTATTTTTCTATTTTTTTTTGCTTGCTTTTTATTATATAATAATTTTATATTCTATAAGATCAAATATACTTAAGTACCTAGCTCATTTATAGCAATGTTTTCATATCCGCACCAATTAGTAAGATAATTCCAAATTGGTAGACCATATTCGTGTTTTATAGCTTGTTGGCATCGACTTCAACTATAGGAGCACAATCTTCTCTATTGGTGGGTTGTCTAATATTAGATGAACTGGTGGTGCTAAACTTAGATCTCATAGGCTATGACCACCTCTATGATATCTCAGTTATTTATTTTCCAATCCTCTGTTTCTTGATATATAGGATAAAATGTGTGAAATGTTTTGGAAAAGAAAGGGTTTTCTTCTAAGATAATGAGAGCTAAGAAAAATTTGACTAAGTGGACTAGTTGAACTTTCTACTGTTTCAAACGAGATAGGATTTACAAGATGAAGTTTAGCTAGTTTAGGAATTTTATATACAACAAGTGGTTCTTTAGAAGGAATAAGTTTAGGACTTTAAGGTTTTCACCTTGAAAGATTTGATCCCTCTTAGCAGATAGTAGGCACCAAACTTCATTACGCAAGGTTGTGTGAGTTTTTAAAGTTGGCGCTAAAGAAGTGAAATTCTTTCAGTAAGGTGATGATAAAGGGAAAAGTCATCGACGATAACTATAGTAATTCACTTTGGAAGGGAAGAAATTTCAGGACAAATTTCAAAGAGATTTTCTAAATGGAACATTTTGACATCAGAGATGAAGTGAAAATAAAAATATGTATCCTAACAAATTTTTTCTTCAGAGGGTGGAAATGGAGGATTAGAATCACCAATGGCAACCATTGAAATATATTCTTCATTAGGTGGAGACAAATCAATTGGTTCTCTTTCAATGGGATCATAAGTATTTAAGAAAATATCAAAAAAATTGTTTTGGAACCAAGATTTACCTTTCAATGGGAAATTGCTAGCCCAACGTCTCGGTTTTTGCAAATAAAACATGTTTCTATTTATGTCCTTTGAGCATTAGATTTTTTTCTTTTGAAATAACTCTTTTTGGGATTTTTAAATCTCTGTCGTCTTTTATAAAAGCTCTAGGACTATGAATTCCTTGTGCATTTATTACATCAATAATTTTTTCCACAATGTTTTTTGCTTGCATATTTTTTTTTATTTTGACAACCAAAATGGCGTGTCTCAACATATATACCAAAGATGTTTAGATTGAATCCAAGTTGCTTCTTTATAGACTTTTTTGTCTTCTTTCTCAAACACTCCTTCTACAGTGTATAGGTGATTTATTCATAAATACTTGCAAGAGACAAGTTTTCTATATTTATAGATTCAGCTTCAAATATCACCCTTACTAAGTCTAATAGTCTACCAGACATAGCTAATAAGTATTTTCTCAGACAAGTTATATTTTTAGGAAATCTTGGTGTATAAAAGTGGTCTTTCTTAGAATATAAAAATTATGGAAGTTCTTTTATGTCACAAAATATTTGGCTCATAAACATGTCAGCATAGTGTCGACCATCTAACTTGATTTCTCCATAGAATTCATGGAGTATGGCCTTAGTGAGCTCAGCTACATGCTCGTCACTATTCATAAAGTTTAATTAATTAATTTCATCTATATGTGTCCACCATAGTTCTAAGTTACCTCAGAATCCCCAAGTGATCCTTAAGGCTAATTTAGATTAAGTGACTATTACAATATATTGATTTTTTGGGTGCTTTCCTATGCACTCAAGTTGTGGGTTTCCATCAAAATTTCATTTTTATTTACAATTCAAGTTAGTCATGGGAACTTGATAAATATTTTCTCTCTTAAGTATAGGGAATTAATCAATATTCGCAGGGTTGTAAGGGGTTTTATCATGAGATCCATATTTATCATTGCACTATTTTTCCCATGTTGATTCAAATGGTTGATTCTAATATGATAATTACTTTCTAATGATTTCTTAATCATGTTGTTTGTATAAGATACATCATTAAGCAATTATACATAGAAAATATCAACAATAATGCAATAATGATAGTAGGATCTTAAAGAAATAACCAAGCACAAAAGAGACACAAAATTTTCACCTAGGAAACCCAATCTCGAGAGAAAACACAACAATATTTTCTAGGATAAATTCTTTAGTTAAACAAACTTATAAAATGATATTCATAAGTCAAATCATGGAGCTCCTAGTTCTAAACCACCCTTAACTAGCCTTACCAAACATACTAAAACATGCTCAAAAAATTAGATTTTCAAACAACAGTCTTCTTTCACCCTTCATTGGCTTCTTTAAGATCCTGAGGCACCTCAAACCTCTTTTCACAAGAATCTAAGGCATTTAAACCTCTTATAGGCTTGTGGCCTATTGACAAGTATTGTCTAGAACCCAAAGAATTTTGGTCCTTCATTTTACACTAATTTGAGGCATTTTTGGCCTTTATCCAAGGTTTCGACCCTCTTCCTTAGTCAAGCATAATATCAACCTCCTACCTAACCAACAGATGGAATACTTGGCCAAACCTTTCCACTTTTCTAGAACTTCATATAGATATTACAACCTCCTCTTTATCCTTCTTGAAATATATACATTCCAACTCAACCTCTCTTGAAGGTTTGTGGCTCCTTTCATGGCTAGGTGTTCTCTCACAAGGCAAGTTTCTATTTATGTGTGATATGAGAAGGGATAATGCCCTTTTATAGTGATTTTGGGGTGCCCAAGGTGTACGACTCTTGTCTAGGCAAAATTTAAGAATTAATTCAAAGTTTAATTTCAATTTTAATTTCCCTTATTTTTAATGAGCTGACTTGTAACTGGGGAATATTGACCACAACTACCCAAAAATAAACACTCCCTGTTAGCTAGGGATGTATTCATCTTAACTTCCTCAAATGTCCTCATTGCTAAATAATTTCTCCATCCAAAGAAAATATTTAATGAGCTGGCTATGTTAATGTATCCATCCACTTCATGTTCTAATCTAGAACCATGTGGAAAGCATCATGCATCAACATCATGCTCAACAAGTTGTCACTTGGATAAATGTCACCAACTGAACATGTCATCACTTGGAGTAAGGTAAATACATTTGACTAAAAAAATGGTGAAACCGTGGTCCAATTACCATTTCTACATGCCAATTGAATGGTAGTACACTTTCCTTATGCTAAATGAACTCACTCTACCCACTAGCCAAGTACCTCTCGGTAATATGGTCAAAACCTTTTGATAGTGGGAACACTTTAGGCTTTGATGTTCTATGGACCATCCTCCCTAACCACATTATAGAGAAACCTAGTTAATACCTTTGAACTAGGGCTAATGTATGTCCTTGATGTTGCAACATTAACACTCTCTCTAAATGAGGGAAGCATTCTCACCTACTCTAAGCTTTTACCTAAAGTAAAAAAGCTTCACTCTAGGAAAAAGGAGTTGTGAGAATATCAATATCTTTCTCGTCTATAGAAATATATTGGAGCCATACTGCTCACTTTTGTACCATGTCTTGGTACGTGATCTCAATGTGTTCGACCTTGTCATTATGGTTGTCTCTAGCACCTGATCAAACAATCCTACGAGTAGTTTTCAAATCAACACTACTTCACAATTCGCCAAACTATCCACACTATACTCGACCTCTATAGTGTTGAGTGCAACAAATGCCTACTTTCTATTCATCCAAACTAAAGCAACATCATGATGTCTTCTTCCTATCTAAAGCACTTTCTTCCTAATCTAAATTTGTATATCATTGTAGTTGTACTTCATCATTTAAGACACATCTCAATCCATATCCAATTGTACCATACCGTTACCTCAGCACATGTTTGAGCCACATGCCTCAGCTCAACCTTAGACTAAACCACTGTCTATACTAGATCCATCACCACAACTACTTTCCTATCCCCTGATTGGGTGTTCTTTCTAAAACAGATCCTATTGTGGTAATATTGGTTGCTCCCTCTGCCACTATTGCTTCCTAGTCACTGAATCCTATCAATTTTTTGGCATGGTCAATTCATAGAAGGAATACTACTCTTAAATATATTTCATCTTTGAATATATAGTCTAACAATCTCAATCCCATGACATTCATTGGGATGGTTGGGCCTTCCACCAAATATTATTCAGAGCCTCTCAGCTTCTTTAGATTGGTCACCATGGGAGTATCCATGGACTTTCAATCCATAATATCTAAAGAATATCAATAGTATACTTCCTTTCACCAAGGAAGAAATGCAAAAAAGTATAGATCCTTCATCTTGAACTCATATGTCAACTCCCTCTGACACTAAAGTAGGACTTGACTGCTCCCTCTATCATGGAAGAAAGTCTTCCTGCCATTATTGCTCCCTCTGTCACGTGAGTCCTCCTGCTCTCGTCAGAAACAAGTCATTTAATAATAACAATATCAACCAAAACTTCATCAAATATCCGTTATTCCAGTAATACCATGCTCAAGGTCCATACATATATTTCTTCATCCCGTAGACATGATATTCCTTCTCATGTACCTCAAAACCCTTAGGTTTTTCTATGTACACTTCTTCCTCAATCACTCCAATGAGGAGAGCAATCTTTACATCCATAAGATGTAACCTTCAATCCAAAATATAAGTAATAGAAATAACAATTCTAAGAGAAGTGTACCTGGAAACTCGAGCAAATTTCTAATTGTATTCTCCTTCTTTCTATGAGAGCCTTCTTGCCATAAAATCTCGCTTTGTACTTCTTTATGTTGTCATCCATGGTATGGTTGATCTTGTAGATTTAGTTGGAAGTCACCACTGACTTCCCCTCAAGTATTGGTCACAATTTTATTGATCACGACATCCTTCAAAATTACCAATCTATCTGCTTCCTCTGAACTAGGAGCTCTTTTAGTCATCAGTACAATTTCTCTCTCTTGAACACAAATCACTCTAGTTGAGTTTATGCTCAATCCTAGGAGAATCCTCTTGCAACAAACTTTGCTTTGTTCTTCCTGATGCTTCCATCTACTACTAGAGCCTTGGAAACCTTCATTATGTACTTGCAATCCTCATTCAAGGGCCATGGAGGAAATGATTATAACCAAGCAAAAAACACAAGGACACGAGGTTGAAAAATAAAGTAATAATAATCATGGAGGAAAGATATGAAGTACTCATCTTTTGATCTAAGTATTCTATGGAATTTTCAACTCCCTCTTGATCCTTTCCTTCTTGTAGAAATCATCATAAGTCCATTTGCAATCTCATCAAGATAGAAATACTCATCCTTGCCCATATAATCAATTACTCTTTCTAGGATCTCTTCATGATATCAAGGATATTATGTAAGCTCAGATCCAATACATTCAACAATATTTAAATATTTTATATAACTTCTTCTTATTTCAAGAGAAAATCCTTGTATAATACTTTTGGTGAACTTCTAAAGATACTCAATACAGTGTTGGCCAAGTTAACATCCCTGAAACATCATGAATATTTTTCTTCCAAATTCAAATCATGAAGCTAATGGAGATGGCCTATATTCAATCAATAATATGCCCTAATAGGTTTGCATAAACCATGAAACGTGAAACAAGTGTTTCCAACGTTCATGTAGCTCAGGTCTCCCTAAAAAATTCCACCTCAAAAGATTGATGATCTGCCTCAACATGTGACTTTAAAGGCATGCTTCAAAATATGCTTCAAAATTCTACAAGAATGATATTATTGTTTTATTCTACAAAGAAATTTTTTAGATCATGTTCCAAACTTATATAAGAATGATGTCAAGGTCCAAAAGAATAGCTTCAAGATCTGCTCCAAAATGATGCCTCATATTTTCCCTAAGTAATGGTTTGATTTCCCACAAAAAGAATGTTCTTGAGAATATGTTACGTTTTTCCTCAAACAAGCTCAAAATAACCCAGAGATTTCTCTCAAGATGACCTTTGACAATGGCTTCATGTATTCTCTAACCAAGGCTTAATTTACCTCAAAACCTTTCCCTAAGATAGCGCAGAATTAGGCCTCGGACAGGCTGAATTTAGGCTTCAGTCAAATTTGTATAGAGCAAAAAAAAAAATGTTAATGATGATCTCAATTTGCTCAAGATTGCTTCAAAAACACTCATAGAATTATTTATATCAGATAACAAATACACCAAGCTTGCTCCAAATGTTTTGGCCTTATTTGGATATACATTTTAGAGTTCAGCCTATATAAGGGCACACCCTATCTTCCTATTATTTGATGTGTCTTATATCCATTGAAAGCCAAGAATAGGGCATGTTTAGTCAATTTAGTGTTTCTAAATTGATTTCATTAATTGTCAACCCGGGGCTCGTAAGCTGATGAAGTGAAGGTGTACTATATGTACTTAAGCAACCTCTTAGAGCTTTTGTCGTTTGGGGTGTTGTTTATGGTTAATTTATATTCCTACGATGGAGTGATGTTTTTATGAACAAATGAGTGATGGTGTGTGTAAGGTGAATTCTAGATGAGTGAGAGTGTGTGTAAGTGGTTTCTAACTACTTGCTGAAAAGGAAAGCTTGAATGAAATAAATAACTTGAAATGACTTGAAAGCAAAGAACCACTTTCTAATGGCATTAGACACCATTCATGCTGCTGCAAATAAAAGGTAAGAAAATCACTTAAAAGACCAATGATAATGTTTATCTCTTCCTAACTCTCTGCCTCTAACACATAGTACTGTGTAAGACACGATTAGGGAGTAGCTAAAGATAAGTCTAAGAAATGATAAAAAAATGAGAAAATCTACTTTAAAGACTAGTTATGATGTTCAGCTCTCTCTAACTCTCTGCCTCTACCACATAGTACTGTGCAAGACACGATTAGAAAGTAGTTAAAGATTAGTCTAAAAAGCACTCAAAGCCAGCTGCAATGTATCAGTATTCTGATCTCTATAAGATAGACAATTTATGATAAAGAGACCATTCATATGTTAGCAGACAACTGTGAGAAATAAAACTAAAAATCAGCTATGAAAATAAAGTAAAGGCAGCAACTTGAATCTGTCAACTGAAACTACCACTAGATATTTAAGCAAATACACAAACACAAAATCAATCCCGGGCTTAAAAACCTGCAAAAGAACAATGTTGATCAGCGTAAACTAAAGGCTGGAAATGAAATAACAAGAAAGTAAAGCAAGATGTACATGTTTCAACTAAAAGAAATGCTGAATAGAAATAAGGAAATGCTGCACATAAAATACATAAAATACTTTACAAGTCTAACATGAACAGGGGCCCTCCATTCATATCATCCAAAAGAGACTCAAGGAATTGTAAACTTCAAAACAGCACTGTTTCTATTACTCCATGTGCAGAAAAATATAGTCCAGAGTGCTAGAACAACACTATAAAAATAGAGTCTTCGAATGCTCTAAAATAACAACAAGTTTATAAAATGCAGCAACTAAAAAGTAACCTTCAGCGTATGCAAACGCTAGCTTTTTATAGGCATCTGAAGAACAACCTAATGTGTACAGCTAAAACTGGAAAACTAACTAACTGTCATGCGTAATTAAGGATCAAAACACGTCATAAGTCTGCGTGGATGAGCTGGAGATTCTGGTCGTTATGGGCATTGAATCCAGAGTTGGATTATGTCCCCCACGGCCTGCATAAGACGGACAAGTCACCTTTTAAACTGACGTGACCCAACAGCTTACATATCACCATTAAGCTGCCTTTGTTGACCGTAACTTGACCCTCGTTGACCGGAGGTACAAATGACGTGGATGGCTGAACAGATAGCACAGGAACCTCGAGCACCTTGATTCCTAAGTGCCCATGTGGCTCATTTGGCAAAATGACACGTGGAACCTTGAGATTAACAAAAAGGCTGCGGGATCATCAGATGGCTGCGGAATCAGCAGATGGCTGCGAAATGCCTGTAAATACGTCAAAATCTAAACAAAACAGTCACACATGAGCAAAATCCCTAAATCATGCTTAATGCCATCATATGTAATGATCTGGGTGAGTTTATGCAGCAAAATAGAGCAAAAGGGAGAGATGAGTGAGGGAAAACTGTAGGAAATGATGGATAACCAAGTGTAAAGTAGAGACTCTACATACCCCCACTGCGAGGGTATTGCATGTCCTCATGCAATCAAAAACATGGTTCAGTCCACCTGCTGGGATGCCTCTACTAGGACATCCAACCTTCTCTTCTTTCTCTGTGTGGCCACATTGACCCTTGGTCTTTTCATCAAACACCTGAATTTCAGATTGATTAAAGCTCTGTTTAATTTTCTGCATCTCTTCTTGAGCTTTTTGTTTTCCTTCTGCCACAAGCCCATATGAAGCATGGTGTTATCTTGAACCATCTTGTCCACATTGCTCTGTATCTTCAGTTTTTCATTTTCTTGTTTGATGTGGCGATTTAGTATCTCTAGCTCAAATATTTCCTGCTTCAGTGATTGGACTTGCTGCTCCAAGGGTTGAGCAGTGCTTGGCCCAGCAACTGCTTGTTCCAGCGTCTCCAGGTAATTATAAACTTTTTGTTGATCAGGGTCAACCTCAGGTGACCGCCTTGGGCTATGCTCATACTGAAATTTGGATCCTTGTTCAAATTCAGGCTCATGCTCAAATTCAGGCTCATGCTCAAATGGACTTTCCTCACGTGGAGGACTGGTCTCAACATACTCAGCGTGTGGAGAACTTTTCTCAAAGTCAAGTTTTGTGGCACCTTTTTGAGGTGTGCTCAAATCAATGAAGACTGAATTTTTGTTCTCTGTGGCCCCCTTTTTGTTTTGTAATCTGCTGCTCCTTCTCACGGAGGGGGTACTCTGTTTTTATTTTTGTGCTTTTTGCTTTTGTTTTTCCACCTTTTTGGAAAGGGCAGTTTCATGGAGTTGAGCCAATCTTTGTGCTAAGGGCTGAGTGTCTTCCTCACTAGAATTCTCAGGAGTGAGGTAAGTTTCTTGAGCTATGGATTTCCCTTTATCTTTCTTTTGTTTCTTCTTACTCTCTTTTCTCTTTTGAGCAATTTCTTGGGCAAGTTCTGAAAGAGTTTTTGTGATAATTCCTTGAGCTGTTTGACCAATGTCCACAGCAGGCTCAGGGTCAATCTCATGTTCAGAATGATGTACATCAGTTTCTTCTACAATCTGCTCTTGAACAGTTTCCTCTTGGACAACAGTTTCCTCTTGGTCAACAGTTTCAGGGGTAGCCTCCTTTCGTTTTCTTCTACTCTTTCTAGGCACAGAGGTTTCTCCTGCTTCTTCAAAATGGTTTCTCACAAGAAATTTCTCCCAGGTATCTCTTTTTGCTTTCAACTGTTCCTCAACTAGCATCTTAACAAGACCATGATGGTACAGATGTGGTTCAATGTTATTTGGGTTCCTTTGGGCAATTGAACACATTTTTCTAAGACTTGAGAGTAGAAAATATGGAAGGTTGATATCATCTCCTAAGAAATGCATCATGACTTTGGCATGGTAAACATATAAAACTCCAAACCTTCCCTCACAAGTAAAGAATTTTTGCACTAATAACAGTAAAGTTGTCCATTCTTCCTTGACATAAGTAACAGGAATCCCTTTTGTAAAGATGCTGGTATCCATACCTAGGTTCTTCAAGATTTGCTTCCACTGTTGGTCTTGTACTGATCGGTTTTTAAACCATCTTTCCCCAGTTTTTGGGAGTGAAGTGGCTTGTGCTATACTACTCTCAGTGACTGTAAACTTCAGGTCCCCTATCTCCACTTGATTGTCTTTATCTCTGAAGGAACGTGCAAAGGCCTTCGTAACCTCTCTGTGGTAACCTTTGAATTTCTGGATGCATTGGAGCCAGTTTGCTTTCTGCAAAGCGTCTTTAACTTGAGGATATCCCTCCAGAAATTTTGAACCCTCGGGTTCTGCCCTTAAAAGTTTACCCATTGGCTCTACGGCTCTGTTCTTAAAAACTTTTGGAAAATGAAGGTTACACGGCTTCAACAGTGACCTTAACACAGTGAAATTACGGCTCTAATGTAACAGCCGTAACACTGATAACCTGAATTAGCAGAGAGGAAGACGTAAAAAAAAAATAGAGTATGACTGAGGTAGCAGCGTAGTGAGCACAGCGGAATAAGGGAAATGAGGAAATGAAACAACGTGAATGGAATGGAATGATACGAGCGTATGAGGGTTATGAAATGATGGGTATAAACGGTTAGGTCCTTAGGCTTCGGTCATAAGTCTACACTTGGCTGCGAGATTATGACTTAGAGAGACGTAGTACAACAGTCTACGTCACTTAGGTACGAAAACCTTAATGGAAGAGCAGCCGCAATCCAGTTTCAAAATCGTGATGAATCATGACCGATGAGTGGGGAGATATGTGGATTTTTGGTCGCATGATGGATAAAAACTGGTAATCATTACATTAAATGGCAAGAAACATAACCCCGGAAACTTTGCAAAATGAGATAACCGTAAGTTTAGGATTTTAGATCATACCTCAGGTCTGCGCTTGGATTGCCTTTGATTATTTCCCACTAACCCTTCATGGTTTTATTGCTGTTGCATGACTCTTTTCCACTTATTGTTGATGAATTTTGAACTGTAAATTTCTTTTCAAACAGGCCGTTTTTTTTTTTAATGCAGGTGCAGAGAGCTGCGGAATCGTTAGATGGCTGCAGAATCTTCAGATGGCTGCGGAATCTGCAGTAGTACCCTCCGGCTGCACAAAATAACTTTAGTTGTCTAAAAAAAATACTTTATTGATGGAATGAAATGTAATGAATGGATGGATGGATGGAAAGAAATGAGGTGAAGTGAAAGTGATGAGATGGTGAATGAGGTGGATGAAATGGCGAAATGAGATGGAAGAGAGAGAGATTTTTTTGTTGGAAAACATGAGGTGTCAGGTGACCCTGATTTTCACCTCAGGTTTTCTACATGAGACTGCCAATCAGAGATTGGTTTTCAGGCTCATACATTTTTTTTTTTTTTTTTCAAAAACCAAAGATTAGGCTGATGGAGGAGAAGAATCCTTCTCCACCAACCTGATTGCAGAATCTTCTTTGAACAATTTGACAAACTCTTCTTTTGAGAATGGCTTTTGGTAGATTTTCAAGCGATGGCCATTCACAATAAGAGGAGTATGAAATTCATCGATAGTTTTCACTCGAACTGCTCCATTGCTAAAGACTTCATCAATCTCATATGGCCCAAGCCAATGAGTTTGAAACTTTCCTTTGAAGTCTTTGAATTTTGAATCAAACAATAGAGCCCAATCTCCTCTCTGAAACTTTCTTTCTTTGATATGACGATCATGCCATTTAGATCTTTGGTGCTGAACTAGATCGGTCCTTAGAATTGCATCTTGTCTTATTTCATCTAGCTCATTTAGCTGGTCCATTCTGTGTCTTTGGGCTTCTGAGAGGCTCATTCCCAATTGGACTGCCATCTTGAAGGTCTTGATTTGGAACTCAATGGGGAGCAGGACTTCCTTCCCATAAACAAGTTCATAGGGAGAATGCCCTGTTGTATTCCTCCATGTGGTTCGATAGGCCCATAAGGCTTCAGGAAGCCTTTCCGCCCAATCTCTTATATGAAGATGAACAGTCTTGGTGATAATGCCTTCAAGAACTTTATTGGTAGATTCCACTTGGCCATTGGATTGCGGATGATAGGGAGTAGATGTTCTGTGCTTGATCTTATATTCCTACATCAGCTTCTCCATCAATCTAGATGTAAACTGGCTGCCCTGATCTGTCACAATTTCCCTTGGGACACCAAAACGAGTGAAAATATCCTCAAAAAGAAATTGAACAACTGAATTTTCAGTGGCAGAAGGCAATGCTTTCGCCTCTACCCACTTAGTAACATAATCAGTACAAACCAGTATATACTTCTTTTGCTTTGATGGAGGATTAATTGGTCCAACGAAATCTAGAGCCCATTTCTCAAAGGGTTCGATGCATACCTGAGGCTGTAGTGGCATTTCATTTGAAGGAGTTGGTCTCCCAACTCTTTGGCAGCTGTCACACCTTTTAACATACTGCTTTGCATCTTTAAAGAGAGAAGGCCAATAATATCCTAAAGAAAGGATTTTATAAGTTGTCCTCTTGTCCGCAAAGTGCTCGCCGCATGGTTCATCATGACATGCCTTAAGGATGTCAGGCATTTCATCTTCCCGAACACACCTTCTGATTATACAATCTGGCCCTGTTCTGAACAATTCATTAGAAATCCAAGAATAATGTGAACTCTCCTGAATGATTTTCCTTTTTTCATTAGGAAATAAGTGTAGAGGAAGCTTTCCTGTAACTAGATAATTAGCCATATCTGCATACCAAGGAGTCTTGGTAGTTACTGCAAACAAGTATTCATCTGGAAACTTATCTTCTACTGGAGAATCCTCATTAGTGTTTTGGATTCTAGACAGGAAGTCAGCTACTGTGTTTTGTTTTCCAGGTCTATCTAACACAGTAATGTTGAATTCTTGCAAGAGTAAAAGCCATCTTGTAACTCTACCATTAGTGACAGGTTTGTTCATTAAATATCTTATGGCAGAGTGATCAGTATGGACAAAGGTTTCATAGCCGGTTATGTAGTGTCTAAACTTATTGATCGCATGTACCACAACTAATAACTCTTTTTCTGTAACAGTATAATTTAACTCAGTGGGAGTCAAATTCTTACTTGTGTAATAAATGGCATAAGGGATCAAATCCTTTTGTCCCAAAACAGCTCCTAGAGCTGTATCTGAAGCATCAGTAGAGATGTGGAAAGGGAGTTTCCAATTTGGCCCCCTTAAGATGGGTGCTTCAGATATTCTAGTCTTTAAAGCTTCAAAGTCAGATTGACACTCAGGATCCCATTTAAACTCACAGTATTTGGTAAGCAATTTAAAAAGAGGAGATGCTATCCTAGTGAAGTTTTCAATAAATCTTCTGTAATATCCCGTAAACCCAAGAAAACTTCTAACATCTTTCTGGCAATTTGGAATAGGTAACTTAGAGATGACTTCCACTTTGGATTTATCAACCTTAATTCCATCTCCCGAAATATGATGTCCTAAAACAATCCCTTCAGTAAACATCATAAAACACTTTTCATGACTTAAAGAAAGATTTGTTTCCTTACATCTTACCAGTGCTTTTTCCAAATTTTCCAAAGCTTCTTCAAATGTATTACCATAAACTGTGAAATCGTCCATGTATACCTCTACACAATCATGAATCAGATCTGAAAAGATTCCTAGTACAGCCCTTTGAAATGTAGCAGGTGCATTGCACAATCCAAAAGGGAGTACTCGGTAGGCAAAAGTTCCCCAAGGACAAGTGAATGTGGTTTTGTATTGATCTTCAGGTGCTACCTAAATTTGATTGTACCCACTAAAACCATCCAAGAATGAGAAATACTTTTTACCTGCTAAAGTGTCTAGGACCTAATCAATAAAAGGTAGAGGAAAATGATCCTTTAAGGTTGCCTTGTTCAATTCTCGATAATCAATGCAAACTCTCCATTTACCATTATTTTTGGGCACTATAACCAAGGGAGAAACCCATTGGCTGTCTGAAATGGGGTAAATGAAGTTTACCTTGAGCAATTTCTGAAGTTCTTCTTTCACGATTTCCCTAAGGTTTGGATTCATCCTTCTTTGTGGTTGCCTAATAGGTCTGCTGTTTTCTTCAATATAAATGTGATGAATACAAGTCTTAGGATCGATTCCTTTCATGTCAGTGTATTCCCATGCAAAGGCAGTGGAATGTTTTTGCAACAGTTTAGTTAATTCTTCTTGTTGTGACCTTTCCAAGTTTTTGTTAATGTTTAATGGTTTTCCTGGAAGGATTTCAACTGTAGAACTACCAAACTCTTCCATTGAGAAGAGAGACATCTGTCTAGAGGAGAGATATTCAATGTCTGCATCTATCTGAAAATGTGTAGAGTCCTATTCTAAAGATACTTCAAAATTTTCTAATGTATTTAGAATTTGACTGTCTTCACTAATCTCAGAGATGGTTAGAACAGGTTGAATAGTATCTTCATCCTCTACCCATTCATCTTCTCCTATTTCTGTTATAGCTTTTGCTGGGGGATACAAGTTGAATTTCTTGGTGGAATTACCATCTGATATATACATGTCTCCAGACCTACAGCTTATGAAAGCATCAGATGTGGCCAACCAAGGTCTTCCTAAAATAAGAGGATGTCCTCCTAGATTATTCTTGGGAGTTAAACTCATAAAATCAACTGGATATTCCCAAGAATCTAGAGAGACTGGAATATCTTCCAATACACCATCAGGTTTAATGATTGATCTATCTGCAAGCTGCAGCAAAGTAGGTGTAAAGAGAAGGTTAGGAAGTTTTAACTGATCCATGGTCTGTCTACTCATGATGTTGATCGCGGCTCCTAAGTCAATCAGAGTATTTGGGATTTCAACCCCATTAATATGAGTTTTGACAATAGGGCTACCGGGATCCACATATTTTTGCATGGTAATCTTACCCATCATAATGTCTGCAATTTTTCCAACTAGATGTATCCTTTTGGTATCTCTGGTTCTTTTTCCTGTTTTCTTCAAACTCAACTCCTTTATTGTCTTCGCTAGAATGGGAATTTCCTTAATGGCTTGTAACAAGGGGATCTTGATACATACATTCTTCAATTCATCTAGGAAGCTATAGTCAGGCATCCATATCTGCTTTTCCACTCCTTTGTCGATTTGTAGTCTTTCAGGGAAAGGAGGTGTAGCTACAGGTGTAGGTTGCTCAACTATGGGAATTGTAAAGGGTGATTCTTTTTCTTTTTCTTTTTGGATATTTTGGTTTTGAAGTGATACTTCAGAACCTTTATTGACTTTGAGAGATTCCTCCTCAGAAATGCTTGGTTGTTGAACACTTGTAGAAGGTTGATCTAAGATTCTACCTGATCTGAGTTGTACTTCATTAAGAGGAACAACCATATAGGTAGGGAATGGTTGACCTTCCATCATGTAAGCATTTTGAGGGTTCCTATTATTTGGATTTGGTAATGGCTGAGAGGGAAGTTGATTTGATTTCTGCTGGGATTGAAGCGAGAGTTGAGAATTTTGATTTTGTGGAGGAGGTTGTTGTTGTTGAGGGTATGGCAATGATAGTTGTTGACCTTGGTTTGGAAGTTGTGGAGCTTGCTGATTCTGAAATGATGGAGGATATTGATAGAATTGAGCAAATCTCCCATAAGGATTTTGCATGCTTTGCATCCATGCTTGGAAAGAATTTTGAGGTTGAGGCCAAGGTTGTTGCCAAGGATTCCAATTTGGTTGGGATTGAGAATTCATAGAGTTGTTAAACCCTTGATTTTGTTGCCCTTGCCAAGGTCTCCTTGCAATGAAACAGAGAGATTCAAGTGTACTTGGATCCTCTTGAAAGACTGCTTTGAGGCCAGGTATTGAAGGACAATCCTTAGTCTCATGAGTTTCTGAGCAAATTACACATGTTTCTACAACGTGTGCCTCTAAGGGACATTCCCTTAAAGCATGCTTTTTTCTACATTTCGGGCAAAAGATAGCCAAAGCCTCAGCTTCTGCTTGTTGTTTATTATGAATCTTAAGGGTATCAAGTTGTTCACTAAGACTCCCTAAGATGTCAGTTTTAAATTCATCAAGCATATTGCCGATTTCAGCCCTACTTACTGATCCTGTTGCAGATTTATTTGCCCTAAGGAGAGAAGGATCTCTAGGCCCTTTTTGAGTTTTTGATTTGCCTCTCGAGAGATGGATACAGATTTCTGCTATATCATTGAGTGAAAGTTGAGAAATATCCCCTTTCCCCATCATTTTTAGGATATCTATCCATTCATCCCTAATGGCTTTTAATAAGAGGGCTTTTAAGGTCTCTTCATCCAAGGTATTCATTTTTGCTCTTTTTAAGTTATACTGAAATCTTTCAAGTAAATCTTCTAAGCTCTCATCTTCTCTTTGCATCATTTTAAAAACCTCGTCCTTGTGATTAGTAGGCATACAATAGTCCAGATACCTATCCAAAAATCTCTGTTTCATTTCATCCCAAGTCCTAATGGATTGAGTGAGTAACCCCATGAACCATTTCAAGGCTTGATCCTTCAGTGTTGAGGGGAACAATTTTAATTTCTGGGAGTCATCCAGGTAGTCATAAGTTCGACACACCACTTCGAACTCAAACAAAAATGTTTCAGGGTCCTCAGTCCTTAACCCATGGAAATTTGGGAGGACAGATGGTGATATGTTCTTCATAGTAGCTCGGGAATCCTCATTAACAATGGGAAACCCAAATGAATTATCCCCATCTCTATTTCCTCCTCCAAGGGGACCTCTACCTCCATTATTATTGTTATTGTTGTTTCCTCCTCCTCCTCTACCTCTACCTCTACCACCTCCTTCTTCCTCGGCCATAATGGTTCTCCTAGGGATTTCAAAATCTTCTGGTTCCTCTACAAAAGGTGAATGAGAAGATATTTCTCCTTCTTCTTCAGATGATTCCAGTTCCTCAATGACAATTGGTCTTCCTGTAGGAGAAAGAGAAGAGTCTCTTCCTAGTTCAAACTCAATAGAAGGTGTAGGAGAGTCAATGCTTGGCTCTTGAATTCCAGGAGTGTTGGTTGGAGATAAGGGAGGTGTCTCTTGTCTTTCCCTTGAAGCAGATGGACTTGTAAAAATTGAACTTCGAGCTCTAGCTAAAAACCTTCCTCTAGAATCTCTAGCTCTATGCATGTCATTTTTTATTTTTTCCTTCAAGTCAAGTTAATAGTTCTTTTTCTGATCTTCCAGTTCACTCTAGGTGCAAGAAGAGAGCATACTCAAGAAACTATCAAATCAATAACTTTCTCTTTTCTGATCCTCCAGATCACCTTGCAGTGCAAGAGGAGAGCATACTTTGATAGGTTATCAACTTCTTTCCTTGAAATCTTTTTTTTTTTTTATGTTTTTTTTTTTCTAAAAATATGGCTACTTAATTTCACTTCCCCGGCAACGGCGCCAAAATGTTTAGTCAATTTAGTGTTTCTAAATTGATGTCATTAATTGTCAACCCGGGGCTCGTAAGCTGATGAAGTGAAGGTGTACTATATGTACTTAAGCAACCTCTTAGAGCTTTTGTCGTTTGGGGTGTTGTTTGTGGTTAATTTATATTCCTAGGATGGAGTGATGTTTTTATGAACAGATGAGTGATGGTGTGTGTAAGGTGAATTCTAGATGAGTGAGAGAGTGTGTAAGTGGTTTCTAACTACTTGTTGAAAAGGAAAGCTTGAATGAAATAAATAACTTGAAATGACTTGAAAGCAAAGAACCACTTTCTAATGGCATTATACACCATTCATGCTGCTGCAAATAAAAGGTAAGAAAATCACTTAAAAGAACAATGATAATGTTTATCTCTTCCTAACTCTCTCCCTCTAACACATAGTACTGTGTAAGACACGATTAGGGAGTAGCTAAAGATAAGTCTAAGAAATGATAAAAAAATGAGAAAATCTACTTTAAAGACTAGTTATGATGTTCAGCTCTCTCTAACTCTCTGCCTCTACCACATAGTACTGTGTAAGACACGATTAGAAAGTAGTTAAAGATTAGTCTAAAAAGCACTCAAAGCCAGCTGCAATGTATCAGTATTCTGATCTCTATAAGATAGACAATTTATGATAAAGAGACCATTCATATGTTAGCATACAACTGTGAGAAATAAAACTAAAAATCAGTTATGAAAATAAAGTAAAGGCAGCAACTTGAATCTGTCAACTGAAACTACCACTAGATATTTAAGCAAATACACAAACACAAAATCAATCTCGGGCTTAAAAACCTGCAAAAGAACAATGCTGATCAGCGTAAAATAAAGGCTGGAAATGAAATACCAAGAAAGTAAAGCAAGCTGTACATGTTTCAACTAAAAGAAATGCTGAATAGAAATAAGGAAATGTTGCACATAAAATACATAAAATACTTTACAAGGCTAACATGAACAGGGGCCCTCCATTCATATCATCCAAAAGAGACTCAAGGAATTGTAAACTTCAAAACAGCACTGTTTCTATTACTCCATGTGCAGAAAAATATAGTCCAGAGTGCTAGAACAACACTATAAAAACAGAGTCTTCGAATGCTCTAAAATAACAACAAGTTTATAAAATGCAGCAACTAAAAAGTAACCTTCAGCGTATGCAAACGCTAGTTTTTATAGGCATTTGAAGAACAGCCTAATGTGTACAGCTAAAACTGGAAAACTAACTAACTGTCATGCGTAATTAAGGATCAAAACACGTCATAAGTCTGCGTGGATGAGCTGGAGGTTCTGGTCGTTATGGGCATTGAATCCAGAGTTGGATTATGTCCCCCACGGCCTGCATAAGACGGACAAGTCACCTTTTAAACTGACGTGACCCAACAGCTTACGTATCACCGTTAAGCTGCCTTTGTTGACCGTAACTTGACCCTCGTTGACCGGAGGTACAGATGACGTGGATGGCTGAACAGATAGCACAGGAACCTCGAGCACCTTGATTCCTAAGTGCCCATGTGGCTCATTTGGCAAAATGACACGTGGAACTTTGAGATTAACAAAAAGGCTGCGGGATCATTAGATGGCTGCGGAATCAGCAGATGGCTGCGGAATGCCTGTAAATACGTCAAAATCTAAACAAAACAGTCACACATTAGCAAAATCCCTAAATCATGCTTAATGCCATCATATGTAATGATCTGGGTGAGTTTATGCAGCAAAATAGAGCAAAAGGGAGAGATGAGTGAGGGAAAACTGTAGGAAATGATGGATAACCAAGTGTAAAGTAGAGACTCTACAGGGCATATATATATACCTTGGATGAGGGCTAAGTGATTAGAATACACAATTTGATATGTGATAAGTCCCTTCAACAAACTGATCAATAAGGGAGGCTTAGGGTATTTAAAAAAATTTCTTCAGATGAAGGGCTAAGTAAGACCTAGATGTTGACTCTTCCATGGGATGAAATTCAATATTACAATAACCTTAGATTAGCTTCTCACAAATTTCTATTGAAAGGAAACCACCACATAAATTAATCCAAAATAACTCTTCTGATCAGGCCAAAAATAGGCTTTAAGAATGGTTAAAGCATAGCCCAAGGATGGATTCAAATTTGACCTTAGGAGCAATCCAAGAATATGATGAAATAGGGATTTAACTTCCATAAAGATGCCCTAAAAGGAGACTTCAGATATTCTTCAAAGTATACCTCATGACATACAGTTGATCTTCCTCAAGAATAAACTCTTCCTTAAATTACAGTAAGCCTAAAGAGAAGGACCAGAATTGTTCCGAATTTGCAACCAGAACCCTTGGCCTCTTCATGGTTGTTCCCTTATGCCATCTATGAAACCATGTTGAATTTTCAAGGAGAAATTTGATATTCTAGTATGATAATTACTTTCTAATGATTTTTTAATCAAGTTGCTTGTATCACATACATCATTAATAAATTATGTATAGAAAATCTCAATAGTAGTGCAATAATGACAGTAAGATCATAAAAGACAGCCAAGCACAAAAGAGACACAAAATTTTCACCTGGGAAACCCAACCTCGAGAGAAAACCCATGAATCTTTTCTAAGAGAAATTCTTTAGTACAACAAAGTTAGAATCTAATATTCATAAGTCAATTCTTAGAGCTCCTAGGGGTAAACCACCTTTAACCAACCCTACCAAACAACCTAATACATGCCCAAAAAATATCCTTTATAATATCAACCTCATTTCACCCTTCACTGGCCTCTCCAAGCTCCCGAGGCACCTTAGACCTCTATTCGTAGGAGTTTGAGGCCATTCTACCTCTTATAGGCTTGTGACCTAGCACAAAACATGTCACATCCTATTTAGAATTACTATCCATAACACGAAGCATTTTGATCCTTAATTTTACATTGATCTGAGGATTTTTTGGTCTTAATATAAGGCGTCAATCCTCTTCCTTAGTCAGGCATAATCTTGAACTCCTACTCAACCAAGAAATATAATACTCAGGCATCCCTTTCCACTTGTCTAGAACTTCTGATAAATAATACAACCTCCTCTTCATCCTTCTTGAAGTCTATGTGTTATAGGAAATTTTGTCACACCTGATCAATCAACCTCCTAATGGGGTCAATCAACATCCTATCCCCCCTTTACATCGTCATTGAAAAAATCCCTATGCATGACTCTCTCATTCCCCATAGTTTTTTCCACGAATTACATCACCTGAGCCAGTTTTAGGACCAACGCACCATGGCCTCTTCCTGGAAAATGTTCACCTACATGTTGCTATATTGTGGACTGCATTGATCACCTATAGGTTTCTCTCCTTGCACCTGTGTTGGTTCTAGAAATTCGGGAAAAAGAGAGAATCCCGAAGCCTCCATTTCTAGAAGCTTCCAAGATCTATTATAACCATTTACCTCAAATAAAACTTTCAAATTCTATCCTATCCTACCTTTGAGTTTCCATCCCTTATCCTTAGATCTCATCCTCCCATCAAGAGTGGATCTTAATCCCAAGATTGGTAAAAGGATAAGAACTTCCAACTTGCCTTACTCCTCTATATATTTACAACCTTCCATATGCAAGGGGTTGGATTTTGGAGAGCGATTCTAGGGGTGATTGGAGGTACACTTTGTGACAAAGGAAGGACAAGTCAACAAATTGGAGGAGCTATTCTACAAGATCGACACCTATATATGGTTGTAACTCACTCCACTTATATCAATACAAAGAGCTCTTTTGTTTTCCTATATATGATGTCGTTATTTCATATATTTCAATACCATGTTGATCTGTTGAATGAAGTAGTCTATAGATGATGCTACATACATCTCGTAGTTTCTTGGCATGTGTTATTTGGTTGTGAAAGTTCTAATTTTGGCAGCTGGAGCTAAGATTGGAGCATTCAGGCCAAAGAAGGAGCGAAAAATATGAAATATTCCAAGTAGGTTTCTTCCCCTCATCTACTTACTTTAAGGAAAACATTGGGTCGTGTCATTCTGTTGTTCTAGGTTAGCCACCAAACCTTAGGGAGATATTTCTGTCCGTAGTCATAAATCTCGCATAACAAATTTACGACCATACTGGGGAACAATGTATTCCCTTGGTGGTTTCTTTGTCCATTGTGTTTGATTTACCTCTTTCATAGACCTTTGCTACTTTAATTAGCTAAGAACAAGCCAAGGAAGTGATTGCATTGAGTCTTGTTTGCAATTTTTGTGTTAGAATCCTCTTTCCTAGGACCAATGCACCATTGGGTCTACTGATAGAGCACTTCACTTCACCTCGGCCTTCTTTTTTACTTTGTTGCACCTCACATGGGTCCTCTCCGTGCCTACGTTGAAGATCATTGATGCCTCTTTTGGACATGTGTTGATCCCTATTTTTGCACAAAATTTTCCTTGTTTTCTCAATTATGATTTGATCAACCTACTTCCAGCTGGACTTCCCCGAGTCTTGAGTGTCTTGTGGTCTCTTTGAAGCCTCCATTTGGTTTTCATTTGTGTTTGATTTCCTTTGGTAAGAATTGGTTTCAATTTTTCTTTGTTCCTATCCTTAGGCCACTTGCAAACTTGTTTCCTTTGATCATTGATCGCTTGGATGAATTTTTGTTCTATTCCTCATTCTAAAAAAGTGCATTTGAATCAATGATTAAACATTTGCATCTTAGTTTTCTTCATTTTGAAAATTAAGTGTGGTGAAATGAAAAAATATTGCATTAGCATTAGGGTTTTTCATCTATATTGATTTAGGAACAATTGCATGAAAAGGGAATTGCATTGGGAATCTTGTTTGTGTAGGTTTTAACCTCGTACAGAAATTACCTGCATACGAATTCTAAAATAGATAAAATAAACAATGTGAGAGCATAACACATAAAACACATATACACATAGATTTTCCCCTGGATCCCAAAACTGGGACTACTAGCTTGATTTTTCATTATATTCCTTTCAATGTTACAATACATATTTATACATGCTGAAGCATCCAATACCATGGACCAAAAAACATCGCGTCCAAAACCATGGACCAAAAACCATAGGTAGGTTTGCCCAACCTAATATAGGGTCCAAAAAAATAATTTTCCTGGGGCGCTGCCCCAGACCTCATAGAGGGGGGCTACCCGCCCCCCTCAAACCCCCCAGACAGGGGGGGCTGCCGCCCCCCTGTGACCCCCCCACTGCGCAATCGGCGCAACAAAGGGGGTGCTCTGCCCCCCCTCTAATCCATCGGTTCACTACGTTGGTTAGTCGTGGAAAGAATATAACACAACCCAACATTCTCCCACTTGTTGTTTTCATTCCACCGGGGGCCATCGGAGAGCTTAGTCATTTTTCCATCCCTAAAACGCCCATTATTTCTCTACACCAAGAGAACTTCTCAGAGCTGACAGATTTTGTCAATGCATCTGTAGTATTCTTCAAAGTGTCCACCTTTACTAGCAACACCTTTTTGTCTTCTATCATATCCCTCACAAAGTGATACTAAACATCAATGTGCTTTGTCTTTGAATGATAAGCAAGGTTCCTTGCCAAGAAAATTGCACTTTGGCTGTCACTATCTATTCTTATAGCTCCCTATACTAACCCCATACTTGAACACAATCTTTGCAACCAAGCTGCTTCCTTGCTTGCATGAGTGGCCGCCATGTATTCTGCCTCTATAGTTGATAGTGCCACTATAGATTGTTTCTTACTCATCCAACTAACTGCTCCTCCAAATAGGTTAAACACATACCCACTTGTAGATCTTCTTTGATCCAAATCTCTAGTCCAGTCTACATCAACAAAGCCACAGATATCCAAAACTCTGTCCAATCGTGGTCTTCCTTGTTAGCGCAAACCATAATCACTAGTGCCACACAAATGCCTAAAAACTCGCTTCACTGCTGTCCAATTCTCCTTCCCTAGTTTTGACATAAACTTGCTCAATACTCCCACTGCATGTGCAATGTCTGGTCTAGTACAGACCATTGCATACATCAGGCTACCGATTGCACTTGCATATGGAACACGAGACATATCCTCTTCCTCTTCTTGTGTCTCGGGATACTGTTCAACAGATAGCTTTACACATACAGGAATAGGAACCTTCACTGGTTTACTATCCTGCATATTAAACCTTTGCAGTATTTTCTCGACATACTTCCTCTGGTTTAACCAAAGCTTCCTCTTTGCCCCATCTCTTTTAATTTCCATGCCCAGAATATAGTTTGCAGCACCATGGTCTTTCATGTCGAATTTGGAGAACAATTGGGTCTTCAAATCCTAGATAATTTCTTTGTTATTTCCAACCAACAACATATCATCCACATACAAGACCAAATAAATAACACAATCACCAATGAATTTACAATACACACAGTGATCTGCTTTGCTTCTGGTCAAGCCAAGTCCCCATATAAATGTATCAAATTTCTGATACCACATCGTTGGTGACTGTTTTAACCCATACAGAGACTTCTTTAACTTGCATACCAGTTCTTTCTTACCCTTCACCGCAAAGCCTTCAGGTTGCTTCATGTAGATCTCCTCTTCTAGATCCCCGTGAAGAAATGCTGTCTTCACATCCATCTGTACTACCTCAAAATCAAAAGCAACAGCAACAGATAAAAGTAATCTAATAGAAGCTAACTTGGCAACATGAGAAAAATATCACCAAAATCAATTCCCAACACATGGGAATAACCTTTTTCTACCAACCGAGCTTTGTATTTCTCCACCTTTCCTACTGCATTTGTCTTCTTCTTGAACACCCATTTGCTGCCAATGGGTTTCCTTCCAGCTGACAACTCCACTAGATCCCAAGCCTCATTTTTGTGCAAAGATGCCATTTCATCAACCATGGCCTCTTTCCAGAGTTTCCATCCTCTGAATCTACTGCTTCCTTCACAGTTCTGGGATCATCATCAATAATAGATAAAGAAAAATTTGAACAGAAAGTAGATGGACTATACCTTTCTGGCTGCCCTCCTTTCTCGAACTGATCTTCTTACACCCAGAGTTTGTGGCTCTTCATCTTCCGATTCCTTCTCTGCTGTAGAGTTTGATTCTTCCTCCTTTAGCTCAAACTCTATCTTCTCAGGTTCCTTTGGTTGGAATTCATGTTTAATAACATCTTTCACCTCTATGAAAACCACATCTTGGTTGTACACAACCTTCCTTGTTGCTGGGTTCCAAAGCTTATAACCCTTTAAACCATCCTTATACCCAATAAAGATGCACTTTTATGATTTACTATCCAACTTGGTTCGTTTCTCCTTTGGAACATGTACATATGCATCACATCCAAATACCCTCAGATGTTAAAGGGGGGGTTTCTTACCAGTCCATACCTCTTGTGGAGTCTTATCCTCCAACGCTGATGAAGGTGATCTGTTAACCAGGTAACATGCTGTCTCCACCGCCTCTGCCCAGAATTCCTGTCCTAACCCGACACTACTGAGCATGCTTCTTGCCCTTTCCATCAACGTATTGTTCATTCTTTCTGCAACTCCATTTTGCTGAAGTGAATATGGAGTAGTCTTCTACCATGCTATACCACACTTACAGAATTCTTCAAATTCCTTACTGCAAAACTCTCCACCGTTATCTGTCCTCAACACCTTTATTTTCTTCTTTGTTTGGTTTTCCACCAGAGCCTTAAATTCTTTAAGCTTGTCAAAGACTTCAGATTTCTTCTTAAGGAAATACATCCATGTATTCCTTGAGAAGTCATCTATAAATGATACATAGTACACAGACTTATACAGTGATGGAACCTTCACAGGTCCAAACACATCACTGTGCACAAGCTCTAATATCTATTTCACCCTCTTACCACCAGAGGGGAAACTCACCCGATTTTGCTTCCCATATACACAATTTTCACAAAAATAAAAATCCAGAGAACTCATACCTTATACCATACCTTTATCATGAGGTATTCAAAGGCCCTTCTCTCCAATATGTCTAAGCCTTTGATGCCACAACATGGTCTTCTCTCCAGAGACCACTCGATTTTCTGCTCCACTTTCAGGAACCACAGAACTATTACAACCATCAACAACAGTGCTACCTTGCAGCTTGTACAGAGTTCCAATCCAAACTCCCTGCATCAATACCAGTGCTCCCCGAACCATCTTGTAGGTATCCTTCTCGAACACTGTTTTTACACCTGCATCATCCAACTTGCTTATAGAAATAAGATTTCTGGCCAATGCAGGAATATACAGAACACTTGGAAGTGTTATAACCCTTCCACCTTGAAACTTCAACTTTAATTTTCCGCGACCAATGATTCTAGCCTTCCTGTCATCCCCCAAGAATACATCACCACCATCGTATTTCTCACACTCGCAGAACCACTCCCTATGGAGAGTGAAGTGAAAGGATGCACCCGAGTCAATCAACCATGCCTCATGATCTACATGTGTGCTTGAAGAAGCCAAGTACACATCCCCACCTTCATCTGAGGTGGTTTTCACCTCTGCAGAAGGAGCATCATCAGATCCCTTTCCTTTATCAGGAGCTTTAGATTTACAACCCCTTTTGTAGTGCCCTTCCTTTCCGCATTTCCAGCACACAACCTTTACAGGTTTTCCTGGAGATTTACATCTCCCTCTAGATTTAGATCTCCCACTCGTTGAATTATTTTTGTTTCTGTTCTGGGACCATTCTCTTATAGACAAGGCATCACCATTCTGGCTCTCCATATTTTTTTGTCTCATCTCCTCCGTCAGTAAGGATGATACTATTTCATCAAAATGCAAGGTAGTTTCGTTGCTACCTATTGCAATAACCAGACTATCCCATGAATCTGGTAGAGAACAAAACAAACTAAAGCACTTATCTTCATCTGAAATTTTAATATCAATAAATGCTAATTGACTTACCACAGTATTAAATGCTTTCAAATGCTTTGTCACCGAGTCTACATCTTTCATCCTCAGGTTATACAGCTTTTTCCGCAGGAAAAATTTATTCACTGGAGACTTAGTACAAAGTCCCTAACTTGTCCCACAAAGCCTTCACCGTAGCTTCCCCTGATACATTCAACAATACTGAATCTAAGACACATAATCGTATTGTGCTCTTTGCCTTCTGATCCAACTTCTTCCATTCTTCATCGGACACTCCCGTTGGTTTAGTACCCGGATCTACCATGATCCACTAATCTTTATCCACCAACAGATCCTCCATCTTGAGTTTCCACAACTCAAAACTCTGACCATTAAATTTCTTGATCTCTATCTTTCCATTGCTTGCCATCTTCTTTCACCACTAGAATCGATCTCACAGATCTACCACTGAACAGGGTGTACCACTTGCCTGAGTGAAACCTGTCAACAACAAAGGTGTCCCCTTGAAGCCAAAAAATCTTCGATACCAAATGTAGGTTTTAACCCCGTACATAAATTACTTGCATACAAATTCTAAAACACATAAAATAAACAATGTGAGAGCATAACACATAAAACACATATACACAGAGATTTCCCCTGGATCCCAAAACTGAGACTACCAACTTGATTTTTCATTATATTCCTTTCAATGTTACAATACATATTTATACATGTTGAAGCATCCAATACCATGGACCGAAAAACATCGCGTCCAAAACCATGGACCGAAAACCATAGGTAGGTTCGCCCAACCTAATATAGGGTCAAAAAAAAAAAAATCCCGGGGCGCTACCCCGGACTCCATAGAGGGGGGCTACCCGCCCCCCCTCAAACCCCCCGGACAGGGGGGTTGCTGCCCCCCGGTGACCCCCCCGCTACGCAATCAGTGCAACGAAGGGGGGGCTCCGCCCCCCTCTAGCCCCCGTTCACTACGTAGGTTAGTCGTGGAAAGAATATAACACAACCCAATAATTTGTTGCATTTTCTATGTTGCACATTGTTTGTCTCTTCCCTTCCTTATCTATATTTTCAATGAATAAAAAGATTCCATTTCCTCATGCTAGATTTTCATTATATGGAATTCAGATGAATTTGTGCCGAGCCATAAAACTAAAACTTGATTCAAGATCAACTTAAAATTTACTGAATCAACCTAAGGAGCATTTGTCACATTAATGCAAAGACATAGAGGTCTAGGCTAGAGACATGTTCGGGAGTCATTAAATGTAGGACTTGTCATTGTTTTCCAGTGTTGCATCTAGGGGGTGAAATCTCATTCCATGTATGTGAGTGTACAGTATCGTACTCCATGTACCTTTAGGTATATTGGTGGTGCTCCATACACGTAAAGTATATGGGAACATTCTTAGCAAATGATTACGTATAAGACAACACTACTACGGACTACACTCCCACGTATCGTCGCGTATATTTTGGGAGTCCCCAATAGGTTACTATCCATCCATAAGTAACTGAGTCTGCGGCCTTTTAAAACGTGATACACCAAACACAACATTCGAGGAGATTGGCTACCGTACATTAAGTCCTTAGTTTTCCAAGGTGTATATTTCAGTTCATGGTTGCATGTTAATCCTTTATGCCTAGATTACCCTCTTTTTGTGTTAATAAAATTTACTATCCAATGTGGAAAAACAAGATCCCGCACTCTGTCGTTTGCGTAGAATTCAAAATAAGCCTCCTCTTCCACTAGAGGCTACTCCTAGTCATCGTGAGAAGCATAAAAGAACGCAAACTACCGAATCAGGAAACTCGGGAACTAATTTTGGTCCTCCTCATGAATAGGATCAACCAGAATCATCAGTTCCCTTGAGTAGCGAACTTGAGATTACATCTACTTTTGTCAGTGAAAATAACACAACCAATACTGAATTACCTGAAACTTTGTTCCCTGAGGTTATATAATCTGACCTTCCTTAGTCAGAAACTTTATTTCCTTAGGTCATTGAACCTGAGGACCCTCAACCATCTTTTCCTGTTACTTCAGGTATTTCATCCACTCTTCCGTTGTCTCAGACAAATATGCCTGCTATATATCTCATCCCCGACGGTGAACTGTTTCCATTGGACTTGTGAGTATCGAGGATATCCCACAAGAAGAGACTTGTCCTTCTACTCATTTGGAGGGAATTTTCCTTTATCCAACCCATTCTCTTCTTCCTCCTCCACCTCCCGAACAAACTTCTTTACCTGGTTATTTTGAATTACCTTTGAATTTCATGCGACAACCCGCATTGGGATTATTGACCATGACTGGAATTGATATGGCTTTTGCTCTTGCATCTACCACTATGGTTGATACTTCAAATATCACTTCCACATATATTTTTTAGACATCACCAGAGGCACATCTGTATGGTGGCCCGTTTGTCCCACCAGGTTATCAGTCCTTATCTAGTACCTTCTCTTGCACATCTTCCAAATTATCGATATCCTCCATGTCATCCACTTCGAGAATTCCATCTAGCATTGCTCTTATGAGTGCTGCACAACCTACTCCTTCTCCTCCTCCTGCACCTAGAGTTGAACAATAGGCTGGCCCTTATGTTAGTGGGAAAGGTCTTCTTCAAAAACCTAACTATCCTTATGTTGGGTACCCTCCGTAAGGGGAGAAGTTTCCTCCATCATCCCCTCCTCCTTCGGAAGGGGGAAACCTGTTGTTGGTATACCTCAAATTGGTAACCAACCTTATTATAGTCCTCCTTATCCTGGGATGGATGTTAGTGTTTGGCAGCCTACTTTGCCCACTCAACCTGTTTCGATGTTGGGTTCATTGTTTGTTTCCCAAATTGTGCCATCATCTTAAGTTCCTATTCCTCAAATTCATGTAACTCAACCTGTATAGGCTACGATCACATATCAACCTCTTCCTTTAGTCTTTGGTACCTCTTAGGTCCCACTTACTCAGCCTTTACAAGTTCCTTTACAATCTCAATTTCTTGCACAAGGTATTACTCAAATAACATTGGGGCAAAATTTGTACGGTATGGAACAACATCAATCAAACCCTCTTTATTATGGGACAATACAAATCCCCATCAGGCAACAATATAGACCTTGTCAAGGTATCCCTTAAGTGCCTTTTCAAGGCCAACAAATTCATGGTTATCTTAGGGATGGTCAACAAGGTCACTTGTATTACGGATATCAGAATCCTCCTTATTCTGGTAACCAGGTTCCTTACTATCAGAACCCTCCTTATTCAGGAATGAAAGTGCATGTTTCCCAGGGTATTCCTTCATATCTAGGTCATCCTCAATTGGAATTTGATCGACAGTTTCCTTTTGTGGCCACTCTTGAGTTACCAAATTTGACTCGGCTGACTAATGACCACATTGCTCATTCGCCTTGATGGCCGATTATTCCTACTAAATTTCCTTCCAACATCCATAAATTCAATGGGAATCCAGGAGAAGACTCGTCGATTCATGTCATGATGTATCATCTATGGTGTTCATCAAAATCCCTTAATGATGATTCTATTCGATTCATCCTTTCCAAAGAACACTTACGAGTACCACTGCTAAATGGTATATTGAGTTTCCTAGAGCGTCATTCCATGATTTCAGTACCTTAGCCATAACCTTCCTCACGCATTTCCATTTTCCCATTAGATAAGAAACTGGAATGGAAATGTTAACCAACTTCAAACAATCAGATTCCACTCACATTTCTGATCACATTCATGAGTGGAGGCGTCGTCATCGATTGGTCAAAACTTCTGTTCCAAATCAATTGCTCACAGAATGGTTCACCAAATCTCTGTTGGCACCCATAGCAGAAGATGTGGCCAAATGTGGAGTCATGATTGAAGAGTGAGTAATTTCTCATGCACAATATTTGGATTGGGTTTATACCCAATCTGGCACGCTCTATGATAAGATACCAAATGCTCCGAGACCTTCAAATATTGTTCCTCCTCTTATGCCTGGTAAATAATCTCCTGTTGTTGATGGTTTTATTGGTTCTAATAGTATGCAGACAACGAGTAAAACATCTGGAATTGCTCCACCCACATCTGCTCAAAACCATCAATCCCACCCTTTTTTGTCTTCTACTTTCAAGATAAATGTCGTTCCATTTGACAAAGGCAACTCTCAAAAACAACCTGGAAGCAAGAAGAAAGGAAGAGGTAAGAAAAAGAAACATCCCTCTTTGTAGGATAAATAAAAAAACTAGTCTTCTAATGAGAAACATAAGCCTCGATGTCCTTGCTTGATTTGCAATGAGGAGCACTTTACACATGATTGTCCTCACCGCATTGAAGTGAATCAATTTCTTAAGTCTTCCACTTCTCCCGCAGTGTTGACCAACCCGTTCCCTAATCAAGAGACTCATATGGTTTCCTGGGACCCATCTTCCTCTAACACGGTTCTAATGCTTTCCTCTTCAAATCCGAGATCTAATGTTTTGGTAGCTACTCAGAATAAGGATTATGGTAATGCGAATATATCGAATGGTCAGGCTATTGATCAACCTTCCAGTTCGGCACCATCCTCATTAGATCCCACTCTGTTGCTGATTCCTACCGAATTGACTATTAAACCTCCAAATGGTGTTATTCCTAAGTCATCTTTCAACCCTCGTGCGAGAGGCACTTAGAATTATACAATAGTTGAATACTTGGCTCAGTCTCCATCAACTATGTCAACTCTTGAGGTGCTGTAGAACTTCCCTGCCCAAAATAGGGATTTATTTTTAGTTATCGGATGTGTGGATCCATCGGATTCCAACCTTGTCATTTTCTCTCATGAAAACTATACCCCTCGGCTTCTAGATCAGCTAGCTTTTATAATCCAAGTCGTCATCCGTGGTAAGAATATTCATCATTCTATCGTGGATGAGGGAGCCTCGACTTGCATTATGTCCATGTATTGTTGGAAGGCGATTGGTTCTCCTCAACTAAGTCAGTGACCTACTACATTGAAATCCTTTATCGGGAGAACATACAAACCTTGTGGGATTTTTAAGTCCCTACAAGTTGAATTAGGGGGAAAAAATGTGTTCATAGAATTTGAAGCTATCGGTGGACCTCTTGATTACAATATTCCAATAAGATGTACGTGGGTTTATGCCATGGTTGTTGTCGTTTCTACTTACTTCCGTATAATCTCTTTCCCCACAGAGGTGGGATTGTAGCCATAGACCAACTCACTTTTTTCGCTTCTGATTCACATGTTACTGGAAGTGTCCCTCTTGTGGGGAAAACCCTACAGTCATATTAGCATGTTAGAGTTGGATTGTTGAAGGATTCTTCACTTATGGGGACCTTTGCACTCCCTCCTCCTCTGTTTCACGAAAATTCATCTTCAGTAGCCTATATCAACATGATATCATTTTCTACTATCCTGGCTGATCCATGTATTGTACCAAAAAACACTGACATCCAAAGTTTTGGCAACCGAATGCCTCTAAGCCTCATTGAGCTAGATTACGAAGCATTTATTCGGGTTATGTGGTTTCCTCTTTGATTCACTTAATTGGGTAGAAAGATCGTTGGACTATGGTACATCTTCTGATCCTTTCTCACGTGTATTCCATACTAACAAAAGCATCATGGAAATCATGATGTTAGATGATGCGTTATGGGACGAACATCACCATCATTCCTCATTACCTGATTCCATTGAGGATAGTCTCAATGATGTATACTTGCCCGATTATGTCTATCTTTTTACAAATTCTGTGTGTATTCATGAGGTCAATTTAGAAAATAACCTTTTGAATATCGAAGAGATGATACCTATTGACATTTCCATGAAGCCAGGTGTTGTTGAAAATATACACATTGGAGCATATTGTTCTCCATCCGAGATAGAGACTTATTGAGCCCTTTTTCATGAGTTCCGAGATGTCTTTGCCTAGAGCTACAAGGAGATGTTAAGTATCGACCCAAATATAGTTGTACATGAAATTCAGACGTATCCTGATGCCAAAACAATCCGGTAGAGGCTCCATCTAGGCCATCCCAGGAAGGCTACAAGTATTAAAGATGAAGTTGAAAATATTCTTCGAGATGGTTTCATACACCGCATTCCTTTAACTAATTGGGTGTCAAATGTAGTTCCTATTAGGGAGAAATAGGACACCATTCGAGTGTGCATTGATTACCGAAATATGAATCATGCATGTATGAAGGACAATTATCCCACCCCATTTATTGACCAGATTATTGATGACTACGTTGATTGCGAAATTTATTCATTCATGGATGAATTTTCAGGCTATAATCAAATCAACATTCTCCCAATGGACCAACCTAAAACTGCTTTTATTTGTCCATGGGGCACTTTTGCCTATAGGAAACTCCTGTTTGGTTTAAATAATGATGGGGCCATGTTCCAATGTGCCATGGATTATGCTTTTAATGATATCCAACACATTGTTCAACCATATTTGGATGACCTCCCTGCTCACTCAAAACATCGGACTAATCACCTCATCCTCTTCAGGTTATTTTCCTTCATTGTAGACATTATAATATTCACCTTAACCCACACAAATGTGTGTTTTATGTTAGTTCTGGTCGACTCTTAGGTTTCGTTATATCAAAACAAGGAATTCATATTGATCCATTGAAATTATAGGCAATTTTCAATTTGCCTGCACCTTCTTCACTAGTTCAATGTCAACGACTTCAAGGGAAAGCTAACTTCCTACAAATATTCATCTCTAATTATGTTGAATTGACCAAAGGGTTCACTCACTTTCTGAAAAAGGGGTTCCCTTCCATTGGGATAACGCAACTCAAAAAGTGTTTTATTCCCTAAAAGATGTATTGGTTTGGGCTTCTCTTCTATATGCCCCTAACTATCAGCATAATTACTTCCTGTATCTTGCTTCTTCCATTTCTACTATAGCAATGGTATTGGTCCAAGAAGATGATTTAGGGACTAAAAAACACATCTACTATTTGATTCATAATCTTAACAATACCAAAATTTGATATTCCCACGTAGAAAAGTTGGCTTTGGAAGTTGTTCAAGCAGTGCAAAGATTTCACCAATACATCTTCCTGCAAAAGACTATGGTCATTTCAGATTGCAACCCTATAACAAAAATTTTGTCACGTCAACAGGTCTAGGCCTACAGCCTAACATGGAATAGGTCGCATCCTATTCACAAGTAATATCTAGAACATAAAGCATTTTGGTCCTTCCTTGTACACTTATCTGAGGACTTTTTGGTGCTAATCTAGGGCTTCGACCCTCTTCCTTATTCAGGCATAATCTTGACCTCCTACTCAACCAACAAATAGAATACTTTGGCACCCCTTTCCACATGTCCAGAACTTCTGATAAATAATACAACCTCCTCTTCATCCTTCTTGAAGCATATGCATTCTAGCTCAACCTCTCTTGAAGGCTCGAAGCTCCTTTCATGGCTAGATGTTCTCTTACAAGGTGAGTTGTTATGTATGTGTGAAATGAGAAGGGATAATTCCCTTTTATAGTGACTTTGGGGTACCCAAGGAGTACGAATATTGGTTGGGCTGACTTGATCTTATCAGGTCAAATTGAAGAATTAATTCAAATTTTAATTTTAATTTCCCTCATTTTTCAAGGGTCGACTTGTAGTTGAGGAATACCGATCACAACCATCCAAAAATTAGCACTATTAGAATTGAAAGATCCATTAATGGTTGAATAATTTGAGGTTGTAATCAAAGAATCAGATGATCAAGAATGAGAACAACAAGATTTGGAGTGCATAACAAAATAAAAACAACCAACACAAGGTGTGTCTATCTTACAAATGAAAAAGTTTGAAGATAGAATCGTCATAAAGATAGATGTAAAAGTGAGTGGTTATAAATAATGTGCACTTGATGTCCAAATAAACATAGGAGTAATGAACTCCTATGCAAAGCATAATGCAAAACAAAAATATTATTGGAAACCTACAAACCTAAAGTTTAGATTAATAAACAAAACCCTTCAAATCAATGGCTCCAAATTTCCCGATATTGTTAAATGGAATAGAAACCTTAGTTAATGTATACAATTTTGACACTGAAATTGATATATTATTAGGTCAAGCTTTTGTAAGAATACATTTTCCTCGTCCTACATTCCAAGCATATAAGTCTCAATATTCAAGGCAATATTATAAAAATAGCAAATAGATCTAATGATGTCAATCGAGTAGTAGATATTGTTCCAGATGTAGTAGAATGTTATTTTGACAAATTAGCCAATATTAACAAGGTAATCAGAAATGTGAAACTTCAAGGTCCTAAATATATGAAAGAAATAAAAGAAATGATTGAAGTTGAATGTAGTGCAAATTCTCCTAGTGCCTTATGGAAAAGGGATCACTCTTTGTAGATATTCCGTACAAACAAAAATACTCTTCTACTCCCTAGAAGTTCTTTTCAAATCAAATGTCACAACCATAACTTGAGTTTTATAAAATAGAAGTTGTTGAAATTTTAGCAAAGAAGTTGATTGAGCCAAGTTGTAGTCCTTGGACTTGCCCAAAATTTTATGTGAACAATCATTTAGAAAAAAAAAGAGGAAAGCGTCATATGGTTATCAATTATAGAGCATTAAATTATGCTCTCCTACCAATCAAGTATTCTTTACCATTGGAAGAAACCTTGTTCAAGAAGATCATCAATAACAATCTATTTAGGAAGTTTGATCTAAAGAGTGGATTTTGGAAAATAGGAATCAAACCATCTAACAAGTATAGGACATGATTTGTTTTGCCACATGAATAATTCCAATGGAGAGTCAATCCATTTGAATTGAAGAATGCTCCTTCAGAATTCCAGAAAATAATGGAGGATATTTTTGGTGATTTGCATTTTGTAATTATGTACATAGGTGGTTTTTTAATTCGCTCGTTTGATTTAAACGAAAATAAGAAACACTTGCAACTAGTTCATCAAAGAATTTATAGACATTGATAGTCCTCAATAAACCAAAACTTGAGTTTTCTAAGACCCAAATAGAATATCTATAATTAATCTTATTTCAAGGAAAGGTTGAACTGTAGGATCATGTATTGAAGTCATTGTCAGAATTTCCAGATACAATTCATGATCGATTACAGTTACAAAGGTTACACAGATTTTATAGAAAAGGCTCAAAGGAGTTGAATGAACACCTACTATGACAACAACAATTCAAATAATTAAGCAAAAGGTCCAAAAATTACCAATCCTAATTCTCCCTTGACATGAGTCATCATATGCATTGGAGACAGATGCGTCAAATGAATTTTGGGCTAGTGTTTTGATGCAGAAGAATTCTAAAAGAGTAGAAGTATGTTCTTATGCTTCAATATGTTTTAGTGACACTAAATTAAAATATCCCTCATCTCATAGAGAAATTATTGTTTTAAAAAGAGAAATTAAAAGATTCAGATTGTTCCTTAAAACTATAAAATTCATTATTAGAACAGATCTTAAGCACATGGAAGAAATGTTATGAAATAAAAGGTTGATAGAGCAAGAAAACAATAGAATAATGACATGGAGCTTCTGGCTAGATGGATTTGACATTAAAAGTCAATAAAAAAAGGGTTAATACAACTGCCTAACAAATTTCCTCATAAGGGAAGCAACATCTAAAGAGATCAAGATGGTTAGTTGCTCTAATGCACCGTCTTAAACAACTATGCTTGCACCACTCCTTGCTCCTAATGGATTTCATTAGGTCCTATGCAAATATTGTTATGAAACTTGTTGGTTTGATTTTTTAGTAGAAAGAGGCAAAAAAATTCCTACATGTGAATGTATACTTGAACATTGGAACAATAACAGTGATAGTGATATTAGTTATATCTAGTGTTTTAATGAGTCACCAAAAATGTATCAAGGGGCTATTAGGTTTGAACCATTTTCAAGACAAAGATATATTTGTTTATATGAATCATAGTTGTCCTATACATACACTATAATATAATGATGTATGTCAAACATGCCAATAAAGTATGGTTGATGTTTTAATTTAGTTCAATGTGCAACCCCTATAACCATTAGTCACCTTGGTTCAAAATACTCTTACACAAATAGTGTCCAAAAGATGAATGCTTCAGACACATCATACATAATGACTTCATCAACTATCTCTAAGAGGATATTCAAATAATAGCCCAATCTAAGTCATGGTTTTACTTTCAACTAGAACACATGTTCAATATTCTCAAGGTATCAAGGCTCAAACCACCAAATAAACCTACATATAAAGAAATATCAAAATTTTATGGATTAGTATGTAATCCAGTTGATGAGAGAGTTCCAATTATGTACCACCCTCCTTTCTTTCCCAGTTACAAATTCATGCCACCTCATGTTGAGGTTCACATCTCACCAAGCGTAGAACATCTATATTATTCCAGTGATAGCAGTGATTGAAGGAATCTAGGTAAAGAAGTGTAGAGGGACAATTTTGGTTTGTCATGTCTAGCCACTTGACAATGATAATGACCATTACCATGGGATTCTGATAAAATATCCACTATGTAAGTCTTGTCTAGAAAATATGATTTTACTATAAAGATGATGAGTCCTCATGCATCAAAACACTCCAAGGGACGAGACAATATTGAATTGTATCTGATACCTCATCTACCTTTAAAGGACACTTCAACATCTTTAGTAACGCATATTTGTATGTTTTATATAACCAATTTACTTGTAAAAATTGATATAAATAAACCTTCTCTCAAGTCATTTGACACAGAGAATGGAAGAGAAAGATTGAGAGTTAGCTAGTTTAAGTGGTCAAGTCTGTAAAGTAGATAAAGGGTATGCTTTATGCTTTGCAACTCAGCTGATCCTACCATATCAAAATCTTGTCTCTTATCAGAGTTTGTATGCATATGTAGGACTTTGACATATGCTTTGTGCTTCATAGGGTTATCATGATATTATCACATCAGAGATCTTCCTTTCAAAAATATGTATTTTAGTTGATTACAAGACTTATAAAGGTCAGTTTGTGCCTTTAAGAGGAAAGTCTATAAATTTAAGTCTATGGATTGGTTGCTTGGAAATTAAGATGTACTAATCGAAACATAAGAATGGATGTTCAAAACTTAAACATATATAGATCGGAGATCTTTCTTGGAAATATCAAAGGGAGCTTCCAGTTTGGAGCAATCAATCTTAAGTTTTCCATATTTATCAAGTGCCAAGAGGGATCAAATCTCTCACAGTGCAAATATTTCTTCAAGATTTTCACCTTAAGAGAGGTTTACACACATATACAGACACTTCATGTATCAAATCCATGTAGAAGGAATTAAACATCTCCTTCATTTTGTACAATACACTAATAAAATGTTTTAATCATGAATAAAAAATCAATTGCAAAGAAGAAATTACACACCCACCCACCCACACAGACACACACACACACACACCATGCATCAAATCCATGTCGAGCATGCAGGAAGGAATTAAACATGTCCTTCATTTTGAACAACACACTAATAAAACATTTTAATCATTTAAAAAAAATTACTTTATATAATATATACATAGTTGACATCGAAATATTTACTCAACGTGGTCATGGAAATATTTTTAAAATGACTCACATTGTTCACATTAAAATGTTTTTTTATTATTAGTGTATTTTAAAATACATTAAAAAGTAGAAAGGATATATTCATGGTATTCTCTCTCTATACACATACATACACACATTTATTGTTAAAATATTTTTCTTAGCATTCATATTGAAGTATTTTATTTATAATTCACAATTGAAATTGTTTTTGTCATGTATATCTATGATGTTGAAGTATTTTATTCAATGTGCATATTAAAACATTTTACTTTTAACCCACATTAAATCTATTATTAATATTTTTAAATACTACATAAATATTTGATAAGAAAAATTGAATAGATTGCATATATCTCATAATAGAAAGTGAAAACAACAATCATAATAATAATAATAATAATAATTTCGATTAGTTTATCTTTTTCTATATAAATTTATATCACTTAAGAGATTTTCTTTACCTCGACCTTCTTTAGTTTCGAAGGCGAATTCTATGAGAAAACTTGCGGGGTTGTGATGGGTTCTCCCCTCTCTCCTATAGTTGCTAACCTTTTTATGGAGGATTTTGAATCAAAAGCTTTAGCTTCTTCTTGTTTTAAACCAAAAATTTGGAAAAGGTTTGTAGATGATACTTTCAACTTATGGCCCCATGGTCAAGAGAAATTGGCTTCCTTTTTGGATCATCTTAATAATCAATCTGATTCCATAAAATTTACCATGGAATGTGAAGTTAATGGTAGCTTACCCTTCCTTGATGTTATTATCTCTAAAAAAGATGATGGTTCTTTCTCCCACCAGGTATTTCGTAAGAATACCCACAGTGAGCAATATCTTCATGCTAAATCTCATCTTTTTCTAGCCTAGAAACTAGATGTTCTCAACACTCTAGCTACTAGGGCTTTAAGGGTTTCTGATGAAGATCATTTGATGGATGAGAAGACCCATCTTTTAAATGTCTTCAAGAAGAATGGTTATAATACGTTCCAAGGTTTCTGATCCCTTTTAAAAGCAAGACAGGGACCTAGAACTAAGAAAGAAATTAAGATAGCCTATAGTGTCCAACTTCCCTTTATCCAAGGGACACCTGACAAGATTGCTAGGATTCTGAGGAAGAAATCGATTGGCTCTACATTTAGACCTTTGAAAACCATTCGTAACTTTTTAAGATCTTTCAAAGACCCTATTGATCCAAAATGCATGAAAGTTGTTTATTTAATTCCTTTTTCTTGTGGAACACCCTACATTGGAGAGATAGAGTGTTCAATTTCACAAAGAATTCAAGAGCACACAGTGGACCTTAGGCACTATAGGACCCGCTCCTCTTCTTTAGCAGAACATGCTGAATTAACGAAGCACCACATTTTTTTAGAGGATTCTAATTCCTTGCGAGGGTTGACCATTTCCATCACCGAAAATTAAGAGAAGCCTTTGAAATTGAAAATAGGATTAAGACTCTTAATAGGGACGATGGATGGAAGCTATCCTTCTCTTTGTTCTTAACCCCGTGTTCCTTCCTCTGTATTAGTTAGTGGGTCATATTCTTTGGCTTTTAATAGTTTTTATTTTATTATATTAATGAATTTTTTTTTAGGTGAATTGTATAATTCTCTTTAATAAATAATATCAAATTCCTCATTTAAACTTATCACATTTAGGTAAATAGTGATTTTATTATTATTATTAAGATATTATTTTATATTTTTATTAATAGTAATGTGTTATGATTTCGTAATTTCTTAAGATAATTATTCTTAAAATGAATTGTTGTTTTAATAATGATAATAATAATAATTATAAATTAGTTGGAAAAAAATAATTAAAATAATATGAAATAAATTAATTTAAAATAAAAAATCAAAATTAGCTATTGAATTTATTAATTTGTATCCCTTAACGTTCCCTTTTATTCATTTTTCTTTTGTACGTTGGATAGTGACCATTGCATCTCTGAGATATATTTTAGTTGTTTGTTGATCTTGCTCCTTATCCTTTCCTGATGATGAACCTAGATTGAGGTTCGAAACAGTTTGACCAATATTTCTCCATATGATTTTCTAGAACATCTTATGCATTATATCATGAATCACAGAAGCATCCAATCTGAGATTTTATTTATGACTTAGGCAGACATAATTTTTTTGTTATTAATATATATCATATGTCAATTGAATACAAATGAATTATATATCTCCTTCATAGTGATATCAATATTATTTTTAGATATCGCCTGTTAAGTCCATTCCATATTAAGTAATGGAATTGTTTTCTACATTATAAGATGAGAGCAACTAAATATAGAATGTAATTGACACATCGCATCTAAAAACAACATTAATATTACAATCCAATGTTACGGAGAAATGTAATTCATTTATATATATATATATATATATATATATATATATATATAGATATATATTTTACTATAACATAATTGTATATTAATTTTTTTTTGTATATTAATGTGGATCCTGTGCGTTTGGATAGTTGTCCTGAAAAGCATGAAAAGTAGATTCCTCAACTTTAATTTTTCATTTATCTGCTGGAGATGCGTTTGATGTTTGTCCTTGGTTTGAATTCACTTTTATTTTATGAAGATTTGGTTGTTGTGGGGTAAACATCACCTCTTGTTTTTCCCACTTGTTTAGAAATGATACTGGACTGATATCAATGTCTAGAAAGGAATCTTTAAAAACTTTTCGGAACGCGGGAGAAGGCTGAACTGCCAATTCAATGCCATCTAGAAGCTCCCACATGAATATCTGGAACATGTTAGTGGAAGTTTCAATTGCATGTTGCACCCATAATCTGCAATTTTCATTAATTAATGCTTTTGATTGCCATCCCATTTCAAAAATCACTGAAGTACAAATTTTGTTTGACAGTAATAAACTGATAAGATGAACGACATTATTATTCCAGTTTCCTGAAATAATACTAATTGTAATTAACGCTATTTGATTAATCATAAAGCGTAAAAATTTTGGTTCGCCTTGAAGTTCATCTAATTGCTGCAACCCCTGTCATTTCTCAATTGGTTTCAACATCTCAAAAACAACCTGGAAGCAAGAAGAAAGGAAGAGGTAAGAAAAAGAAAGATCCCTCTCTGTAGGATAAACAAAAAAACTAGTCTTCTAATGAGAAACATAAGCCTCGATGTCCTTGCTTGATTTGCAATGAGGAGCACTTTACACATGATTGTCCTCACCACATTGAAGTGAATCAATTTCTTAAGTCTTCCACTTCTCCCGCAGTTTTGACCAACCCGTTCCCTAATCAAGAGACTCATATGGTTTCCTGGGACCCATCTTCCTCTAACACGGTTCTAATGCTTTCCTCTTCAAAGCCGAGATCTAATGTTTTGGTAGCTACTCAGAATAAGGATTATGGTAATGCGAATATATCGAATGGTCAGGCTATTGATCAACCTGCCAGTTCGGCACCATCCTCATTAGATCCCACTCTGTTGCTGATTCCTACCGAATTGACTATTAAACCTCCAAATGGTGTTATTCATAAGTCAGCTTTCAACCCTCGTGCGAGAGGCACTTAGAATTATACCATAGTTGAATACTTGGCTCAGTCTCCATCAACTATGTCAACTCTTGGGGTGCTGTAGAACTTCCCTGCCCAAAATAGGGCTTTATTTATAGTTATCGGATGTGTGGATCCATCGGATTCCAACCTTGTCATTTTCTCTCATGAAAACTATACCCCTCGGCTTCTAGATCAGCTAGATTTTATAATCCAAGTCGTCATCCGTGGTAAGAATATTCATCATTCTATCGTGGATGAGGGAGCCTCGACTTGCATTATGTTCATGTATTGTTGGAAGGCGATTGGTTCTCCTCAACTAAGTCAGTGACCTACTACATTGAAATCCTTTATCGGGAGAACATACAAACCTTGTGGGATTTTTAAGTCCCTACAAGTTGAATTAGGGGGAAAATATGTGTTCATAGAATTTGAAGCTATCGATGGACCTCTTGATTACAATATTCCAATAAGATGTATGTGGGTTTATGCCATGGTTGTTGTCGTTTCTACTTACTTCCGTATAATCTCTTTTCCCCACAGAGGTGGGATTGTAGCCATAGACCAACTCACTTTTTTCGCTTCTGATTCACATGTTACTGGAAGTGTCCCTCTTGTGGGGAAAACCCTACAGTCATATTAGCATGTTAGAGTTGGATTGTTGAAGGATTCTTCACTTATGGGGACCTTTGCACTCCCTCCTCCTCTGTTTCACGAAAAGTCATCTTCAGTAGCCTATATCAACATGATATCATCTTCTACTATCCTGGCTGATCCATGTATTGTACCAGAAAACACTGACATCCAAAGTTTTGGCAATCGAATGCCTCTAAGCCTCATTGAGCTAGATTACGAAGCATTTATTCGGGTTATGTGGTTTCCTCTTTTGATTCACTTAATTGGGTAGAAAGATCGTTGGACTATGGTACATCTTCTGATCCTTTCTCACGTGTATTCCATACTAAAAAAAGCATCATGGAAATCATGATGTTAGATGATGCGTTATGGGACGAACATCACCATCATTCCTCATTACCTGATTCCATTGAGGATAGTCTCAATGATGTATACTTGCCCAATTATGTCTATCTTTTTACAAATTCTGTGTGTATTCATGAGGTCAATTTAGAAAATAACCTTTTGAATATCGAAGAGACGATACCTATTGACATTTCCATGAAGCCAGGTGTTGTTGAAAATATACACATTGGAGCATATTGTTCTCCATCCGAGATAGAGACTTATTGAGCCCTTTTTCATGAGTTCCGAGATGTCTTTGCCTAGAGCTACAAGGAGATGTTAAGTATCGACCCAAATATAGTTGTACATGAAATTAAGACATATCCTGATGCCAAAACAGTCCGGTAGAGTCTCCATCTAGTCCATCCCAGGAAGGCTACTGGTATTAAAGATGAAGTTGAAAATATTCTTCGAGATGGTTTCATACACCGCATTCCTTTAACTAATTGGGTGTCAAATGTAGTTCCTATTAGGGAGAAATAGGACACCATTCGAGTGTGCATTGATTACCGAAATATGAATCATGCATGTATGAAGGACAATTATCCCACCCCATCTATTGACTAGATTATTGATGACTACGTTGATTGCGAAATTTATTCATTCATGGATGAATTTTCAGGCTATAATCAAATCAACATTCTCCCAATGGACCAACCTAAAACTGCTTTTATTTGTCCATGGGGCACTTTTGCCTATAGGAAACTCCTGTTTGGTTTAAATAATGATGGGGCCATGTTCCAATGTGCCATGGATTATGCTTTTAATGATATCCAACACATTGTTCAACCATATTTGGATGACCTCCCTGCTCACTCAAAACATCGGACTAATCACCTCATCCTCTTCAGGTTATTTTCCTTCATTGTAGACATTATAATATTCACCTTAACCCACACAAATGTGTGTTTTATGTTAGTTCTGGTCGGCTCTTAGGTTTCGTTATATCAAAACAAGGAATTCATATTGATCCATTGAAATTATAGGCAATTTTCAATTTGCCTGCACCTTCTTCACTAGTTCAATGTAAACGACTTCAAGGGAAAGCTAACTTCCTACAAATATTCATCTCTAATTATGTTGAATTGACCAAAGGGTTCACTCACTTTCTGAAAAAGGGGTTCCCTTCCATTGGGATAACGCAACTCAAAAAGTGTTTTATTCCCTAAAAGATGTATTGGTTTGGGCTTCTCTTCTATATGCCCCTAACTATCAGCATAATTACTTCTTGTATCTTGCTTCTTTCATTTCTACTATAGCAATGGTATTGGTCCAAGAAGATGATTTAGGGACTAAAAAATACATCTACTATTTGATTCATAATCTTAACAATACCAAAATTCGATATTCCCACGTAGAAAAGTTGGCTTTGGAAGTTGTTCAAGCAGTGCAAAGATTTCACCAATACATCTTGCTGCAAAAGACTATGGTCATTTCAGATTGCAACCTTATAACAAAAATTTTGTCACGTCAACAGGTCTAGGCCTATGGCCTAGCATGGAATAGGTCGCATCCTATTCACAAGTAATATCTAGAACATAAAGCATTTTGGTCCTTCCTTGTACACTTATCTGAGGACTTTTTGGTCCTAATCTAGGGCTTCGACCCTCTTCCTTATTCAGGCATAATCTTGACCTCCTACTCAACCAACAAATAGAATACTTTGGCATCCCTTTCCACTTGTCCAGAACTTCTGATAAATAATACAACCTCCTCTTCATCCTTCTTGAAGCATATGCATTCTAGCTCAACCTCTCTTGAAGGCTCGAAGCTCCTTTCATGGCTAGATGTTCTCTTACAAGGTGAGTTGTTATGCATGTGTGAAATGAGAAGGGATAATTCCCTTTTATAGTGACTTTGGGGTACCCAAGGAGTACGAATATTGGTTGGGCTGACTTGATCTTATCAGGTCAAATTGAAGAATTAATTCAAATTTTAATTTTAATTTCCCTCATTTTTCAAGGGTCGACTTGTAGTTGAGGAATACCGATCACAACCATCCAAAAATTAGCACTATTAGAATTGAAAGATCCATTAATGGTTGAATAATTTGAGGTTGTAATCAAAGAATCAGATGATCAAGAACGAGAACAACAAGATTTGGAGTGCATACCAAAATAAAAACAACCAACACAAGGTGTGTCTATCTTACAAATGAAAAAGTTTGAAGATAGAATCGTCATAAAGATAGATGTAAAAGTGAGTGGTTATAAATAATGTGCACTTGATGTCCAAATAAACATAGAAGTAATGAACTCCTATGCAAAGCATAATGCAAAACAAAAATATTATTGGAAACCTACAAACCTAAAGTTTAGATTAATAAACAAAACCCTTCAAATCAATGGCTCCAAATTTCCCGATATTGTTAAATGGAATAGAAACCTTAGTTAATGTATACAATTTTGACACTGAAATTGATATATTATTAGGTCAAGCTTTTGTAAGAATACATTTTCCTCGTCCTACATTCCAAGCATATAAGTCTCAATATTCAAGGCAATATTATAAAAATAGCAAATAGATCTAATGATGTCAATCGAGTAGTAGATATTGTTCCAGATGTAGTAGAATGTTATTTTGACAAATTAGCCAATATTAACAAGGTAATCAGAAATGTGAAACTTCAAGGTCCTAAATATATGAAAGAAATAAAAGAAATGATTGAAGTTGAATGTAGTGCAAATTCTCCTAGTGCCTTATGGAAAAGGGATCACTCTTTGTAGATATTCCGTACAAAGAAAAATACTCTTCTACTCCCTAGAAGTTCTTTTCAAATCAAATGTCACAACCATAACTTGAGTTTTATAAAATAGAAGTTGTTGAACTTTTAGCAAAGATGTTGATTGAGCCAAGTTGTAGTCCTTGGACTTGCCCAAAATTTTATGTGAACAATCATTTAGAAAAAAAAAGAGGAAAGCGTCATATGGTTATCAATTATAGAGCATTAAATTATGCTCTCCTACCAATCAAGTATTCTTTACCATTGGAAGAAACCTTGTTCAAGAAGATCATCAATAACAATCTATTTAGGAAGTTTGATCTAAAGAGTGGATTTTGGAAAATAGGAATCAAACCATCTAACAAGTATAGGACATGATTTGTTTTGCCACATGAATAATTCCAATGGAGAGCCAATCCATTTGAATTGAAGAATGCTCCTTCAGAATTCCAGAAAATAATGGAGGATATTTTTGGTGATTTTCATTTTGTAATTATGTACATAGGTGGTTTTTTAATTCGCTCGTTTGATTTAAACGAACATAAGAAACACTTGCAACTAGTTCATCAAAGAATTTATAGACATTGATAGTCCTCAATAAACCAAAACTTGAGTTTTCTAAGACCCAAATAGAATATCTATAATTAATCTTATTTCGAGGAAAGGTTGAACTGTAGGATCATGTATTGAAGTCATTGTCAGAATTTCCAGATACAATTCATGATTGATTACAGTTACAAAGGTTACACAGATTCTATAGAAAAGGCTCAAAGGAGTTGAATGAACACCTACTATGACAACAACAATTCAAATAATTAAGCAAAAGGTCCAAAAATTAGCAATCCTAGTTCTCCCTTGACATGAGTCATCATATGCATTGGAGACAGATGCGTCAAATGAATTTTGGGCTAGTGTTTTGATGCAGAAGAATTCTAAAAGAGTAGAAGTATGTTCTTATGCTTCAATATGTTTTAGTGACACTAAATTAAAATATCCCTCATCTCATAGAGAAATTATTGTTTTAAAAAGAGAAATTAAAAGATTCAGATTGTTCCTTGAAACTATAAAATTCATTATTAGAACAGATCTTAAGCACATGGAAGAAATGTTATGAAATAAAAGGTTGATAGAGCAAGAAAACAATAGAATAATGACATGGAGCTTCTGGCTAGATGGATTTGACTTTAAAAGTCAATAAAAAATGGGTAAATACAACTGCCTAACAAATTTCCTCATAAGGGAAGCAACATCTAAAGAGATCAAGATGGTTAGTTGCTCTAATGCACCGTCTTAAACAACTATGCTTGCACCACTCCTTGCTCCTAATGGATTTCATTAGGTCCTATGCAAATATTGTTATGAAACTTGTTGGTTTGATTTTTTAGTAGAAAGAGGAAAAAAAATTCCTAGATGTGAATGTATACTTGAACATTGGAACAATAACAGTGATAGTGATATTAGTTATATCTAGTGTTTTAATGAGTCACCAAAAATGTATCAAGGGGCTATTAGGTTTGAACCATTTTCAAGACAAAGATATATTTGTTTATATGAATCATAGTTGTCCTATACATACACTGTAATATAATGATGTATGTCAAACATGCCAATAAAGTATGGTTGATGTTTTAATTTAGTTCAATGTGCAACCCCTATAACCATTAGTCACCTTGGTTTAAAATACTCTTACACAAATAGTGTCCAAAAGATGAATGCTTCAGACACATCATACATAATGACTTCATCAACTATCTCTAAGAGGATATTCAAATAATAGCCCAATCTAAGTCATGTTTTTACTTTCAACTAGAACACATGTTCAATATTCTCAAGGTATCAAGGCTCAAACCACCAAATAAACCTACATATAAAGAAATATCAAAATTTTATGGATTAGTATGTAATCCAGTTGATGAGAGAGTTCCAATTATGTACTACCCTCCTTTCTTTCCCAGTTACAAATGCATGCCACCTCATGTTGAGGTTCACATCTCACCAAGCGTAGAACATCTATATTATTCCAGTGATAGCAGTGATTGAAGGAATCTAGGTAAAGAAGTGTAGAGGGACAATTTTGGTTTGTCATGTCTAGCCACTTGACAATGATAATGACCATTACCATGGGATTCTGATAAAATATCCACTGTGTAAGTCTTGTCTAGAAAATATGATTTTACTATAAAGATGATGAGTCCTCATGCATCAAAACACTCCAAGGGACGAGACAATATTGAATTGTATCTGATACGTCATCTACCTTTAAAGGACACTTCAACATCTTTAGTAACACATATTTGTATGTTTTATATAACCAATTTACTTGTAAAAATTGATATAAATAAACCTTCTCTCAAGTCATTTGACACAGAGAATGGAAGAGAAAGATTGAGAGTTAGCTAGTTTAAGTGGTCAAGTCTGTAAAGTAGATAAAGGGTATGCTTTATGCTTTGCAACTCAGCTAATCCTACCATATCAAAATCTTGTCTCTTATCAGAGTTTGTATGCATATGTAGGACTTTGACATATGCTTTGTGCTTCATAGGGTTATTATGATATTATCACATCAGAGATCTTCCTTTCAAAAATATGTATTTTAGTTGATTACAAGACTTATAAAGGTCAGTTTGTTCCTTTAAGAGGAAAGTCTATAAATTTAAGTCTATGGATTGGTTGCTTGGAAATTAAGATGTACTAATCGAAACATAAGAATGGATGTTCAAAACTTAAACATATATAGATCGGAGATCTTGCTTGGAAATATCAAAGGGAGCTTCCATGCTAAATCTCATCTTTTTCTAGCCTAGAAACTAGATGTTCTCAGCTACTAGGGCTTTAAGGGTTTCTGATGAAGATCATTTGATGGATGAGAAGACCCATCTTTTAAATGTCTTCAAGAAGAATGGTTATAATACGTTCCAAGGTTTCTGATCCCTTTTAAAAGCAAGACAGGGACCTAAAACTAAGAAAGAAATTAAGATAGCCTATAGTGTCCAACTTCCCTTTATCCAAGGGACACCTGACAAGATTGCTAGGATTCTCAGGAAGAAATCGATTGGCTCTATATTTAGACCTTTGAAAACCATTCGTAACTTTTTAAGATTTTTCAAAGACCCTATTGATCCAAAATGCATGAAAGGTGTTTATTTAATTCCTTTTTCTTGTGGAACACCCTACATTGGAGAGATAGAGTGTTCCATTTCACAAAGAATTCAAGAGCACACAGTGGACCTTAGGCACTATAGGACCCGCTCCTCTTCTTTAGCAGAACATGTTGAATTAACGAAGCACCACATTTTTTTAGAGGATTCTAATTCCTTGCGAGTGTTGACCATTTCCATCACCGAAAATTAAGAGAAGCCTTTGAAATTGAAAATAGGATTAAGACTCTTAATAGGGACGATGGATGGAAGCTATCATTCTCTTTGTTCTTAACCCCGTGTTCCTTCCTCTGTATTAGTTAGTGGGTCATATTCTTTGGCTTTTAATAGTTTTTATTTTATTATATTAATGAATTTTTTTTTAGGTGAATTGTATAATTCTCTTTAATAAATAATATCAAATTCCTCATTTAAACTTATCACATTTAGGTAAATAGTGATTTTATTATTATTATTAAGATATTATTTTATATTTTTATTAATAGTAATGTGTTATGATTTCGTAATTTCTTAAGATAATTATTCTTAAAATGAATTATAGTTTTAATAATGATAATAATAATAATTATAAATTAGTTGGAAAAAAATAATTAAAATAATATGAAATAAATTAATTTAAAATAAAAAATCAAAATTAGCTATTGAATTTATTAATTTGTATCCCTTAACGTTCCCTTTTATTCATTTTTCTTTTGTACGTTGGATAGTGGCCATTGCATCTCTGAGATATATTTTAGTTGTTTGTTGATCTTGCTCCTTATCCTTTCCTGATGATGAACCTAGATTGAGGTTCGAAACGGTTTGACCAATATTTCTCCATATGATTTTCTAGAACATCTTAAGCATTATATCATGAATCACAGAAGCATCCAATCTGAGATTTTATTTATGACTTAGGCAGACATAATTTTTTTGTTATTAATATATATCATATGTCAATTGAATACAAATGAATTATATATCTCCTTCATAGTGATATCAATATTATTTTTAGATATCGCCTGTTAAGTCCATTTCATATTAAGTAATGGAATTGTTTTCTACATTATAAGATGAGAGCAACTAAATATAGAATGTAATTGACACATCACATCTAAAAACAATATTAATATTACAATCCAATGTTACGGAGAAATGTAATTCATTTAGATATATATATATATATATATATATATATATATATATATATATATATATATATATATATATATATATATATATATATATATATATATATATATATATATATATATATATATATATATATATATATATATTACTATAACATAATTGTATATTAATGTTTTTTTGTATATTAATGTGGATCCTGTGCGTTTGGATAGTTGTCCTGAAAAGCCTGAAAAGTAGATTCCTCAACTTTAATTTTTCATTTATCTGCTGGAGATGCGTTTGATGTTTGTCCTTGGTTTGAATTCACTTTTATTTTATGAAGATTTGGTTGTTGTGGGGTAAACATCACCTCTTGTTTTTCCCAGTTGTTTAGAAACAATACTGGACTGATATCAATGTCTAGAAAGGAATCTTTAAAAACTTTTCGGAACACGGGAGAAGGCTGAACTGCCAATTCAATGCCATCTAGAAGCTCCCACTTGAATATCTGGAACATGTTAGTGGAAGTTTCAATTGCATGTTGCACCCATAATCTGCAATTTTCATTAATTAATGCTTTTGATTGCCATCCCATTTCAAAAATCACTGAAGTACAAATTTTGTTTGACAGTAATAAACTGATAAGATGAACGACATTATTATTCCAGTTTCCTAAAATAATACTAATTGTAATTAACGCTATTTGATTAATCATAAAGCGTAAAACTTTTGGTTCGCCTTGAAGTTCATCTAATTGCTGCAACACCTGTCATTTCTCAATTAGTTTCAACATCCCAAAATCTTTGAACCAAAGAGCCAGTTGTTTAATTCTTTCAATATTATTACTAGTCTTAATTTCTCCTGTTATCTCATGACAGAAAACCTGTGAAAAAGGGTTTGGAGAAATATCTTCTCTTAATCGTAAACTCTAATAATCCCAAGGAGAAGAGAAAGTCCTTAGGTATTGTAGAGTTCGCTGGACACACTGGGATGTTCTGGTAGATGGCTTTTTTCTGCAAAATCCTCCCTTAATTTCCCAATCAGCAAAACTTTCAAAAATTTCATATTGAGGGAAAGTATCATTAGGGGCATAGTTTTCATCATTTCTCTGTAAAAAGGATGCTTCTAGTTCTTCAAAAATATCAGGGATCCTTAGCGACAAAAGATATTTTTCCAAATCTACTTTGATTGGAATGGCTTCTAAATCTAGCATTTGAGCTCCTATATATATGCTTAATGCAAAGTCTACTCCTCCAATCAACTGATAATAATTTAATACTTTTAAGATCCAAATCATATTTTCAGTGAATTGAGAAGACCACATATCTGATAGACTTTTAAAATAGATCTTCACCTGCATATTGGGCAAAGGATATATTTTCACCAAATCAGCATCTAATCCCAAAGATATACCAACATTTTTTGACTGCCATGCTTGGCATCTCCGAATCCACTGATTTCTCCTCAATCGCAGACCTACAACTTTCTTGATTTCTTCTGTCAAGTGATTTGCATGACTTTCAAGGAGTCTGAATCTATCTACAAAAGTGCCGAAATTATCATCTTGGGGTCCCTTTCTTGGTATTACAAAGAAACTTCTTGGGGTTGTGACAAAGGCTTTATTCATATCTCTAGTTAAAGAATCTGCTAAAAATTTAGAATTGCCAGGTATCCATTCAACATCAAAATCAAATTGTTGAAACCAAATCTGCCATGAGAGTAATCTTCCTCTAGCAAGTTGCCTTGAAATTTTGGCAGATAAGAAATATTTGAAGTTCATAGAATCAGTCCTTATAAGAAACTTCACAGGTGCCAGATATAATTCAAATTTCTGTATCCCATTAAATATTGCTAAAGTTTCTTTTTCAACAATATAATAATTCTTTTGACTAGGAGAGAATTCACCTGATGCATATGCACAAAGTATTTCTTCTTCCTTTCCATCTTCATTCTTCCTTCTCTCAAAAAGAATAGCTGCCCAAAAATTATCAGAAGCATCAGTTTGTAAAATCAGAAGGCCATCACCTGGTGGTTGTAGCTTTGGAAGTTGTTGACATTCTGATTTGAGCTCTTTAACTGCTGCAGTGGCTTCTGCTGACCATCCTTCTCGAAGATGTTTTCTAATCGGAGTTGTCTTCTCTGACAATCTGGGAATATATCTGTGCACATAATTCAAGACACCTAAAAATCTCTGAATAGTTTTAGTGTCTTTTAATTCATCTGGAAACTGAGACAGTTTAGTAAGAATATGGGGCTGCATTTGAATTTGCCCATTAACAACATTGATCCCCAAAAAATCTATACTGTCTTGAAATAAAACCATTTTCTTCTCAGAAAGGACTATACCATGCTTTTGAACTTCAGTCATAAAAATCTCTAAATGCTTGAAATGTGTTTCAAGATCTGGGCTATGTACAAGAATATCATCAATATATGTTACAATAAAATCATATTTCCCAAAAATAAAATCCATTCTTCTTTGGAAGAATGCAGGGGCATTTTTGAGGCCAAATGGAACTACCTTCCACTGATAGAAACCTGCAGGACATGTGAAGGCAGTTTTGTGTCTATCCTCTTCTTGGATCTGTATTTGGTAGTATCCAGATTTCATATCAAACTTACTGAATACTTTGCTATTTTGAATTTTCTGCATGATGGTTTCTGGTCTTGGTAACGGGTAATGAAAACCTTGAGTTATGGCATTCAAAGGTTTATAATTGATTACCATTCTAGGCTTACCTATGACTATTTCTGAATGATTTCTAACCAGAAACGTTGAACAAGAGTAATGAGACATGCTTGGTTCAATAAGGTTCATACTGAGGAGCTCACTTATTTGTCGCTTGATTTCTTGTTCATCTGCGGGGGTGCATGGGATTAATTTTCCTTTGACTCCATTATCGTGTAGAGTCACTATCTCTTGTTTTGGACTCTCTACTATCCAAAATTGTTGGGGATTATTTGAACAACTTTCCAACAATCTGTTATATATAACAATCTGCTCAGCGGACCATTTTGGGTCAATGCAGACCTTTTGTTTATTTTTTAACTCCATTCTGTTTTCATATATTTGTAAAAATTCTTGCCAATTATTGGAGTCCTTAAGAGGTTTGCGTGTGCCAACTTTCCTTTGGCTTTTCTCATTTCTTGCCTCAGAATTTGCTATAGATAACCTAGGCACAACAATAGCTTTCTTCTTTAGATTGATTATCAACTTATCTTCACTAATAGTGACTGGGAGCACAGAGTTGATAAAAGGCATGCCAAGCATTAAACTTGCAGATGGATCAAAATGCTGAATAGAAATTTTTTTAACAATACTCCCCCCAACTTTCAAAGGAACATTATTGGCATAATGTGTTAACTGAACAGATCCTCCAACTGTTTCAGACACAAGAATGTTTTGGAGTGGCTTCCAAAGAGATTTAAATAAAGAGGGATGAGCCAAATTATTTGAACCTCTGGTGTCTATGAATGCATCTACATTTATCCATTCGTTGCGGACTTGAACTTGGACTGGAATATAAATGACTATTGGTTTTGATAATATTTTTTAAGAGAGCATTCTCTTCTATCCGCTTAGTTTCTGGGATTGTGAAACTAGTAGAAGCAGCAATATTCTTTTTATAGGGACAAAAAGAATTTAGTTCAGGTAATTTTGGGATTAGTTGCTTACCTATTTGTTGCAGTCTTTCAGAAACTGATGGAGCATCAAACTCATCTTCAAAAACCTCTGTGGTTTCTTCTGTTTTTTCTATTTCATCTGTTTCACTTATTTCTGTCTGATCGTTATAGTGCAATTCTTCAGAAACATCACTATCTGAACAATAATTACAAATATTCATCTTTTGTATAGTGGGATGACTAATATCTTCATCTTCTGAAGCTTCTATTAAAATATATACATCAGAAACTTCATCTTCTGAAGCAACTAAAGACCAATCATCTTGAAATTCCTCAATTTCAACACAAGATTTTAATTTCAAAGAGGAATTATTAGGACATTTTCTTGCAAAGTGGCCTTCTTGCTTACAGATGAAACAACAGTTGTTGTTTCTTGGATTCTTTCGCTTTTTCATAAATTTAAATTTTCTGAAAGACTTCCTGGGGTTGGAGACTCTTTTGGGTCTGAATTTTCCATATCTCTTTGATTTCCTCTTCTTTTTAAAGGGTGTCCAAGTCAGCATTGTTTTTCATACCTCTGAACTAGGTGTAATATCGTGTGCTTTCTTTTGCCAGCATAGATATTTAACCTTTTCTGTACACCTAAAGAGAAGATCAACCCAATAGATTTGGTCTATTATTTTGTTCTGAACATTGATATCTTTCATGATCAGATCTCCTAGATTACTGGGAAGCTTGGACAAAAATGTAATTTTTTGAGCAATGTCATTGGACAGATTTTCCTTAAAGACCTTGGCCATGAAATATTTACCAAACTGGTCAAGATATTTTAGATCCTTTAATTCCATACAGCTTAAATATGTAAGGAGTTGTTTTTTCTCATCTACTGGCTCAGGTACAAATTGAGTTTTCAATAAAATTTCTAGAGTGGCCAATCTTGCTTCCATGACTGCTCGTCTTTCTTCATCTGAGGGTCCTATCCACCAATCATATACAATTCCGGCCATTCTTTTCTCTGCTAGGACCATGATAGAAAAATTATCTAATTTTGTGGTGACCTGCATTTGATACAGAGCACCAATCCATATCCTGATTGATTCTTCGGGATTGGATGAATTATCTAAATCAAGAATATACCCACTGGAATTTGCAGCATATAAATCTTCTTCAATGCACAGGTATTTTGAGACTTCTTTCAAGACATGAGCTTTGTTCTGGTTATTGATAGAGGGTAAGATAAAAGAAGGAAATTTAGAGGCTGCCTGATCTAGAGTCATAATTTCTTTCTTTGAAGAAAATTGTTTATCAGCTTTATAGGCCTCCTTTTTTACACTAGTCAACTTACCAGAAAGTTTAGAAGTTGACTCTTTAGCACTAGTGGCAGTAAACGCTTCTTCTGTATCTTCTTCCTCTTTATCCTAATAATTGGGGGTGCTAATATCAATGGTGAACTTTGGAATATATTTGACTTTTTTCTTCTCTTTTCCTCTTTCTCTTTTTTCTTTAGCAACTTTCTCAGACTGTTGTTCTTCATAGAGGAGTCTAAGATTGGCATTTATCAAATATGATTTCCGACCCAAATCATCAAGGAAATCTTTGGTGTGTGCACACCAGGTAGTCAAATAGTTTCCTATTTGATAAATCTGGTCAAGATCATTAGGATTTTGGGAATTATGTTCAAGTAGTGGTGCATAATCAGCTCTGGTGGGTGGCTGTTTGGATTGAGAAGAAGAAGTACAAAACTTGGCTTTTGGTGGCCATTTTTCACCTTTAACATATCTATGGTTTGCATATTGAAATTCTTCAACTAGGGAGAAACTAGATACATATGTTCTAAACATCTTATTAATAGCAAGGAATGGATTTTCTTCAGGAATATACAACTGGTCTAACGGAATAGATACAATGGTTTCTTGTGATGGATGGTTATATACATTTCGTGAAAAAGATTTGCGACCACTAGTCGATGGTTGCTCAGATTCTGGAATGGCTGGTAAAACATGCTTTTGTGGCATAAAGATTGGTCTAGGTATTGATGATCTATCAGGCAATATTCGAACACGACCATCACTTACAGACATTCTTCTTGTTTTGTTTCTTGGAGTGTCTGTTGATGCCAAAGATTTGTACTGAATATACCAGTCACTGGGAAGGGCTTCTTTGTCATAAGGAACACCTTCAACTTGAGCATTACTGACTCCTACGGCTACACAATCTTTTAACACTGGTTGCTTTAACTTCGGATGCACAGTGTTTGTGAGTTGGAAAGATGTTTGGACTAAAATAGAAAGATATTCACTATCTTCAACCATTTCTAAACCTTGGACACTGACTAATAATTTCCAACAGTCTTTTAAATGGACATCGGATAGACTGATAGAATAGTCTGGGTAAATGGTACCATATTGACAACCTGAAGACAGATTTCCTAATATGGTTCCGATACGAGCATGGTCATAGTTCTGGTGTCGGGTATCAAAAACTTCAAATATGCATGGAGTATTAACACTGTGGTGAAATAGTGGGGCTAGTCCTATCCTTATCCCTCCAAAATGTAAATAAGCAAACTTTTTCTCTTGGACATATTTTTTTAATTTTTTGATTTCATCATCAGAAAATAAACTCAAACCAACTATCTGTACAGACGGACTAGAAATCTTAATCTTTAATTCAACTTCCTTTAGCCAATTTTTTCTTGATAGACTGAACATATATCGAACCGAATTAATTTCTTTTGAACTTAAGACTGGTGGGTTCCAATTTTCAGGATCCTCTACTTTTTCATGTTCAATAGTATCACTTTCAATGGACCAAGAATTGACTTCAGAAACAGTTCGTATATCTATATTAGAGAATGATCTTAAGAAATTGGCCATGACTCAAATATAAACTAGACCATAGATTGACTAAAGCAGCTTTTATATAATCAGCAATTGTATAAAAAATGTTTTTCGAAGTCTTCCTAGCTGGCTTTAGACTCTGTCTGTAATTTATAGACTTCAGACCAGAACAGGGCTCTGATACCAAAAATATATGACCTCAAGCAGAGTTAGACTTACTTCAAAATCAATTCGAATTCTTGAACAACAAATCTGAAACATGGGTTTCCCTCCTCAACCGAAGTCCCACGGTGGGTGCCACAAAAATATAAGACCTCAAGCAGAGTAAGACTTACTTCAAAATCAATTCGAATTCTTGAACAACAAATCTAAAACACGGGTTTCCCTCCTAAACCGAACATGGACATGGACTATGACCTCTCTCCATGGGTCCTCAAACTCTACTTTTACAGGGCTTGCATGTATATCCTTCTTTGTATGGGAACTCGATAGTATGTTGCTTACGATGCCATAATGCGTTTGGTTCTTCTGAGCAAAATTCATCTTCAATCTGCTTCTTCAGTTCCCTAATCTTCCTCTTAACCTGAGGATCTTTTAACTATTCTTATACCTTTAGTGTAGATTTTAGATCTTCTAGATCTGTCAGTTTTGCCTCTGCTTTGTCCAATTCTTGGACATCTGGATCATTGTGGAGACTCTGGAATTTGAGGTATAAGGCATCTCAATCCTTTTTTTTGTTCCCTTTGATGTAGGGACAGAGACAAAGTAACCAACTTTGTTTTCTTTTAACCCGGTTGACCCATGGGACTCAACAATTGCTAGGAAGATATTTCCTAGAATATAGTCGACTGGCATTTCTACTACTGCAAATTTCAAATTAATGCAGTGATGGTCAAAACAAATAGAAGCCTTGGGAACTTCATAATTTAATGTTTTGTTACCCAATCCTACAACTCTTCTTGTTGCAGAAATCCAATATTTTGCTAGTATTACCTTCTTATTCAAAATATTTACATCAGCACCTGAGTCAAGGAGTGTTGTTAATGCAAACATTTCTCCTTTTATGCAAATATTCACTTTCACATGATGATGTTGGTAAGAAATAGGAAGAGTTCTCATTTCTTGAAATCCAAAGACAGGGTCTTCCCTTCCTTCAATTATTTCAAGATTTGGATTAGAGTCTTTAGTATATGCTTCTATTTCCCATGAATGAGAATTTTCTTCTACAATTTTCTTTCCCTTTTTAATTTCAGCGAGTTGAGATTTCAAAGCAGAGATTTCAGATTTGATGTTATGGATTTCTCTACTTACTTCTCCCGATGTGAATGAACGCACCTTTCATGGATTCTCTTGATGTCTATGGAAGGATCTGGTATTCTTTTCAAAAGAAGCATCAACAAATAATGGCTTTTTTCCTGTATTTCTGGAAGAACTGGATTTGAGTTGATCCATGAATGCTTCTATGAGCATGTTTTTCATGTCTCCATCTTCCATTGCCCTGATTTGAGAGAGGATTTTTATTTTATCTTCCTCTGTAGCAGCCATTATTATTTTCTCTTTTTGTGGTCTGAAGGACATTTCTTCAGAACTGGAATCACTGTAAAATTCTGAATCAGAATCATAATGCATATGACAAGCACATTCGTCCGATTCTGGACAGGAGCAGGATTTTGTCTCTGAATTTGAGCAATCTTGTATGTGTGCTTGTAATTCTTCTTTAGATGAAGAGATATAAGAATCAAAGGATGATTCTTCAATTTGTTGCTGCTAAATTTGGTCTTTGATTACCACATTTGGGTAGCGTTCTGTTCTATGAGTGTGGGCACCACACTTCATGCATTGTATCTGTCCCTCTGTTTTAACAGCTTTACCTCTCTAGAATAAAGCTTGAGATTTCTTTCCTTTGTTTTTCTTTGATTATTCTCCTTCTGGACATCTTGAGGATGTATTTCCAGTTTTTCCACACAACCAACAACTGATTTTGTTCCATTTATCTTACTTGGATGTATGCAAATGAATGTCAGAGGGTTTATAATAATGTGTCATTGGGACATACTTGTAGTAGCCCTTCCTGGCTTTGGATGAGTGACCTTTATATTGCTGAGAATGCTTTCTTTTGTCTTTGTGTCCTTTAGCATTTTGTTTATACTCCTTTTTAGCCCTTTTCTTTTCTTGACCAAAGGGTCATCTACTGTGAGTCCATATTTGCTGCAAATGGACTTTTTGTCTGGGAGCTTTGAAAGTTTTTCCAAAGATTTGTTTACTTTGGAACTTGTGCATAAGCTCACTAATGTTTTTTTAATGTGAGAATAAATCTCACCCCAAGTATATGATTCAAATGGCAACTAGAAAATTTCTTGCAACCCAATATAATCAACAAATCTGGATGGAAGAGCAGCAAGATATACCTGTTTCCATAGCAGATTTTTTGAATCTTTCACCTCATAGATTCTTTGCATCCAATCCCTATGAAAATCTTCATATTGTGACATTTTGTGGCACCTGAGATTCATGAGAATAACTTCATTCTTATCTGCAATCTCTATTTCATTGCCACACCAGTGCTCTAAGATCATAGATGTCAGAGCTCTGATCATGTTGCTTGTAGTTGAGCCATCTGAATTGTGAATCATATCTCCTGCTTCATCTTTAAGCACTTCAGCTTCCATTTTTATCATTAACGCTGGAGATGATTCAGTGTCCCACCACCTGAGAAGTGTTCCTGTTAAACACTGAATAATTGTCTTGCATGCTTCAATTTCACTTTTTCCTCTGAGACACATGAGTTTATATTCTGTGAACATCATATCAATTAATTGTCTAATCTGAACAACACTCAGATTATCAATATTCCACTCTCTATGTGATTCAGGGAAGAAAGTATGAGCTTCAGGAAGCTTTCCTTTACCTTCAAGATCAGGTGCAGGATATTTATTGAACCTACTTTCCAGTGGTTCATATATGGGAAAGATCTGAGAGTCAGATTCTTTCTTCTCTTCTTCTTCTTCTTCCTTAAATAAGGAAGCAATAGTGACTTTTTCTAGCCTCTGGGTTTTCAACAGAAGATGTGGCTACTTCTTTAGGAAATAATGTCGGGAACCTGTTTATTGGTTTAACAGGATCTTTAATCTTTATATTTCTTTTGTAAAGAAAATAGGTAGGAACTAGTTTATCAGTTTTTGATAGACTTATCTTATCAACCTTTTCAGTTAAACCAAATATCAAAATTCTAGTAGTATCAATATGATCTATTATCTTTTCCTCTACTTCTTCTATTTTATTTAAAGATTCATTGACATAAGATCTAACCACAGATGAAGTATATTGTACATCATTTAGGTTTCTGTTAACCTCATTCAATGAGACTTGAACAGTATCAAACTGTTCTTTTATTTCTACAACCTTTGTTGTGTTTATCTCCAGACCCTTTATTGTTGTATTAGTCCAGTTGATTTGTTCACTGGCCTTTTGATCCTTCCATATATCCCTATTGCATTATCATCTTTTTGAACCAAATGGATGGCATTTGCTGCATTTTGATTTTCTCCTATGATAATTCCTCTATAAGGGGGAAAAGTAGATGGAGTCTCTACTCTGCTGCCATCTAAAGCAATCCAAGCGTGTTTGGTGGATGATCAAGAAGTTGTTCCAGTCATCACGACTTTAGGGAAACATTTCTTTTCCATTCATAAAAGGAAATCCAGGAATTTGTGACTTCCATATAATGTTTCCAATCCTGAGATAATGCAATCTTTTCTTCAATAGTATGACTGCAACCAAACTGCTTTGCTTCTGGGTGAGTGAATAAGTCCCAGTTCAACATGGCTTTCATCCATTTGGAACTTATTTCTGACTTCAAGCAACCATTCATCAAAGTAAATAACTTGTGCATCTCCATGACTGCAGACTTTTTACAATCATCTCGAATGGGGCCAAATCAACACTGAGGGGATCGGGGCTTTTGCCTGTTCTAAATAGCCTAGTCCATATTTAGGCTTAGCTGGCCTCATTGTACTGAACATTTTTGTCAATCTTGGAGCTCCCCCTTCTACATTAGTCAATCCATGGTCGAATCCGAAATGCTCATACATCCCTTTCCCCATGAGCCATAGTCTGATCATGTCTTGATGATGCATGAGATTCACCAAAGTTTCGAAGGGACGCCAGACCGTTGAGAGGTGAGGAAGTCGTGTGTAAGGTCGCAGTGCATGAAAGATCCGAGTAGGTTTGCACTAAGTTCACCATAGGTTCACCAGAGGTCGATCAGTGAAGACAAACGAAGAGACACAACAAGGCCAAGAGTCAAAGCAAGCTTGTGACAGAAGCCCCTACTTCAAAATTGGTATCAAAGCCAGTAACGTCTGGTTCAAGAGGTTGGTATTCTAAATCATCACTCATATAAGAAAATGGATTCATTCAGGAAGTCTGTCTCCTTCCGTGAAATAGAAGAAAGAAAGTCTTCTGCAATAGAAAATCCATTGAGAGACATGTTTACATCAAGTTATAGTCATGTTCTTAATCAAGCCGAACTAGAATATGAGGAACCAAAACCCTCTGCTTGATGGCGATTACCTAGTATCTCTGCATCAGAAGTATATGATGATTGTCTCTTTTCCATCTGAAAGCCACCACTAGAATTAGTATAAAGGAGTCTATTAGTCAGATTCAAGAGAATTCTGACAATATTCAGTCCATCCCTCTTCTGGATCCAAAAACTTTATAAGCCGAAGCTAAAAGCTTAAAAACAAAATATCTGAACTTGGGATGCATTAGAATCGGGATCAATCCTCTGACTCATCAGGGGCTAAACACTTTCATGCTAGCCACAGTTAGAGATCTTACTCATAACAAGTATACCGATTCCCTAATAGGAGGTATAGTCGCCCCTCTCTCGCATGGCCCTGTATGTTTTGACTGTTATCCTAAATTTTCAGTTTATGTCTTTGACGAAACAATAGACCAAATCCTGCAGTTGCAGATCCAAACCTCAGGGTTTGACATGCACCAGAAAAGACATAACATAGCCATCAAATCGAGAGGATGTTTTCGGCACACAAATACCTTATGGCTGGCTATACATCATACACCCAACCGAGACTCAAAAACAAGTGTCGTTGTTCTAACAGATTCTAAAAAATCAGAAAATATCAGACAATTCGTTGGAAATATCTCACATTCCCTGAACACTGGGTAGTCTCCAATCCAAAGCCTCCAGCTCTTAAAAGAATAACCTCAGCAGATATGAAAGAGAACCAATCCTCAGCCATTTTATCTTTCCCAAGAAGATCCACTATTGATTACAGAGGAATTGGCAAAGCCTGCAAAATCTCTCGCTACTATTGGGATCCATCCACTATTGATACCGTTTGTTCTAACTCAGTTTCTTGTAAACATATTTCTTTGTTTGAATTTGCCCAGTTAGTAAATTTCAACTCTTTAGAAGTTAAATGTCATGAATACTAATTAGTTGTAAATTTATGTACCCTTGCTAAATCTTTCATCCATGAGAATCACCATCCGAGGATCGGAGAAGCTCCCCCTTTTACATCAGTCAATCCATGCCCGAATCCAAAATGCTCAGACATCCCTTTCCCCATGAGCCAGAGTCTGACCATGTCTTGATGATGCATGAGATTATTACTCTAGAAGGAAAATATCCCAGATTTACAGAAATGTTTAGTACAATGAGGCCAGCTAAGCCTAAATATGGACTAGGCTATTTAGAACAGGCAAAAGGCCTGATCCCTCAGTGCCGATTTGGCCCCATTCCTGATGACTGTAAAAAGCCTGCAGTCATGGAGATGCACAAGTTCTTTACTCTAATGAATGGTTGCTTGAAGTCAGAAATAAGTTCCAAATGGATGAAAGCCATGTTGAACTGGAACTTATTTACTCACCCAAAAGCAGAGCAATTTGGTTGCAGTCATACTATTGAAGAAAATATTGCATTATCCAAGGATTGGAAACACTATATGGAAGTCACAAATTCCTAGATTTCCTTTTATGAATGGAAAATAAATGTTTCCCCTGAAGTCATGATGACTGGAACAATTTCTTCATCATCCACCAAACACGCTTAGACTATTTTAGATGGCAGCAGAGTAGAAACTCCATCTACTTTTCCCCCTTATAGAGGAATTATCATAGGAGAAAATCAAAACGCAGCAAAGGCCATACCTTTGGTTCAAAAAGATGATAATGCATTGGGGATAGATGGAAGGATTCAAAAGGCCAATGAACAAATCAACTGGACTAATATAGCAATAAAGAGTCTGGAGATAAACACAGCAAAGGCTGTAGAAATAAAAGAACAATTTTATACTGTTCAAGTCTCACTAAATGAAGTTAACAGAAACCTCAATGATGTATAGTATACTTCATTCGTGGTTAGATCTTATGCCAAAGAATCTTTAAATAAAATAGAAGAAGTAGAGGAAAAGATAGTAGATCATATTGATACTACTAAAATTTTGATATCTGGTTTAACTGAAAAGGTTGATAAGATAAGTCTGTCAAAAGCTAATAAACCAGTTCCTACCTCTTTTCTCTACAAAAGAAATATAAAGATTCAAGATCCTATTAAACCAATAAATAGGTTCCCGACATTATTTCCTAAAGAAGTAGCCACAACTTTTGTTGAAAAACCAGAGGCTACAGAAAAAGTCACTATTGCTTCCTTATTTAAGGAAAAAGAAGAAGAGAAGAAAGAAACTGAATCTCAGATCTTTCCCATATATGAACCACTGGAAAGTAGGTTCAATAAATATCTTGCACCTGATATTGAAGGTAAAGGCAAGCTTCCTGAAGCTCATACTTTCTTCCCTGAATCACACAGAGAGTGGAATATTGATAATCTGAGTGTTGGTCAAATTAGACAGTTAATTGATATGACGTTCACAGAATATAAACTCATGTGTCTCAGAGGAAAAAGTGAAATTGAAGCATGCAAGACAATTATTCAGTGTTTTACAGGAACACTTCTCAGGTGGTGGGACACTGAATCATATCCAGTGTTAATGATAAAAATGGAAGTTGAAGTGCTTAAAGATGAAGCAGGAGATGTGATTCACAATTCATATGGCTCAACTACAAGCAACATGATCAGAGCTCTGACATCTATGATCTTAGAGCACTGGTGTGGCAGTGAAATAGAGATTGCAGATAAGAATGAAGTTATTCTCATGAATCTCAGGTGCCACAAAATGTCACAATATGAATATTTTCATAGGGATTGGATGCAAAGAATCTATGAGGTGAAAGATTCAAAAAATCTGCTATGGAAACAGGTATATCTTACTGCTCTTCCATCCAGATTTGTTGATTATATCGGGTTGCAAGAAATTTTCCAGTTGCCATTTGAATCATATACTTGGGGTGGGATTTATTCTCACATTACAAAAACATTAGTGAGTTTATGTACAAGTTCCAAAGTAAGCAAATCTTTGGAAAAACTTTCAAAGCTCCCAAACAAGAAGTCCATTTGCATCAAATATGGACTCACAGTAGATGACCCTTTGGTCAAGAAAAGAAAAGCAAAGTAAAGGGCTAAAAAGGAGTATAAATAGAATGCTAAAGGCTACAAAGACAGAAGAAAGCATCCTTATCAATATAAAGGTCACTCCTTTAAAGCCAAGAAGGGCTACTACAGGTATGTCCCAAGGACACATTATTATAAACCCTCTGACATTGATTTACATACATCCAAGCAAGAGAAATGGAACAAACTCACTTGCTGGTTGTGTGGAAAAATTGGACATACATCCTCAAGATGTCCAGAAGGAGAAGAATCAAAGAAAAACAGAGGAAAGAAATCTCAAGCTTTATTCCAGAGAGTTCAAGCTGTTAAAACAGAGGGACAGATACAATGCATGAAGTGTGGTGCCCGCACTCATAAAACATAACACTGCCCAAATGTGGTAATCAAAGACCAAATTCAGCAACAACAACTTGAAGGATCATCCTTTGATTATTATAGCTCTTCATCTGAAGAAGAATTACAAGCACACATACAAGATTGATCAAATTCAGAGACAACATCCTACTCATGTCTAGAATCGGATGAATGTGCTTGTCATATGCATTATGATTCTTATCCAGAATTTTACAGTGATTCCAGTTCTGAAGAAATGTCTTTTAGACCAAAGAAAGAGAAAATATTAATGGCTGCTACAGAGGAAGATGAAATAAAAATCCTCTCTTAAATCAGGGCAATGGAATATGGAGACATTAAAAACAAGCTCACAGAAGCATTCATGGATCAGCTCAAATCCAGTTCTTCCAGAAATACAGGAAAAAAGCCATTATTTGTTGACGCTTCTTTTGAAAGGAATACCAGATCCTTCCAAAGACATTAAGAGAAGCCAGGAAATGTGTGTTCACTCACCTTGGAAGAAGTAAGTAGAGAAATCCATAACATCAAATCTGAAATCTCTGCTTTGAAATCTCAACTTGCTGAAATTAAAAAGGGAAACCAAACTGTAGAAGAAAATTCTCATTCATGGGAAATAGAAGCATATACTAAAGACTCTAATCCAAATCTTGAAATCATTGAAGGAAGGAAATACCATGTCTTTGGATTTCAATAAATGAGAATTCTTCCTATTTCTTACCAGCAGCATCATGTAAAAGTGAATATCTACATAAAATGAGAAATGTTTGCATTAACAACACACCTTGACTCAGTGGCTAATGTAAATATTTTGAATAAGAAGGTAATACCAGCAAAATATTGGATTTCTACAACAAGAATAGTTGTAGGATTAGGTAACAAAACATTAAATTATGACGTTCCCAAGGCTTCTATTTTTTTTGACCATCACTGCACTAATTTGAAATTTGCAGTAGCAAAAATACCAGTTGACTATATTCTAGGAAATATCTTCCTAGCAGTTGTTGAGCCCCATGGGTCAACCAGGTTAAAAGAAAACAAAGTTGGTTACTTTATCTTTGTCCCTACATCAAAGGGAACAACAAAAAGGATTGAGATGCCTTATATCTCAAATCCCAGAGTCTCCACAATGATCCAGACTATCCAAGAATTGTACAAAGCAGAGGCAAATCTGACAGATCTAAAAGATCTGAAATCTACACTAAAGGTAGAAGAACAGTTAAAATATCCTTGGGTTAAGAGGAAGATTGAGGAACTGAAGAAGCAGATTGAAGATTGAATTTTGCTCAGAAGAACCAAACACATTCTAGCATCGAAAGTAGCATACTATCGAGCTCTCATCAAAGAAGTATATACAGGCAAGCCCTGTAAAAGTAGAGCTATTCCAATGAACAAGGAATGTAGAGATCTCAGTGAAAAAAAGATCAAAAAAATCTTAGACAGAAAGCTCATCAGAGAATTCGACAGCCCTGGAACTGTTATGGATTCTATGTCAACAAAAGAGCAGAACAAATCAGAGGTATCCCAAGACTGGTAATAAATTTCAAACCTCTAAATTTTGTTCTTGCAGACGACACCTATCCAATTCCTCACAAAGGAGACCTAATGGGAAGGATAGCTGGAGCTAAGATATTTTCAAAGTTTGATTTGAAGGCAGGTTTTTGGCAAGTTTCCATTTAAGAAAAAAATAAGTTCAAGACTGCTTTCAGTATTCTGGTAGGCCACTATGAGTGGAATGTCATGCTTTTTGGGTTAAAGAATGCTCCATCAAAATTCCAGAAGGTAATGAATAAAATTTTTAAGCCATATTTTGACTAGCTTATAGTTTACATTGATGATTTTCTAATTTTTTCCAAGAACATCCAAGACCATTTCAAGCATGTTCATACATTTAAGCAGTTGGCAAAGCATAATGGTCTAGTTTTGAGCAAGAAAAAGATAGAAGTTTTTCAAACTACTATCAAATTCCTCGGCCATACTATTTTCAATGGCCAAATCTCTCTACAGAAGCATGCGCTTGAGTTTGTTGACAAATTCTCGGATGTTATTATAGACAAAAATCAGCTTCAAAGATTTTTGGGTTGTTTAAATTATGTCAGTAACTTTTATAAAGATTGTGCTACAGACAAAAGTCTATTAAACCAGAGACTTAAAAAGGAGCCACCTCAGTGGACAGAAGAACACATCAGAGCTGTTCAGAACATCAAAGTTAAGGTAAAGTTTCATCCCATTTTATATGTCTTTGATGAAAGTACATTCAAGATTGTTGAAACGGATGACAGTAATATAGGATGGGGAGATATCCTAAAATAGAGAAAAGATGGCACTGAACAAGTCGTCCAATTTGCATCTAGCACATGAAATCCTACTGAACAGAATTATTCCACAATTGAGAAAGAAGTGAAAGTTGTGTGGAACTGTACCAGCAAGTTTGATGTCCATTTACTAAACAAGTAGTTCTTGCTTCGAACTGATGCTTCAGCTCTAAAGAAGGTTTTAACTAAGGATATCAAGAAACCAGGTGAAAACAAATTTTCCAGGTGGCAAGCACTCTTTGCTAACTTCGACTTTCAAGTCGAACATATAAAGGGCACAAAGAACTGTCTCCCAGATTTTCTCAGCAGGGAGTTTATCCAGCCACAAGAACATATCATGGTCATAGTCACAGAATGGGACCAAAGCCAGAAACAGGAAGTCCTGCGCACTATACCAGACAACCAGGACTGGGAAGAATATAGGGACAAGTGGAAGCCAACATGGCAGTTGAGGAATACCAAAGTACTAGACGCCAATTTGCAGGCACATACTGACATTCAGCATCTTTTACTAGAAAGAAGGGTATTTCCAAAAGGAAGTAAATGGATCCATGACATGATCTATACGAAGGCCAAACGCGATGCATTGTATGCACAAGATGCCCTTCAAAGAGATTTTCATGATATCACAGATATCTAGTGCCATGGAGGCATTCGTCATGGAATTTATGAAAAATATTTCTGCATAAACTGTACCCAGAATCTTGCTTGGCCTATGTCAACTCAAATCTCTGGATTATGGCTAGGAGGAGATCTTAAGCTAATCTTTCCAGACACAGTGTATGATTTTGTAGCATACAAACATTTATGGTGGAACCTTCTGAATGTAGATGACAAGGAAGAAACCCATTATACTAAATTAAAATTTAGTACAACGGGAATAATGCAAAGAAATCAACAATATGAATGGCTGCAAAAATGGTGGGTTGACTTCAACGTCAATAGAACAGCAATGGATCCACTCTATCATGAATCACACTGTAGATTCCACTCTGATATATGTTTTGAACATAACATCCCAGACTGCATCCACATCCCTTAAAAAATTGAAGAAATGATGGCTGGAGAGTGGTCACCTTTTCATGATGACAATAAAACCCTAAGAGAATATATGACCCGCCATTATGAATGGTTGGTATTAACCAAAGTTAAGCATCAAATCATTTTAGGGAAACCTATGATTGTTCGGAGAATTTTTACTAAGGAATATGATGAATTATTGTACAAAAAGCATAGATTCCCTAAAATCACTGTATTCTGACGGTTCTCATGGGTTTTACCGATAAAAGCATCCATTGGTGTAATAACGTTGTCCAGTCACAAGGACTTAATTGTGGCCAGCTTTTCTCGTGGGCTTTGCTATACAAAAGCATCCACTATGTAAATAATGCGGACAACATATTTTCCGTAAAGATTTTGAATAATATTTACATGTGAGTAAGATGTTTAAACCTTATACTTTTCAAAAATATTTTAACTCGTGATTTAAATAAACTATTGAATATTTATGTTATTTAATTTATGTTGATATCAGCTTCATATATACCTACACTTTAAAATAAAATAAAAATTTGTTAAAAAATTTATTTTGATGTAATATATAATAAAATATCCAATGTGAATTATAAATAAACTATTTTAAAATGAATTAATATTGAAGTAAAAATATATTAATAACAAAACAAAACATTTTAATAATGGGCCTTACCCTCAATATATAGGAATGAGGGGAGGACAAACATTCCTGTAGGTCATCAGTATATTGTCCGGAAAAAGGATGGAATCATTGCTTTCGGGTAACGCTAAAGCGACATTTGCACCAAGATTCCAGTCCGGAAAAGAAAATGTTACGGAAAAGATTCCAACAAAACAAAGTGGATGCTTTTAATCTATCAAAACCCACAAGAAAAGATGTTTCGTCAATTATTTACACAGTGGATGCTTTAGTACAGCAAATCCCACGGGAAATATGGCCACAATTGAGTCCTTGTGACTGGACATCATTATTACACTATGGATGTTTTTACGGAAAGCCCATGTGAACCGTCAGAATACAGTGAGTTCTGGGAATCTATTTCTTTTATACAATAATTCATCCCAGGCTTTTGTATATATCCTACGGACGATCATCGGTTTACCCAAGATGATTTGATGTTTAATTTTGGTCAAAATAACCGCTCTAGATGTTCACACATGTATTCTTGGAGTGAGTAGTTTACATCATAAAATGGGGACCATTCTTTATCTGCGATTTCCTTAAAAATTAAATGGGATGAAAACATTCTACAATATTCTATTCAAAACATAAGTCACAATGCTTTTTACAATATTATGTGTGATATATAGGGACCATTGCAGTTCTGTTTACACCATAATCGCGCCACCAATCTCGGAACCATTGGAATTGTTGATTTCTTTGGAAAGTGCCTGTTGCGCTGAATTTTAGCTTTGTAGAGTGAGTTTCTTCTCTGTCATCTACATTGAGGAAATCCAACCAAAGTTTTTTATAACTTGCAAAATCATACACAGTGTCTGGGAAAATAATATTAGGTTCACCTTTTGGCCATAATGCAGACGGCTGGACTGGCCAATATTTTTGCTCATTCCAAGCAAGATCCCTTGTTCGGTAAATGCAAAAATATTTTTCATATATGCCCGGGCTTCGTCCTCCATGGTACCATATGCCAGCGATATCATGGAAATTTTGTTGCAAAGCCACTTCGACAATGCAGGCATCTCTTTTTGCTTTTTTGTAAGTCATGTCATGGATCCACTTACTGCCTTTAGGATATACTTTCCGTTCTGGCACAAGGCGCTGGATGTCAGTATGTGGTTGAAAATTGATGTTGAGTACTTTTGTATTTCTGATCTACCATGTGGGCTTCCAGTGATTTTTATATTCCTCTCAATCTTGATTATCTGGGATGGTTCGTAATATTTCTTGCTTTTGATTTTGGTCCCACTCAGTGACTATCATCATAACATGCTCTTGGGGCTCGAGATATTCCCTGCTGAGAAAATCTGGAAGGTTATTTTCTTTTCCCTTGATATGCTCAACCTTGAAATCAAACTTGGCAAAAAGTGCTTTCCATCTGGAAAAATTTGCTTCTCCTGCCTTCTTGATATCTTTTGTCAGGACTTTTTGTAAGGCTGATGCATCAGTCCTTAATAAAAATGGTTTATTGATAAGATATACTTAAAACTTACTGATGCAATTCCATGCTGCTTTGACTTCTTTTTCTATCATGAAATAATTTTGTTCAGCTGGATTCCACACTCCTCAAGCAAACTGAACAATCTGTTCAGTATCTCCATTCTTCTGCTTTAAGATGCCTCCCCCTCCAATGTTGCTCGCATCTGTTTCCACAATTTTAAATGCAAGATCATCAGCAACATATAAAATTGGCAGTGTTTTTACCTTAGCCTTAATATTTCGTACTGCCTTAGTATGGACTTCAGTCCATTCCGGGGGATTTTTCTTCAACCTTTTATTTAGTATCCTTCTATCACTTGCACAGCCTTGGTAGAAGTTACTGACGTAGTTGAGACACCTAAAAATCTTTGCAGCTGATTTTTGTCTGTTATAAAATTAGGGAATTTTTCAGCAAACTCCAATGCATGCTTTTGTAATGAGATTTGTCCATTGGAGATTGTATACCCCAGAAATTTAACAGTAGTCTGAAAGACTTCTATCTTTTTCTTGTTGAGCACAAGACCATTGTGCTTAACCAAATTTTTGAAGATATTTACATGTTTAAAGTGATCTTGAATGTTCTTGGAAAATATCAACACATCATCTATGTACACAATAAACCAATCAAAGTGTGGCTTAAAAATCTTATCCATTACCTTTTGGAACTTGGATGGTGCATTCTTCAATCCAAAAGGCATCATGTTCCACTCATAGTGGCCTGCTGGTATGCTGAAAGCAGTTTTGAATTTGTCCTTTTCTAAAATGGCGACTTGCCAAAATCCTGCCTTCAAGTCAAACTTAGAAAAGATCTTTGCTCCTGATATTCTTCTAATCAAATCACCTTTGTGAGGTATAGGATATGTGTCATCTGCTAGCACTGAATTCAGAGGTTTATACAATAATTCTAGATTTATAGATGGGATGAAAGCATTCTAAAATATTATGTTCAAAACATAAGTCACAATGCTTTCTACAATATTCTATGTGATATATAGAGTCCATTTGCAGTTTTGTTTACACCATAGTCGCGCCACCAATCTCGGAACAATTGGCATTGTTGATTTCTTTGGAAAGTGCCTGTTGCGTTGAATTTGAGCTTTGTATAGTGAGTTTCTTTTCTGTCATCTACATTGAGGAAATCCCACCAAATTTTTTTATAACCTACAAAATCATACACAGTGTCAGGGAAAATAATATTAGGGTCACCTTTTGGCCATAGTGCAGACGGCCAGACTGGACAATGTTTTTGCTCATTAGAAGCAAGATCCCTTGTTTGGTAAATGCAAAAATATTTTTCATATATGCCCATGCGTCGTCCTCCATGGTACCATATGCCAGCGATATCATGGAAATTTTGTTGCAAAGCCACTTCTACAATGCAGGCATCTCTTTTTGCTTTTTTGTAGACCATGTCATGGATCCACTTACTGCCTTTAGGATATACTTTCCGTTCTGGCACAAGGTGTTGGATGTCAATATGTGGTTGCAAATTGGCATCGAGTACTTTTGTATTTCTGAGTTGCCATGTGGGCTTCCAGTTATTTTTATATTCCTCCCAATCTTTATTATCTGGGATGGTTCGTAATACTTCTTGCTTTTGATTTTTCTCCCATTCAGTGACTATCATCATAACATGCTCTTGGGGCTCGAGATATTCCCTGTTGAGAAACTCTGGAAGGTTATTTTCTTTGCCCTCGATATGCTCAACCTTGAAATCAAAGTTGGAAAAAAGTGCTTGCCATCTGGAAAACTTTGCTTCTCCCGCCTTCCTGATATCTTTTGTCAGGACTTTTTGTAAGGCTGATGCATCAGTCCTTAATAAAAATGGTTTATTGATAAGGCATACTTCAAACTTACTGATGAAATTCCAAGTTGCTTTGACTTCTTTTTCTATCGTGGAATAATTTTGTTCAGCTGGATTTCACACTCCTCAAGAAAACTGAACAATCTGTTCAATATCTCCATTCCTCTGCTTTAAGATGCCTCTCCATCCAATGTTGCTCGCATCTGTTTCCACAATTTTAAATGCAAGCTCATCAACAACATATAAAATTGGCAATGTTTTTACCTTATCCTTAATATTTCGCAATGCCTTAGTATGGACTTCAGTCCATTCCGAGGGATTTTTCTTCAACCTTTTATTTAGTATCCTTCTATCACTTGCACAGTCTTGGTAGAAGTTACTGACGTAGTTGAGACGCCCTAAAAATCTTTGCAGCTGATTTTTGTCTGTTATGACATTAGGGAATTTGTCTGCAAACTCTAATGCATTTTTTTGTAATGAGATCTGTCCATTGGAGATTGTATGCCCCAGAAATTTGACAGTAGTCTGAAAGACTTCTATCTTTTTCTTGTTGAGCACAAGACCATTATGCTTAACCAAATTTTTGAAGATATTTACATGTTTAAAGTGATCTTGAATGTTCTTGGAAAATATCAACACATCATCTATATACACAATAAGCCAATCAAAATATGGCTTAAAAATCTTATCCATTACCTTTTGGAACTTGGATAACACATTCTTCAATCCAAAAGACATCACGTTCCACTCATAGTGGCCTGCTGGTATGCTGAAAGCAGTTTTGAATTTGTCATTTTCTGAAATGGCGATTTGTCAAAATCCTGCCTTCATGTCAAACTTAGAAAAGATCTTTGCTCCTGCTATTCTTCTAATCAAATCACCTTTGTGAGGAATAGGATATGTGTCATCTGCTAGCACTGAATTAAGAGGTTTATAATTTATTACTAATCTTGGGATTCCTCTGATTTGTTCGACCCTCTTGTTTACATAGAATCCATAGCAATTCCACGAACTCTCTGATTCCCTAATGAGCTTTCTATCCAAAAGTTGTTTGATCTCTTGTTCACAGAGATCTCTGTATTCTTTACTCATAGTAATGGCTCTGCTCTTACAAGGATTACCAACATAGCCTTCTTTGTAAGGGAGCTCAACTTTATGCTGTTTCCTATGCCATAATGCATTGGGTTCTTCACAACAGCATTCATCTTCAATTAGTTCTCTCAAACCCTCAATTTTACTTTTCACCTGAGGAAGTTTAAGCTGTTCTTCTATTCTAAGAGTAGATTTTAGATATTTTAGATCTGACTATCTTGCTTCAGCTTTATTCAGATTTTTCATAATCTGAACCATTATGGATATTCTCTGATTTGATATATATGGAAATTCTACTTTCTTTCTCGTTCCTTTAGATGTAGGAACTGATATAAAATATCCAACCTTTCCATTTTTCAGCCTTATTGAACCATGAGGTTCAACTGCTGCTAAGAATACATTTCCAAGGATGCAATCAACAGGAATATCTGCGACTGCAAATTTTAAATTAATGCAGTGATGTTCAAAGCATAGATATGCTTTGGGTACTTCGTATTTAAGCATTTTGTTGCCTAAACCCACCACCTTTCTTTATGCAGTAGTCCAATATTTTGCTGGAATGGACTTTATATTGAGAATATTGATATCTTCTCATGCATCAAGAAAAGCAATCAATTCAAACATTTCTCCTTGAATACATATTTTTACTTTGATATAGTGTTGCTGATAAGAGATGGTCATAAGCCTCATCTCTTTAAATCAAAAATTTGGATCTTTGAAACTTTTAGCCACTTCAATTTGTTTATTACTGCTGTGTTGAGCAGTATTACAGAGCTGATTTTCTTTTCCTTCTTTTTCTTCATCAACTACTTGTTTTCCCTTGTTCAATTCTGCCATTTGTGACTTTATAGCAGAAATTTCTGATTTGATATTGTAAATCTCGCGACTTACTTCTCCCAATGTGAGAGATCTCACTCTGTCAGGTTTCTCTTGATGCTTTTGAAATGATTTAGTATTTCTTTCAAATGAGGCATCAATAAACATAGATTTCTTACCTGAATTTTTTGAAGCGTTAGCTTTAATCTGGTCCATGAATGCTTCAGTCAAGCGGTTCTTCATCTCACCATCTTCCATGGCACGGATCTGAGATAAAATCTTTATCTCGTCTTCTTCAGTTGCAGCGATTAATACTTTTTCTTTTTGCGATCTGGAATTTTCTTCTACTTCGCTAGATTCACTAAAGAATTCTGAGTCAGAATCATAATGAACTTTGCAGGCACATTCTTCAGATTTAGAACAAAAGTATTCCGAAATATCAGAATCTGAACATTGCTATATGTGAACTTGTATTTCTTCTGCAGAAGAAGAACTGAAATAATCATAAGATGATTCTTCAATTTGGTATTGCCGAGCTATTTCTCTGATTACAACATTGGGACAATGTTCTGTCTTGTGAGTATGGGAACCACATTTCATACACTGCATTGGTCCCTTTCCTTCTTGTTTGACTTGCTTTCCTCTTGGAACAAAGACTTGCGATTTATTACCTCTATTTTTCTTTGAATCTTCTCCTTCTGGACATTTAGAGGAGGTATGTCTAGTCTAACCACATAGCCAACATGTAAGGTTATTCCATTTTTCTTGCTTTGAAGTGTGCAGATGAATATCTGACGCCTTGTAATAATCTGTTCGAGGAACATATTTACAGTATCCTCTCCGACCCTTGGAAGTTTGACCACGAGATTGCTTGGGATATTTTCTGCAATCTTTATAGAATTTTTCTTTGTATTCTTTCTTTGCCTTTCTCCTTTTCACTAAAGGATCATCTGTTGTTAGTCCATATTTGCTACAAATGGACTTTTTTTCTGGAAATCTAGAAAGTTTTTCCAGATATGTATTGACTTTAGAGCTAGTGCAAAGACTTACCAAAGTCTTTGTAATATGAGCATATATTTCTCCCCATGTATAAGATTCGAATGGCAATTGAAAGACTTCTTGTAATTTGATATAATCTACAAACCTGGCTGGGAGTGTTGCAAGGTAAACTTGTTTCCATAACAAGTTCTTTGAATCTTTAACTTCATAAATTTGCTGCATCCAATCTCTGTGGAAGTCTTCAAACTGAGACATTTTATGGCATTTCAAATTCATAAGAATGACTTCATTCTTATTTGCAATTTCTGTCTCACTGCCACACTAGTGTTCAAGGATCATTGATGTCAATGCTCCTATCATATTACTGATAGTGGTGCCATCTGAATTATGTATGACATCTCCATTTTCATCTTTTAGTACTTCTTCTTCCATCTTTGCTATGATTTTTGGAGACAACTCTATTTCCCACCACCTGAAAAGTGTGCCTGTAAAGCACTGTATGATTGTCCTGCAAGTATCAATCTCACTTTTTCCCCTTAAACACATTAATTTGTATTCAGTGTACATCATGTCTATGAGTTGTCTGATTTGACCAACACTCATGCTATCAATGTTCCATTCTCTGTGAGAATCTGGGAAAAAGGTATGTGCTTCAAGGAGCTTACCTTTGCCTTCAAGGTCAGGTGCTAGATGTGTATTGAACCTATGCTCAAGAGGTTCATAAATAGGGAATATCTGAGTATCAAAATCTTTTTCTTCTTTTTTCTCTTCTTCTTTACCCTTGAATAAGGATGCAATAGTTACTTTCTCAATAGCCTCAGATTCTGAAAACGTGGCTACTTCCTTTGGAAAAAGTGTTGGGAACCTATTGACAGGCTTGACAGGATCTTGCATCTTTATATTTCTTTTGAAAAAAAAGGAATTCGGGACTGGTTTTTCTGTCTTTGACAAATTCATCATTTCTACTTTATTTGTCAAACCAGTTAAAAGATTTTTAGTTGAATCCAAGTGATCAACTAGTTTTTCTTCTACTCCTTTTATTTTTGACAAAGATTCTTTACTATATGATCGAATAACAACAGAATCATACTGTACATTATTCAAACACTTATTTACTTCATTTATTGATATTTCAACAGTATCAATTTGATCTTTGACTTCTAATGCCTTAGCTATATTGATTTCTAGGCCTTTGATCGTTGTGTTTGTCCAATTCAACTGCTCACTTGCCTTCTGTATTCTGTCGTCAATGCCTAAAGCATTGTCATCTTCTGTACCATAGGAATGGCTTTTGCTGCATTCTGGTTTTCTCCAATAACAATTCCTTTGAATGGAGGAAATGTTGATGGAGTCTCTACCTTACTTCCATCTAATGCAGTCTAAGCATGTTTATTAGCTGAGATGGTTGATGATGAACTAGTCGAAACATTTACTGGGGAAATATTATCCTTCCAGGAATAAAAGGATATCCATGAATTGTTAACTTCCATAAAATGCTTCCAATCTTCAGCTAATTTCTTTTTCTCTTGAGAAGTGTAAGTCTTATCAAATTCTTCTGCTTGGGGATTAGTGAAAAAATCCCAATTAAGCATTTCTTTCATCCATTTAGCACTTATTTCAGACTTTAAACACCCATCCATGAGAGAAAAGAACTTGTGCATTTCCATTACAACAGGCTTTTTGCAATCTTCAAGGATTGGAACAAATCTACATGCTGGTATAAGGCCATTTGCTTGCTCTAAATATCCTATACCATATCTGGGCTTGGCTGGTCTCATGAGACTCATATTTTCAGTCAATCTTGGATCTTCTCCTTCCAAAGTGATTATCTCATGCATCATGAGGACATGATCAGACTCCTACTCATGAGGGAAAGGGATGTCTGAGCATTTAGGATTGGGGAATGGATTCATAAAGATTGAAGGAGGGGCTGTGCCAGATCTGGGATTATGGTTTGCATGGATTTTGGTTTCTGCAAGCGTAAGCAAATTTACATTGTTTTGGCATTCTGGACATTATACTTCTAAAGAAGAAAAGTTAACAATCTATGCAAATTCAAAAACAGAAATATGTTCACAAGAGGAAGAGCTGGAACATGCAGTATCTATAGTAGAAGGATCCCTGTAATATTTAGAGATTTTACAGGCTTGTTTGATACCTCGATGATCAATAGTAGATCTTCTGGGAAAGGATAAGACTGCAGAAGATTGATTTTCTTTAATGTCGACTGAGGTGATTCTTTTGAGAGTTAAAGGCTTTGGATTTTGCACTACCCAATGTTCAGGGAAAGTCAAGTCTTCCCAACGAATTGTTTGATGCTCAATTTTCTAATTTTTAGCATCAGTCATGATAACAACACTTGACTTGGAATCTCGACTGGGTGTGTGGCGGATGGCTGGCCATAAAGTATTTGTATGGTGAAAATAACCTTTTGTATGTATGGCGATATTATTTCTCTTTTGATGCATATTGAAACCAGTGGTTTGGATCTGAAGCTGGGGGATTTGATCAATGGTTTCATCAAAAGTATAGATAGAGAAATTTGGAAAACAGTCAAAATAGACTAGGCCATTAGAAAGTGGGGCAACAATTCCGCCAATCAAAGAACCAGTACACTTATTGTGTGTTAGGTCATGAAAAACAGCTAACACAAAAGTATTCAACCCTTGGTGAACTAAAATGCTGATTCCAATTCTTATGCATCATAAAGGCAGATACTTAGTGTTTAATCTTTTGGCCTCTGCCTGTAAAGCTTTGGGATTTAATAAGGCAATAGTTTGAATTACATCAACGTTTTCTTGTATTTGACTAACAAACTCTCTTATACCGATCCTAGTAACAGATTTTAAGTGAAACATGGATATATCATTATAGACTTCTGAGGGAGCTATAGCAGGTAATTCCCAACGGGCAGATGGCTGACTTTCTTCATACTGAAGTTCAGATTGATTTAGGACACGACTCGAACTTGAAGCAAACATATCTCTCAGTGGAATTTCTTCAGCGAAAGATTCTCTTTCTTCTAATTCTTGGAATGAAACAAATTTCTGGAATGAGTCCATTATATATGAGTTTTAAGAATAGAATATTGACCTAATGAACTAGACGTTACTGGCTTTGATACCAATTTTAAGTAGGTTCGTGCTAAGTTAACCACTGGTTCACCAGGAGTTGGCTATCAGAGATAAACAAAGAGACGCAACAAGTAGCAAGCTTGTGACAGAAGCCCCTGCTTAAAATTGGTATCAGAGCCAGTAACGTATGGTTCATAAGGTCAATATTCTATTCTTAAAAATCATATAGAATGGACTTATTCCGGAAATCTGTTTCATTCTGAGAATTAGAAGAAAGAGAATCTTTTGGCTCAAGAAAATCCACTGAGAGATATGTTTGCTTCAAGTTCGAGTCGTGTCATAAATCAATCTGAACTTGAGTATGAAGAAAGTCAGCCATCTACCCATTGGGAATTACCTACTATAGCTCCCTCAAAAGTATATAATGATATATCCATGTTTCACTTAAAAGTTGTTACTAGGATTAGTATAAGAGAGTCTATTAGTCAAATACAAGAAAACTCTGATGTAATTTAGACTATTCCCTTATTAAATCCGAAAGCTTTACCGGCAGAAGCCAAAAGATTAAACACTAAGTATCTACGTTTAGGATGCATAAGAATTGGAATCAACCCTTTATTTCACCAAGGGTTGAATACTTTTGTGTTCGCTGCTGTTTGTGACCTAACACACAATAATTATACTAATTCTTTGATTGGCGGAATTGTTTCCCCACTTTCTAATAGCTGAGTCTAATTTAACTGTTTTCCAAATTTCTCTTTCTATACTTTTGATGAAACCATTGATCAAATCCTCCAGCTTCAGATCCAAACCACTAGTTTCAATATGCATCAAAAGATAAATAATATCGCCATACATACAAAAAGGTTGTTTTCGCCATACAAATACTTTATGTCCAGTCATCCGCCACACACCCAAACGAGATTCCAAGTCAAGTGTTGTTATCATGACTGATGCTAAAAATCAGAAAATTGAGCATCAAACAATCCATTGGGAAGACTTGACTTTCCCTGAACATTGGTTAGTGCAAAATCCAAAGCCTCTGACTCCCAAAAGAATCAACTCAGCCGACATCAAAGAAAATCAATCTTCTGTAGTCTTATCTTTTCTCAGAAGATCTACTATCGATCGCCGAGGTATCGAACAGGCCTGTAAAATCTCTAAATATTATAGGGATTCTTCTACTGTAGATACTGCATGTTCCAGCTCTTCCTCTTGTAAACATATTTCCCTTTTTGAATTTGCACAGATTGTTAACTTTGCTTCTTTAGAAGTAAAATGCCCAGAATGCCAAAACAATGTAAATTTACTTACGCTTGCAGAAACCACAATCCATGCAAACCATAATCCCAGATCTGGCACAACCCCTCCTTCAACCTCTGTGAATCCATGCCCCAATCCTAAATGCTCAAACATCCCTTTCCCTCATGAGCAGGACTCTGATCATGTCCTCATGATGCATGAGATAATTACTTTGGAATGAAAAGATCCAAGATTGACTGAAATGATGAGTCTCATGAGACCAGCCAAGCCTAGATATAGTCTAAGATATTTAGAGCAAGCAAATGGCCTTATACCAGCGTGTAAATTTGGTCCAGTCCCTGAAAATTGCAAAAAGACTGTTGTAATGGAAATGCACAAGTTCTTTTTTCTCATGGATGGGTGTTTAAAGTCTAAAATGAGTGCTAAATGGATTAAAGAAATGCTTAATTGGGATTTTTTCACTAATCCCTAGGCAGAAGAATTTGATCAGATTTACACTCAAGAGAAAAAGAAATTAGCTAAAGATTGGAAGCATTTTATGGAAGTTAACAATTAATGGATATCATTTTATTCCTGGAAGGATAATATTTCCCCAGTAAATGTTCTGACTGGTTCATCATCAACCATCTCAGCTAATAAACATGCTTGGACTGCATTAAATGGAAGGTAAAAACTCTATCAACATTTCCTCCATTCAAAGGAATTGTTATTGGAGAAAACCAGAATGCAGCAAAAGCCATTCCTATGGTACAGAAAGATGACAATGCTTTAGGCATTGACGACAGAATACAGAAGGCAAGTGAGCAGTTGAATTGGACAAACACAGCAATCAAAGACCTAGAAATCAATATAGCTAAGGCAGCATAAGTCAAAGATCAAATTGATATTGTTAAAATATCAATAAATGAAGTAAATAAGTGTTTGAATAATATACAGTATGATTCTATTGTTATTCGGTCATATAGTAAAGAATCTTTGTCAAAAATAGGAGTAGAAGAAAAACTAGTTGATCACTTGGATTCAACTAGAAATCTTTTAACTGGTTTGACAAATAAAGTAGAAAAGATGAATTTGTTAAGGACAAAAAAACCAATCCCGAACTCCTTTCTTTTCAAAAGAAATATAAAGATGCAAGATCTTGTCAAGCCTGCCAATAGGTTCCCAGCACTTTTTCCAAAGGATGTAGCCACGTTTCCAGAATCTGAGGCTACTGGGAAAGTAACTATTGCATCCTTATTCAAGGGTGAAGAAGAAAAGAAAAAAGAAGAAGAAGACTCTAATACTCAGATCTTCCCTATTTATGAACCTCTTGAGCATAGGTTCAGTACACATCTAGCACCTGACCTTGAAGGCAAAGGTAAGCTCCCTAAAGCACATACCTTTTTCCCAGATTCTCGCAGAGAATGGAACATTGACAGCATGAGTGTTGGTCAAATCATACAACTCACAGACATGATGTACACTGAATACAAATTAATATGTTTAAGGGGGAAAAGTGAGATCGATGCTTGAAGGACAATCATACAGTGCTTTACAGGCACACTTCTCAGGTGGTGGGAAACAGAGTCATCTCCAAAACTCATAGCAAAGATGGAAGAAGAAGTACTAAAAGATGAAAATGGAGATGTCATACTGTTGATGCCCCGAAATTCGTTGCAACAACATCGGGGAAACCACCCGGTCCGGAACTTAGTGCAGCTCCTTTTCCGTTTGGAATAGTGGCTCCGACTGGGGATAATGGGACCAGTTTCCCAAAGATTATAAGTAAACGGGATGGATGAATGATTTACGGTATGAAGTGATAATAAATAAATAACTAAACTACAAGAGAAATATAATAACTATAAGCTAATCCCGGGATTTATCGATTCGTAGAATGCAGCGTTTGATAATATATGCTTAATTGGCAGGCATATAGATGACACTAACAATAAGCATAAATGTTTAAATCATTTAAGATTGCTCTGCATAAGTAGTTATGCAGAGCGATAATAGCGAATTACTGCACTCAGTCATTTATATCATTGTTACACGCATGAGTAAGAGAGATAACAAATCACAAAACATTCAATAGTGATATGAAATGCAGACTTGCTGTTATATTGCATACATGTAATCAACAATAACAAAAGTAATAACACAGCAATTCATATAATAGAAAAGAGAACAGATACAGATAATAGTACCATGCAAGCTGTTTGATCAATCCACTATATTAATCGCTATGTCGCGGTCCTTCCTTCAAACCAGAAAGCATTCCAAGCAAACGACAATAGTGCACAATTCACTTAAAACAGCTTTCCAAGTAAAATTAAGAACCAGTGGTCGAGTTTCAAAAAGAATATAGACTGAAGCACAATAGTGCAAACTTCAGCCTTTAAGTCTTTTACAAAATTTTACGACCCTTTCCAAAACAATGAAAGGATCTATAAATACTATGCTAATCTAAATATCTAAATATCTAAAAACTGAAAAACTACTAAATCGGCATTAACAAATATCATCTTGCATTTTGGTGATTCGGCAGTCGGCGGCGATGCTTCAGTCAGAGGTCTCTTTGCCTTTACTCCTTCGCTGACATATCGCCAGCATTGGCTCTACTTCTGGTGGAGTATTGAGGCGTGAAGTCAGCTGTGCATCATATGTGGCATCTTGGATGTCGGCAATCAGGTATCGGAGAGCATCTGTTAGACAGTTAAGAGCCGACCTTTGAGAATGTGGTTTAATCAGGAAAAGCCAGTATGCGTCGGCAGTCAAGGTATTTACTCCAGCAATTAACCGCCCTTGTTTCTCCAGATCAGGGTAATTCCTGTGCTCCAGCATGTTTGCGGTTGTTATGTTTCCAGGTGTGCATTGTGAAATCATGTTTGCCAGATACAATGTATCATTGACTAGATTGATCATGTTGCTGGCAATCATTTTGCATCTGGAGGCTGCCCTTTCTGCCTTCATTACCTGTGTGTTCCATTCCATGAAGAGTATGTCCTTGTATGTTACACAGATTCGGGACAAATTTGCTGCTTGCCCTTCTGGAGTGTCTTGCCATTCAATATACTCTGTTATATCGTCTTCAGCCTGATCCAACTTATTCCTGACTTTCTCTATTTGCTCACATACTGTTGTAGATGCTTCACAAAGTGATTCAGCGTCAACAAGTTGTTGGCACAAAAGCCTGATCTGAGATATCAATGCGTTGTTTATTCGAGTTGCCTCTGTTCTGAAATCATCAATACTCTGGGCACCTTTGATATCTTCGAGCTGTGCTGATAGCTGAATTATTTGCTCGTCTTTAGCTTTTATCATCAGCTGATTTGATGCCTTCAACTGGGATAATGCCTCTAACAATTCTTGTGCTTTCTGAATGCCACTTTGGTCTATCCTCAGTTTTTCAATTTGCTGGGTTAACAAATGATTCTCTTGTTGTTGGGCCAGCAATTGTTCTTCTACCTGCGCTGCCTTATTCCTTGCCTCAATTACTTCTGCTTGCAATGTATATATTTCATTCTCTTTAGTCTTCAAAAGAAGACTTACTTCGGATGCTTTGTCAATAGTTGCCGCTGAATAAGCTCCCGCAAATTGCAATAGCTTTGTCAGATCTTCAGAGGGATCTAATTCTCCCTTCCAGACGACATTGCCCGTGACTGTTTGCTCAGGTGAAATAGAAGGTTGATCAAGCCTTCATCTTTTCCTCGAGCGCCTTACAACGGCTCTATGCTTTGGGCTGTAGAAAATGTCTAGGGGAGGAATTTCCTCCACCTGAAGATCAATTTGATCAGATGGGTCTTGAGTAATTTCCTCAACATTCTGTACCATTGGTGGGCCGCTGGTTCCTTCTGGAACCAGAGAAGAAGTAGTATCGGGAGCTTTATTCGTTTTGGAGGCTTCTGAGTCTTTGGAGGCTTCCTTACCACTTATAATGGAATCAAATTGATTCCATTCTTTAATCAATTCAGGATCAGTAGAGGTTTGCTCACCTTGTTCTGTGTGGGCTTTACTCTGTTCTTTCTCCTGTTCAATCCTCTGCTGTTCCTCGAATGCCTTCCGTTGTTGCTCCTCTTGTGCTCTTCGTTGCTGTTCCTCCAATTCCCTTTTCTGCCTATCTTCCAGTTCTTTCTTTGCTTTCTCTTCTTCTTCTCTTTTCCTCTGTTCTTCTAGCTCCTTTTGCTTTCTTTGCTCTTGTTCAATTTGTGCTTTTTGCTGCCTTTCTATCTGTTCTCTTCTATGCCTTTCTGCCTGCAGCTTGTTTTGCCTTTCCTCCTGTTCTTTAATTGTAACAGGAGGTGAATTTATTTCCTGCTGATCAGGCTCGCTTGAGGATGATGTTGGGGTTGTGGATAATAAATCTAGAGGCAAAGTTTGCAACCTTTGCTTTCTAAGTTTATTAAATTCAGTTAACTCCACATCTTCATATCTCATTGCAGCAAGTTGTTTGACTTGGCTTATTGAATCGGCACTCATGAACAGGTCGTCAAACTGGTCTTCTTGATGAACAACCTTTGACAGCTTGGCCTGTTCCAAGGCAATGAAAGCAGTCTTTTTTGGATCATAGAGTCTATTTGGAATAGAAGCTAGAGATATCATTTGGAGTTTTGCTGCTTCCTTTTCTGCATGTTTGTAATTTAGCAGCGTATAAACTCCAATTCTTAAAGGAAAAGAGGGCCATCCTCTCTTTTTCTCCTCTTTGAGAGTTTGTGTAACACCCTCAGACATAATCTGGTAGGAGATTTCCCGGGCTAACAATTTATCTGGGATGTACAGGGGGAGGACATGTGGCCTAGCCTTGCTTCCAAAAACTCTAATATAGGAAAAATGTTCTTCGCCGAACCAATGGGCTACGGCTGGTAGGTCAAAAGAAGCTTCATAGGAAATTCTAGGGATAGGTCTGTCAAAAATAGAATAGTGAACGGGAACCATAAAACCATTGCAAATTTGATACAAATGGTCTTTGTGGGAGGGTTTCCACAATTTCCGATGATACAAATGAATGGGTGTTGGGTCATGGGTTGTCCATCTCCAACCAAGGATAGGAAATTCAGAATTAAAACAAAGGGTATCCATAATGTAAGCAGAGTAATAGAAGGGTGGGATTTTTCTCTCGGTGACTCTGGTTTTGGCCCTAAACTCACGAATAGCTATGACCAACTTATCAGACAGAATAGTGGCCCAATCCATGATTATACTATTGACGGCCGCTTCCATTAAAGGAACCATATCAATATGGATATTTGCAGAGTCATGTAATCCCCACAATCTACACATCATAATTCCAGTATAGCAATAAGGTGAAGCCAAAGAAGCATTGGAGTACTTACCCGACATATCATGCTTGTGTTTAGCTGGATTTTGCCTCCAATCTCGGAGAGGTTCGGATGGTGATTCATTCTCTTTCGCGAACTTCTCCACAAAGGCTCTGTTATAGACTTGCTCGGGTTTGGGCAAATGATACATCCGTCTCAAGTCGTCAGGCTTGAAGGAACCGAAAATCCTTCCATCCTTAGTATGGAAGGTTCTATCAGTGAGAGTAATTTCTTCAATTGCCCAACGTACCACATCAGTATAAGGCAAGACTTGTTCTCTGGCTGCTATTCTGTGCAGAAAGGAGTCAGCCAAATCTTTAAGAGTTGCCTCAGACTTTCTTAGTTCATCCACACTAGCCTCCGTTACTGTCTTTTCTGGTTGTTCTGCTTCTAGCAAATTGTATGTACCTTGCCATGTAGTGCCAGGAAGACCAGTGCATGTAGTATCTGAGATTAAGCCTTTCTTTGAAACTATAGCAGCTTGGCCTGAGATAGGTGTCGCAGTAGACCCTGCCACCTTCTTGAACTTCTTTCCCATCATATTCAGACTTCTCTCGGTTGAATTCTACACAAATGCAAGAGAAATCGTAACAAAGAAATAACAATGACGATCCATAACGGGATAGATATATTATTTGAAGCGTGGTGAGATTATTTCTAAAAGTGGCTGCGGATCTAATGATTTAAGAAGGCACCGCAGATGCAATGATGGTGATCTTACAGCCTGCAGCTCCATAAATGACCATTACTTAAGTTATTAAACCGAATGACCCCTTAAAGCGTGCAATAGATTTCTTCAAAGGTCTAATCGTAATTGTTCGTTAATTCGAAGGGGCAAAGCTTTAAATACGCATGCATTACCTTATCCCTTTACTTAACGGCATTTTGAAATCTGTGCTTTTGTCAAATCGGATTTAAATATAACTTTAATGCTTTGAAATAATCACCTTTTAGGAGTTCTGGTCATCATTAAGAGTCATCGCATCGCATCGGGGGTGTGAGTGACATTATCATTTGGGAGAGATCTTGGCGAATGCTGATTGCGACATTGTATCATATTAGCGCGCGAACATAATCCCTAGATGTATATCAATTGATTTACCGACTACCGATAGCAATATCACATCGCATCGGGAAAAGATCTGAACGTCTTATGAAGATGTATGGGATTCTACCGACTGCCGATAGCGATATCGCATTGGGTCGAGGCTTAAAATACTTTTCATAAGAGGCAGCGCCGATATTTGATCACCGATATCGTGTCGCATCGGGGAAAAGACGTGTGCTTTTTCTGTGTGTGTATTGGCTATCGCCGATGGCCGATAGCGATATCGCATCGGAAAGAACCAAGGTAACAAGTAATCCGACGATTGCTTTTTCGGACTTAACCAAAATTTGCTTATTATTTGTTCAAAAAGGCTTTTATTGACAAATTCATTTGATTATCATACCTTTTTCGAACAAGTTCATTAATGCCAATTAAAATTTTTAAAAGGGACCCATTTCATATGTTAATTGTTTGTGATAAAAATGTTATGAAATGGGGGGTTGTTGTAGGGCACAACAATTGGCGATTCGCTGGTAGAACCAGTTATCTCTGGACTAATAAATATACTTACACCTTTTCAAATAGAATCTTTATAAAGGAAAGGAAATTTCTAATATAACTAGATGTCTATTGATTCTGAATAAAACAGGTTTCTTCATTTGACTTCCTCTTTTTATAAATGCACTTTGAGTTTTAAAACAAGTCCTTATCGGTTCATAAAGGTAAAATAGAAAACTTTTCCATATCAGCTTTTTAAAATAAACTCCTCTGTCACAGGTAGAGCCTCTGCTGCCAGCAAACGTTCATAGTCTCGGCAGGGTTACCTTTTAACCATGTTGTTGTCCATTGTTCCATTCACTTAAGAGTGTGACTAAACAGAATGAATTCAAAAGATATTTTCGTATTTTTTGAATTTCACTTTCTTCTTTGCTTAAGATAAAAGCCATTGTCCTGGTTTGGTGGCCAGATAAAGACAATGCCATTCACGGGTAGTAATCAAACTGAACAAGCTGGCTCGTGATGAGACCCCTTGTCTTGAAATTTCAAGCCATTACCCTGTTTGATATGCAGTTTTGGTAATGTCAGTTAAATTATTTTCCTATGAACATGGTAAGCAGGCTTGTAATAAGACCTCTTATCTTTAATCTTTTATATTTTAGAATTACACTCTGAGTAATCATAAACTTTTGGTGAATGGGATGAACAACTATCTTCTTAAGAGTAAATGGATGACAGGTTTAAGAGTTAAAGATGCTGAAGATGAATTAGCTCCTATTTTCATATGGATAACCTTTGGAGACTAATTTTGAAAACCCAAGATGACTCATAGAACTTCGTTCAGAGTGAAGTTTACAAAGGTTAGACTGTGATGTTCAGAATAAAAAGATATCTAATTTCCTAGAAATGATCTCTCTTGTTTTAAGACGCTATTATCCAAAAGTAAATACTAATAGTGTCATGGCGAGACAACTTTTAATTACAGCGAAAGGTCAATGGAAGATTTCCCACATCCTTATTTCTACAAATCCTACAAACTATATAAAAACTATCAAACTACAAAGAGAAGGGGTTACCTCCTCAATTAAAGAATTTCTTCAAGATTAGACCATTGACAGGGAGGGAATCCCTCACCCCTGATAGATTTTGCAGTATAAAAGTGGAATGGCCTATTTTTTCACAGATCTGAAATGGTCCAAGCCATATTTTTTGAAACTTGGAATGTTTACCTTTGTCTTCATGGGCTTTGTCCCATTTCAGGACTAGATCTCCGACTTGGAATTGTTTAGGACTAGATGAAGCTAGATCAAAAGCTGCTTTAATGACTTGCTGATGTTTTGCGTGTGTAACCTTGGCTTTTTCTCTTTCTTCTTCAAGTTTGAGAATTTGATCATATCTAAACTGGATAGAGGAAGAAGGAGTTTCGTCAATAAATTGCACTAGGGCTAGAGATGGAAGAAGAAGATTAGTTGGTACGATTGCTTCTTTTCCGTAGACAAGATTAAACAGAGAGGTCCCTATGGAAGCTTTCTGTGTTATCCTATCCGCCCATAATGCAAATACCAAGGATTTATGCCAGTTCTTATGATTCTCTTCGATTGTTCGCTTAATGATTTTGATTAGGTTTTTATTAGTTGATTCTGCTAGGCCATTGCCCTGAGGGTAGTAGTTAGCAGAATATTTTAATTTAAACCCTCTTTTGATAGCGAAATCAATCATTGCATTGCCTGAGAAGTAAGAAGCATTATCAAAGACAAGAGCGTTTGGAACACCAAACCTGGTAATGATGAAATGATCTATAAATTCAATGATCGCCTCAGAGTTTGTTGTCTTTAACGGAACTGCTTCTACCCACTTTGTAAAGTAATCAGTTGCTGTAAGGATATATTTGTGCTGCTTGGAAGAAGAAGGATTAATTTCTCCAATGATGTCCAATCCCCATTGTTCAAAAGGTTGTTCAATGTTGATTGGTTGCAAAGGGAAAGCTGGTTTTTGTTGTCTTCCACTGGCAGTTTGGCATTTGATGCATTTCCTTACATATTCGTGAGTGTCCTTAAACAAAGTAGGCCAATAGTATCCAGCATGAATGATTTTATGAGCTGTTGTATCAGCTCCGAAATGTCCTCCTGCTGGTCCGTCGTGTAGCTCCTGCAAAACCTTTTGAGCCTCAGGTTTCTCAAGGCACCTTAATAGGAAAGAATCATAATTTCTTCTGAAGAGCACATCGTCAATAAGGGAAAAACTCTTAGCTTTCAATCTAATGGCTCTTTTGTTCTTGTAGGACAAATTGGTAGGTGCATAACCATTCTTTAGATAAAAGATCAAATCTGCATATTGAGATTCGGAATCGGGAATACTTCGCTGATTAACTTCTTGGGTTTGCTCTGTATCACTTGATTCCGGAATGTTTGATGCTCCTGCTAATATCCTGCAAAAACCTTGACCTTTAACAAACTTTGCTGGCTTTATTTCTAGATCATATTCTTGGAGAGCTGCGACCCAATTTGCCCTTTTTTCACCCAATTCCTTTTGGATTAATAGTTGCCTAACTGCTGAGAAAGGAACTATCACTTTAGTATGGGTTTTTAAAAGAAAGGGTCGATAATGTTTGACTGCTTTAAAGACAGCAAAATCTTGTTTCTCAATATCGGAATAGTTCAATTCGGCGCCTTGAAAGTTTGAACTGAAGAACGAGATGGGGGCTTCCAAATTGTCATCATTCAATTGGGTGAGCACTGCTACGTAAGATAAGTCGGACGCAATGGTATATAATGTAAAATGATTAGAAAGATTTGGAGTATTCAGAGCTGGGACATTGATTATTGATTGCTTAATGTCATTAAAAGCTTGCTTTTCTTCTAATCCCCATCTGAAGGTTGAATTCTTTTTAATCATCGTTTGTAGTGGTAGTACAATCTGTGAAAAATCTGGAACAAATCGTTTAACGAAATTAATTTGTCCTAAAAACGACTGCATCGATTTTTTGTTGTGTGGAAAAGGAATTTCAGAAATTTCCTTAATTCGATCAGGATCTACGTATATGCCATCCTTAGATACAATAAACCCTAAGAGCTTACCTTGGTCAAGAGCGAAGAAAGACCTTTTCGGGTTAAGAGAGATACCATATGTTTTGCATCGTTGAAAAATCTGATTTAAATCATGCAAGTGATTATATCTCTTCTTAGAATATACAGTAATATCATCAAGGTAGACGACTACTGTTCGATTAATTAACCCTCTAAAGGCTGTATCCATAGCTCTTTGGAATGTTGCTCCTGCATTTATGAGTCCAAAAGGCATCTTTTGATATGCATAAGTCCCCCATTTTGTTCTGAATGTGGTTTTTAATTGGTCATCAGGATGAACCAGCACTTGATTATATCCTGAGAAACCGTCGAGAAAGGACATCAATTCAGATCCTGCTACCGATTGGAGGATTTGTTCCATGGTAGGCAGTGGGAAATTATCTTTTAAGCTTGCCTTATTCAAGTTTCTGAAATCAATACAGATTCGGATGTCGCCGTTTTTCTTCCTGACTGGTACCATATTAGAGACCCAGTTTGAGTGTCGGACAGGGAAGATAATCTTAGCTTTTAAGAGCTTATTAAGTTCCGACTTTATCTGGCTCTCCAAATTAGGATGTATTTTTCTTAACTTCTGCTGGATAGGTTTTTGATCGGGAAGCATAGGAATAGTGTGTTGTATGATAGATGTATCATATGTCTTGAGGTCGTCATACTTCCAAGCAAAAACTTGCTTGTTTTTCCTTAAGAGTTTGATGAATGCTTCCTTTTCTTCTAGAGAAAGTCCTAGTCCTAAGTTGATATTTTGAGGAGCTTGAGCTGTTCCCAAATTAATCGATTCAAACCTAAGAGTAGAGCTTTGGAGTTTGGCATTAATTGCAGGTTTGAACCTGTCTTTAATGTCATAAAGGTCTTCGAGCTTTACTACAGGCTTAGGAATCGCGTTATCTTGAGCTGTTTCTTTCATTTGAGAATCATGCTCATCTTCTTCAATGATTTGATTGTCATAAGACTTTTCAGAGGTTAAGAATTGCAAGATGTCATTGTCATGGTTGAAAACCCTCCAGTTGGTGATGTTATCGGGAACTGAAGGTCTAAAAATTAATTCTATAGAAAATCTATCAAGACTATAGTCTTCCGAAGGGAGGAGTTTGGAAGCTACGTTGGCTAGTAAATCGGCTGCTGAATTTTGCGATCTTGGAATTGAAGAAATGTTGAATGCTAAAAAATGCGAAGTAAGATCTTGCACTAGCGATTGATAATGCTTAAGGTGGCTTGAAAGGCAATGAATTGTATTCCTTATCTGCTTAACAATGATCTCACTATCGCCGAATACCTTAATATATTGGACTTTAAGGTCAATTGCCTTATATAATCCCTGCACTAAAGCTTCGTATTCGGCCGTGTTATTGGTGCATTCAAATTCTAATCTACAGGAAAGCATCGTCTTTTCGCCTTGTGGACTAACCAAAATGCAACCTGCTCCTGAGCCCTCGCTGGACTTAGAGCCATCAAAATACAAAGACCAAAATAAAGGAGAATTAACAAAAATATTTACATCCTTTTGATTTTCGTTGAAGCATTTGGATAAATTGGTTTGTGAAAAATTTTCTACTTGAGATGTACAATGGTTAACTGAAAAAGGGGAAGATTGGGCAACAAAGTTGCCAAAGAATGATTCTGAGGAATAATTTCCCAAAATGTTGTTGTTGAAGGCCACAGGCTGGTTTTCTTGTTCGAAATCGGTTACTGTGTGAGTCATGTGTTTCTCACGGTCGATCCTTATTTGATTTGGCTTACCCTTGTAGGGGAGCCACATATGTGACCAATCCGTGGAAATGTATCCATGAAGTTTCTCAGACCAATCCCTGCTCAAAATTAAGCCGTAGAATTCAGGTATGTCAGCTATCAAAATATCTATTCTCTGTACTATTCTGGGATCAGCAGACAACCTGATAGTCACGGAATTAATTTCTCCTATAACCTGTACTTTGGTTCTGTCTAACTGTACAATGTGAATCGCGGACTTCTGGGGTTCTATGTTCAGTTTAGAACAAACTGAAGCTGGCATAATATTAGATGAAGCCCCTGAATCAATTAAACAGTTATGCAGATTTCGATTATAGATTTCATAGGTGAGCAAGAAAGGTGGGGTATGAGAATTGGATCTATCTCCGATCAGAACCGAATCGGTAGCTTCGACCATATCTGGAGGGGGTTGTCCTGAATCATTAGCAGCTTTTGAACTGGGAAGAGGAGAAGAGGGGACAGCATTAAATTCTCTTAGGAGTAATTTCTGCTGATGTTTTAACTTACTTAGTTCAAACATGGTTATGTTTGCCTTAGTCTTTTTCATATCATCAACAATATTATACTCCATGGAGTCAGATACCACTAGTGTCTTAGATGTCGAAGGAGAATTAGAAATTGGAGACTGGTTTTGAGGGGCTGCTACCGGAGACTTTTTTGGAAGAACTTTTTCTTTTGGTGTGGCAGCACCTGCACTCCTCTTTTTTGTAGTTGTTTGAGTAGGTTCAGAAGCAATTTTACTTCTTGTAGTAACAGGAAATGCTTCTTCTTGATTCTCGGTGTCAGAATTTGGGAGTATGAAATCCCACATGCCATGGCACTCAACTACTTCTTCTTCATCATCCGTTTGAGAGGTTGATTCCTCTTCTTCTTCTTCCTGTTCAGAGTCTGCATTAGATATAACATTGGGTGGCTTTGTTTCAGTTTTCTTGAAAGTTCTAAATGGTCTTTTGTTCGAAGTTTCGGCCACCTGTTTTTTAATCTCAACCATTTCATTAGACAATGTTTTGAGGACTTTTTGTAAACCTTCCATGTCGTATGGGTCCTTTGGGGTCTTTTTCTTAGAATCTTCTTTAAATAAAACTTTTTTGGATTTTCTATCCTCTAAAGCTGCTTTCTTTTCTAGAGCATTAATACGTTTTTCAACGGCAAGTGCTTCTTTCATATTTTCAGCTAAGGTAGGTTTGCCAGCCCTGTCAACAAAAATGGCTATGTTGGAAGGGAGGGCAGTAATATACCATTCGCTCCTAATTTGTTCACTTGGTTTCGAAGCGGTGGGGATTTTATTTAGGAGTTTGTTGAATCGAGCATTAAACTCCTTTATTGGTTCCCTATGCTCTATTCTCAAATTGGAGAGGTCATTTATTAAAGTGGCTAGAGACCTGTCATCTCCATATTTGGTAAGGAACTGCTCTTGGCATGTGGTCCAGCTGGTAATAGAACCAGAAGGTAAAGAGAAGTACCAGGATCCTGCCGATCCTTGCAAAGTATAAGGGAAAAGCCTGACAACAACATCTTGTTCTGTCACTCCTTTTAAGTTAACTGCTAACATGAAATTGTTAATATGTTCTTCAGCTTGTGTTCCGTTATCTGGATTAAATTTAGGCAACCATTTTTCGGGAGCATCAGGTAGATCATGTAATGGTCCGGGCATATTGACTGCACCTGGCGTAGTCCATGGATCTGCCATTATGCTGGCGATAATAGTTGTTACTACTGTTGGGATTCCAGATGACTGAGGAGAAGAGGTTGTTGAAGAGTGAGTAGTTTGAGATGCTGTAGTACTTATTCCCTGATGAACAACAGTGTGTAACGGAGGAGTGGATGGTTGACTTCGCAGAGGAGGAGTTGAGATGGAGGATATGGAAGAAAGATCTTCACTATCAGATACTTCAGTAATCTTCTTAGCCTTTTTCCTTTTTGGTAAAGGGAACTCAGTAGGTTCAATACCGAGTTTTTCGCTCTGAAGTCTGGTAAGTGGATGGGATAAGTTTAACTGCGAGGTCACACTGCTTTGTGATATTTCAGATTTCTGAGGAGAAATCGAGAAGCTCTGAAGTTTATGGATAAGACTGAACTTCAGGGGATTCAAGACTTAATTGTTCTGAAATATGATGGGTATGAGCAGTGGTGGTTGATTCCTCTTCTTCTCGATTGTGTGCTGGAGAACCAGCGTGTGATTGAGAAGGGGGAGAGGATTTGGAGGGAGAATTACTCTTAGAATGGTTTGCAGATTTGGACCTACTTGCCATTCACAGTCGATGGCCCTCCTTCTAGCGCCAAAAATGTTGATGCCCCGAAATTCGTTGCAACAACATCGGGGAAACCACCCGGTCCGGAACTTAGTGCAGCTCCTTTTCCGTTTGGAATAGTGGCTCCGACTGGGGATAATGGGACCAGTTTCCCAAAGATTATAAGTAAACGGGATGGATGAATGATTTACGGTATGAAGTGATAATAAATAAATAACTAAACTACAAGAGAAATATAATAACTATAAGCTAATCCCGGGATTTATCGATTCGTAGAATGCAGCGTTTGATAATCTATGCTTAATTGGCAGGCATATAGATGACACTAACAATAAGCATAAATGTTTAAATCATTTAAGATTGCTCTGCATAAGTAGTTATGCAGAGCGATAATAGTGAATTACTGCACTCAGTCATTTATATCATTGTTACACGCATGAGTAAGAGAGATAACAAATCACAAAACATTCAATAGTGATATGAAATGCAGACTTGCTGTTATATTGCATACATGTAATCAACAATAACAAAAGTAATAACACAGCAATTCATATAATAGAAAAGAGAACAGATACAGATAATAGTACCATGCAAGCTGTTTGATCAATCCACTATATTAATCGCTATGTCGCGGTCCTTCCTTCAAACCAGAAAGCATTCCAAGCAAACGACAATAGTGCACAATTCATTTAAAACAGCTTTCCAAGTAAAATTAAGAACCAGTGGTCGAGTTTCAAAAAGAATATAGACTGAAGCACAATAGTGCAAACTTCAGCCTTTAAGTCTTTTACAAAATTTTACGACCCTTTCCAAAACAATGAAAGGATCTATAAATACTATGCTAATCTAAATATCTAAATATCTAAAAACTGAAAAACTACTAAATCGGCATTAACAAATATCATCTTGCATTTTGGTGATTCGGCAGTCCGCGGCGATGCTTCAGTCAGAGGTCTCTTTGCCTTTACTCCTTCGCTGACATATCGCCAGCATTGGCTCTACTTCTGGTGGAGTATTGAGGCGTGAAGTCAGCTGTGCATCATATGTGGCATCTTGGATGTCGGCAATCAGGTATCGGAGAGCATCTGTTAGACAATTAAGAGCCGACCTTTGAGAATGTGGTTTAATCAGGAAAAGCCAGTATGCGTCGGCAGTCAAGGTATTTACTCCAGCAATTAACCGCCCTTGTTTCTCCAGATCAGGGTAATTCCTATGCTCCAGCATGTTTGCGGTTGTTATGTTTCCAGGTGTGCATTGTGAAATCATGTTTGCCAGATACAATGTATCATTGACTAGATTGATCATGTTGCTGGCAATCATTTTGCATCTGGAGGCTGCCCTTTCCGCCTTCATTACCTGTGTGTTCCATTCCATGAAGAGTATGTCCTTGTATGTTACACAGATTCGGGACAAATTTGCCGCTTGCCCTTCTGGAGTGTCTTGCCATTCAATATACTCTGTTATATCGTCTTCAGCCTGATCCAACTTATTCCTGGCTTTCTCTATTTGCTCACATACTGTTGTAGATGCTTCACAAAGTGATTCAGCGTCAACAAGTTGTTGGCACAAGAGCCTGATCTGAGATATCAATGCGCTGTTTATTCGAGTTGCCTCTGTTCTGAAATCATCAATACTCTGGGCACCTTTGATACCTTCGAGCTGTGCTGATAGCTGAATTATTTGCTCGTCTTTAGCTTTTATCATCAGCTCATTTGATGCCTTCAACTGGGATAATGCCTCTGACAATTCTTGTGCTTTCTGAATGCCGCTTTGGTCTATCCTCAGTTTTTCAATTTGCTGGGTTAACAAATGATTCTCTTGTTGTTGGGCCAGCAATTGTTCTTCTACCTGCGCTGCCTTATTCCTTGCCTCAATTACTTCTGCTTGCAATGCATATATTTCATTATCTTTAGTCTTCAAAAGAAGACTTATTTCTGAGGCTTTGTCTATAGTTGCCGCTGAATAAGCTCCCGCAAATTGCGATAGCTTTGTCAGATCTTCAGAGGGATCTAATTCTCCCTTCCAGACGACATTGCCCGTGACTGTTTGCTCAGGTGAAATAGAAGGTTGATCAAGCCTTCGTCTTTTCCTCGAGCGCCTTACAACGGCTCTATGCTTTGGGCTGTAGAAAATGTCTAGGGGAGGAATTTCCTCCACCTGAAGATCAATTTGATCAGATGGGTCTTGAGTAATTTCCTCAACATTCTGTACCATGGGTGGGCCGCTGGTTCCTTCTGGAACCGGAGAAGAAGTAGTATCGGGAGCTTTATTCGTTTTGGAGGCGTCTGAGTCTTTGGAGGCTTCCTTACCACTTATAATGGAATCAAATTGATTCCATTCTTTAATCAATTCAGGATCAGTAGAGGTTTGCTCACCTTGTTCTGTGTGGGCTTTACTCTGTTCTTTCTCCTGTTCAATCCTCTGTTGTTCCTCGAATGCCTTCCGCTGTTGCTCCTCTTGTGCTCTTCGCTGCTGTTCCTCCAATTCCCTTTTCTGCCTATCTTCCAGTTCTTTCTTTGCTTTCTCTTCTTCTTCTCTTTTCCTCTGTTCTTCTAGCTCCTTTTGCTTTCTTTGTTCTTGTTCAATTTGTGTTTTTTGCTGCCTTTCTATCTGTTCTCTTCTATGCCTTTCTGCCTGCAGCTTATTTTGCCTTTCCTCCTGTTCTTTAATTGTAACAGGAGGTGAATTTATTTCCTGCTGATCAGGCTCGCTTGAGGATGATGTTGGGGTTGTGGATAATAAATCTAGAGGCAAAGTTTGCAACCTTTGCTTTCTAAGTTTATTATATTCAGTTAACTCCACATCTTCATATCTCATTGCAGCAAGTTGTTTGACTTAGCTTATTGAATCGACACTCATGAACAGGTCGTCAAACTGGTCTTCTTGATGAACAACCTTTGACAGCTTGGCCTGTTCCAAGGCAATGAAAGCAGTCTTTTTTGGATCATAGAGTCTATTTGGAATAGAAGCTAGAGATATCATTTGGAGTTTTGTTGCTTCCTTTTCTGCATGTTTGTAATTTAGCAGCGTATAAGCTCCAATTCTTAAAGGAAAAGAGGGCCATCCTCTCTTTTTCTCCTCTTTGAGAGTTTGTGTAACACCCTCAGACATAATCTGGTAGGAGATTTCCCGGGCTAACAATTTATCTGGGATGTACATGGGGAGGACATGTGGCCTAGCCTTGCTTCCAAAAACTCTAATATAGGAAAAATGTTCTTCGCCGAACCAATGGGCTACGGCTGGTAGGTCAAAAGAAGCTTCATAGGAAATTCTAGGGATAGGTCTGTCAAAAATAGAATAGTGAACGGGAACCATAAAACCATTGCAAATTTGATACAAATGGTCTTTGTGGGAGGGTTTCCACAATTTCCGATGATACAAATGAATGGGTGTTGGGTCATGGGTTGTCCATCTCCAACCAAGGACAGGAAATTCAGAATTAAAACAAAGGGTATCCATAATGTAAGCAGAGTAATAGAAGGGTGGGATTTTTCTCTCGGTGACTCTGGTTTTGGCCCTAAACTCACGAATAGCTATGACCAACTTATCAGACAGAATAGTGGCCCAATCCATGATTATACTATTGACGACCGCTTCCATTAAAGGAACCATATCAATATGGATATTTGCAGAGTCATGTAATCCCCACAATCTACACATCATAATTCCAGTATAGCAATAAGGTGAAGCCAAAGAAGCATTGGAGTACTTACCCGACATATCATGCTTGTGTTTAGCTGGATTTTGCCTCCAATCTCGGAGGGGTTCGGATGGTGATTCATTCTCTTTCGCGAACTTCTCCACAAAGGCTCTGTTATAGACTTGCTCGGGTTTGGGCAAATGATACATCCGTCTCAAGTCGTCAGGCTTGAAGGAACCGAAAATCCTTCCATCCTTAGTATGGAAGGTTCTATCAGTGAGAGTAATTTCTTCAATTGCCCAACGTACCACATCAGTATAAGGCAAGACTTGTTCTCTGGCTACTATTCTGTGCAGAAAGGAGTCAGCCAAATCTTTAAGAGTTGCCTCAGACTTTCTTAGTTCATCCACACTAGCCTCCGTTACTGTCTTTTCTGGTTGTTCTGCTTCTAGCAAATTGTATGTACCTTGCCATGTAGTGCCAGGAAGACCAGTGCATGTAGTATCTGAGATTAAGCCTTTCTTTGAAACTATAGCAGCTTGGCCTGAGATAGGTGTCGCAGTAGACCCTGCCACCTTCTTGAACTTCTTTCCCATCATATTCAGACTTCTCTCGGTTGAATTCTACACAAATGCAAGAGAAATCGTAACAAAGAAATAACAATGATGATCCATAACGGGATAGATATATTATTTGAAGCGTGGTGAGATTATTTCTAAAAGTGGCTGCGGATCTAATGATTTAAGAAGGCACCGCAGATGCAATGATAGTGATCTTACAGCCTGCAGCTCCATAAATGACCATTACTTAAGTTATTAAACCGAATGACCCCTTAAAGCGTGCAATAGATTTCTTCAAAGGTCTAATCATAATTGTTCGTTAATTCGAAGGGGCAAAGCTTTAAATACGCATGCATTACCTTATCCCTTTACTTAACAGCATTTTGAAATCTGTGCTTTTGTCAAATCGGATTTAAATATAACTTTAATGCTTTGAAATAATCACCTTTTAGGAGTTCTGGTCATCATTAAGAGTCATCGCATCGCATCGGGGGTGTGAGTGACATTATCATTTGGGAGAGATCTTGGCGAATGCCGATTGTGACATTGTATCATATTAGCGCGCGAACATAATCCCTAGATGTATATCAATTGATTTACCGACTACCGATAGCGATATCACATCGCATCGGGAAAAGATCTAAACGTCTTATGAAGATGTATGGGATTCTACCGACTGCCGATAGCGATATCGCATCGGGTCGAGGCTTAAAATACTTTTCATAAGAGGCAGCGCCGATATTTGATCACCGATATCGTGTCGCATCGGGGAAAAGACGTGTGCTTTTTCTGTGTGGTGTATTGGCTATCGCCGATGGCCGATAGCGATATCGCATCGGAAAGAACCAAGGTAACAAGTAATCCGGCGATTGCTTTTTCGGACTTAACCAAAATTTGCTTATTATTTGTTCAAAAAGGCTTTTATTGACAAATTCATTTGATTATCATACCTTTTTCGAACAAGTTCATTAATGCCAATTAAAAATTTTAAAAGGGACCCATTTCATATGTTAATTGTTTGTGATAAAAAATGTTATGAAATGGGGGGTTGTTGTAGGGCACAACACATACATAATTAAAATGGCACCACTATCAGTAATATGATAGGAGCATTGACATCAATGATCCTTGAAAACTGGTGTGGCAGTGAGACAAAAATTGCAAATAAGAATGAAGTCATTCTTATGAATTTGAAATGCCATAAAATGTCTCAGTTTGAAGACTTCCACGGAGATTGAATGCAGCGAATTTATGAAGTTAAAGATTCAAAGAACTTGTTATGGAAACAAGTTTACCGTGCAGCACTCCCATCCAGGTTTGTAGATTATATCAGATTACAAGAAGTCTTTCAATTTCCATTCGAATCTTATACATGGGGAGAAATATATGCTCATATTACAAAGACTCTAGTAAGTCTTTGCACCAACTATAAAGTCAATAAATCTCTTGAAAAACTTTCCAGATTTCTAGAAGAAAAAAGTCCATTTGTAGTAAATATGGACTAACAACAGATGATCCTTTAGTGAAAAGGAGAAAAGTAAAGAAAGAATACAAAGAAAAATTATATAAAGATCGCAGAAAATATCCAAAGGATAGAAGAAAATATCCCAAGCAATCTTGCGGTCAAACTTCCAGGGGCCATAGAGGATACTATAAATATGTTCCTCGAACACATTATTACAAGCCCTCAGATATTCATCTACACACTTCAAAGCAAGAAAAATGGAATAGCCTTACATGTTGGCTATGTGGTCAAACTAGACATACTTCCTCTAGATGTCCAGAAGGAGAAAATTCAAAGAAAAAAAGAGGTAAGAAATTGCAAGCCTTTGTTCTAAGAGGAAAGCAAGTCAAACAAGAAGGAAAGGGACCAAAGCAATGTATGAAATGTGGTTCCCATACTCACAAGAAAGAACGTTGTCCCAATGTTGTAATCAGAGAAATAGCTCAGCAATACCATATTGAAGAACAATCAAATGATTCTTTCAGTTCTTCTTCTGGAGAAGAAATACAAGCTCACATACAACAATGTTCAGATTCTGATATTTCATAATGCTTTTGTTTTGAATCTAAAAAATGCGTCTGCCAAGTTCATTATGATTCTGACTCAGAATTCTTTAGTGAATCCAGCGAAGCAAAAGAAACTTCCAGACCGCAAAAAGAAAAAGTATTAATGACTGCAACTGAAGAAGACGAGATAAATATTTTATCTCAAATCCGTGCCATGGAAGATGGTGAGATGAAGAACCGCCTGACTAAAGCATTCATGGACTAGATTGACGCTGACGCTTCAAAAAATTCAGGTAAGAAATCTGTGTCTATTGATGCCTCATTTGAAAGAAATACTAAATCATTTCAAAAGCATCAAGAGAAACCTGACAGAGTGAGATCTCTCATGTTGGGAGAAGTGAGTCGCTAGATTCACAATATCAAATCAGAAATTTATGCTATAAAGTCACAAATGGCAGAATTTTAAAAAGGGAAAACAAGTAGTTGATGAAGAAAAAGAAGATAAAGAAGATCAGCTCTGGAATATTGCCCAACACGGCAGTAATAAACAAATTGAAGTGGCTGAAGGCTTCAGAGATCCAAGTTTTGGATTCAAAGAGATGAGGCTTATGACCATCTCTTACCAGCAACACCATATCAAAGTAAATATCTATATTCGAGGAGAAATGTTTGAATTGATTGATTTTCTTGATTCGGAAGCAAATATCAATATTCTCAATATAAAGACCATTCCAACAAAATATTGGACTGCTGTAGAAAGAAAGGTGGTGGATTTAGGCAACAAAATGCTTAAATATGAAGTACCCAAAGCATCTCTATGCTTTGAACATCACTGCGTTAATTTAAAATTTGCAGTTGCAGATATTACTGTTGATTTCATCCTTGGAAATGTCTTCTTAGCAGCAGTTGAACCTCATGGTTCAATAAGGTTGAAAAATGGAAAGGCTGGATATTTTATATCAGTTCCTACATATAAAAGAACCAGAAAGAAAGTAGAATTGCCATATATATCAAATCAGAGAATATCCACAATGGTTCAGATTATTCAAAATTTGGATGAAGTTGAAGCAAGACTGTCAGATCTAAAGGATCTGAAATCTACTCTCAGAATAGAAGAACAGCTTAAACGTCCTCAGGTGAAAAGTAAAATTGAGGGTTTGAGAGAACTAATTAAATATGAATGCTGCTCTGAAGAATCCAATGCATTCTGACATAGGAAGCAGCATACAATTGAGCTCCCTTACAAAGAAGGCTATGCTGGTAAGACTTGTAAGAGCAGAGCCATTCCTATGAGTAAAGAATACAGAGATCTCTGTGAACAAGAGATCAAACAACTTTTGGATAGAAAGTTCATTAGGGAATCAGACAGTCTGTGGAATTTCTATGGATTCTATGTAAACAAGAGGGCCAAACAAATCAAAGGAATCCCAAGATTAGTAATAAATTATAAACCTCTGAATTCAATGCTAGGAGATGACACATATCCTATACCTCACAAAGGTGATTTGATCAAAAAAATAGCAGGAGCAAAGATCTTTTCTAAGTTTAACTTGAAGGCAGGGTTTTTGCAAGTCGTCATTTCAGAAAATGACAAATTCAAAACTGCTTTCAAAATACCAGCAGGCCACTATGAGTGGAACGTGATGCTTTTGGATTAAAGAATGTGCCATCCACATTCTAAAAGGTAATGGATAAGATTTTTAAGCCATACTTTGATTAGCTTATTGTGTACATAGATGATGTGTTGATATTTTCCAAGAACATTCAAGATCACATTAAACATGTAAATATCTTCAAAAATTTTGTTAAGCACAATGGTCTTGTGCTCAACAAGAAAAAGATAGAAGTCTTTCAGACTACTGTCAAATTTCTGGGGCATACAATCTCCAATTGACAGATCCCATTACAAAAGCATGCACTGGAGTTTGCAAACAACTTCCCTGATGTCATAACAGACAAAAATCAGCTACAAAGATTTTTAGGCTGTCTAAACTACGTCAGTAACTTCTACCAAGACTGTGCAAGTGATAGAAGGATACTAAATAAAAGGTTGAAGAAATATCCTCGAAAATGGACTGAAGTCCATACTAAGGCAGTACGAAATATTAAGGCTAAGGTAAAAACACTACCAATTTTATATGTTGCTGATGATATTACATTTAAAATTTTCGAAACAGATGCAAGCAACATTGGATGGGGAGGCATCTTAAAGCAGAAGAATGGAGATACTGAACAGATTGTTCAGTTTGCTTCAGGAGTGTGGAATCCAGCTGAACAAAATTATTCCACGATAGAAAAAGAAGTCAAAGTAGCCTGGAATTGTATCAGTAAGTTTGAAGTATACCTTATCAATAAACCATTTTTATTAAGGACTGATGCATCAGCCTTACAAAAAGTCCTGACAAAAGATATCAGGAAGGTGGGAGAAGCAAAGTTTTCCAAATGACAAGCACTTTTTGCCAGCTTTGATTTCAAGGTTGAGCATATCAAGGGCAAAGAAAATAACCTTCCAAATTTTCTCAACAGGGAATATCTCGAGCCCCAAGAGCATGTTATGATGATAGTCACTGAATGGGACCAAAATCAAAAGAAAGAAGTATTACGAACCATCCCAGATAATCAATATTGGGAGGAATATAAAAATAACTAGAAGCCCACATGGCAGCTCAGAAATACAAAGGTACTCGACGCCAATCTGCAACCACATACTGACATCCAGCACCTTGTGCCAAAATGGAGAGTATATCCTAAAGGTAGTAAGTGGATCTATGACATGATCTACAAAAAAGCAAAAAGAGATGTTTGCATTGCAGAAGTGGCTTTGCAACAAAATTTCCATGATATCACTGGCATATGGTACCATGGAGGACGAAGCACGGGCATATATGAAAAATATTTTTGCATTTACCGAACAAGGGATCTTGCTTGAAATGAACAAAAACATTGGCCAATCTAGCCGTCAGCATTATGGCCAAAAGGTGACCCTAATATTATTTTCCCTGACACTGTGTATAATTTTGCAAGTTATAAAAAAATTTGGTGGGATTTCCTCAATGTAGATGACAGGGAAAAAACTCACTATACAAAGATAAAATTCAGCGCAACAAGCACTTTCCAAAGAAATCAACAATGCCAATGGTTCCGAGATTGGTGGCGTGACTATGGTGTAAATAGAACTACAATGGACCCTATATATCACACAAAATATTTTAGAAAGCATTGTGACTTATGTTTTGAACAGAATATTGTAGAATTCTTTCATCCCATCCATAAAACTGTTAAGGAAATGGCAGATCAAGAATGGTCCCCATTTTATGATGTAAACTACTCACTCCAAGAGTACATGCATGAACATCTAGAGTGGTTAGTTTTGACCAAAATTAAACATCAAATCGTCTTGGGTAAACCGATGATCGTCTGCAGGATATATACAAAAGCCTGAGATGAATTATTGTATAAAAGAAATAGATTCTCAGAACTGACTGTATTCTGATGGTTCACATGGGCTTTCTGTAAAAGCATCCATAGTGTAATAATGATGTCCAGTCACAAGGACTCAATTGTAGCTAGATTTCCTGTGGGCTTTGCTATACTAAAGAATCCGCTGCGTAAATAATTGATGAAGCATCTTTTCTCGTGGGCTTTGATAGATTAAAAGCATCCACTTTGTTTTGTCAAAATCTTTTCTGTAAAATTTTGTTTTCCGAATTGGAACCTTTGGGTGAATGTCGCTCTGGCATTACCCGAAAGCAATGATTCCATCCTCTTTTCGGACAGTCTACTGATGACCTACAGGAATGTTTTTCCCCCCTCATTCTTATATATTGAGGGTAAGGCCCATTGTTGAGAGAGCGGTCTTTAGAGCGTCTTAGAGAGTCAGTCTGATCTGAGAAGCCTTCATATCAGTGTGCTCAGCATTGGTAACAACTTAAAGTGGCCGGATCATTTTAGAAGTCTTCAAGTCTATATATGAGTCGAGTCATATTCTAAGGCAGAGCCCATCTTTCGCCAGGTAGCCTTCGGTATTGCTTGTTCGTTGCGAACAACATAGAGTCCGATAAATGCGAAGATAGTCAATCTTTGATAAAGAATCTCTCTGTAAAATGTTTTAAGAAATCTATTCTGAAATAATATGAGTACACCATTTCGCATCTGAATACCTTGCGCATTTATATTTCCTATTGTGGTAGTAGTTATCTTTGAGCTTTCATCAGAAGTTCACAGGAAGTTCATCAGAGGTTCGCCAAGGAAATGAAGGGACGTCAAAGCCATTGTTAGGCGAGGAAGTCGTTGTTGAGGTTATGAGAGCGTGACAGTTCTAAGTAGGTTCGCGCTGAGTTCACCACTGGTTCACCAGGAGTCTGCTATCATAGATAATTGAAGAGACGCAACAAGTAGCAAGATTGTGACAGAAACCCCTGCTATCTTTGATCTTTCATCCGAAGTTCACAGGAATTTCATCATAGGTTCACCAAAGGAACGAAGGGACATCATGGCCGTTGTTAGGCGAGGAAGCCGTTGTTGAACCTGTGAGAGCGTGAAAGTTCTGAGTAGTTTCGCGTTGAGTTCACCACTGGTTCACCAGGAGTTGGCTATCATAGATAATCGAAGAGACGCAGCAAGTAGCAAGCTTGTGACAGAAGCCCCTACTTAAAATTGGTATCAGAGCCAGTAACGTTTGGTTCATAAGGTCGGTATTCTATTCTTAAAACACATATAAAATGCACTCATTTTGGAAATCTGTTTCATTCCGAGAATTAGAAGAAAGAGAATATTTGGCTAAAGAAAATCCACTGAGAGATATGTTTGCTTCAAGTTCGAGTCGTGTCATAAATCAATCTGAACTTGAGTATGAAGAAAATAAGCCATCTGCCTGTTGGGAATTACTTGCTATAGCTCCCTCAGAAGTCTATAATGATATATCCATGTTTCACTTAAAAGTTGTTACTAGGATCGGTATAAGAGATTCCATTAGTCAAATACAAGAAAACTCTGATGTAATTCAGACTATTCCCTTATTAAATCCCAAATCTTTGCAGGCAGAGGCCAAAATATTAAATACTAAGTATCTGCATTTAGGATGCATAAGAATTGGAATCAACCCTTTAGTTCACCAAGGGTTGAATATTTTTCTATTAGCTGTTGTTCATGACCTAACACACAATAACTATACTGATTATTTGATTGGCGGAATTGTTGCCCCACTTTCTAATGGCCCAGTCTCTTTTGACTGTTTTCCAAATTTCTTTATCTATACTTTTGATGAAACCATTGATCAAATCCTCCAGCTTCAGATCCAAACCACTGGTTTCAATATGCATCAAAAGACAAATAATATCACTATACATATAAAAGGTTGTTTTTGCCATACAAATACTTTATGGTCAACCATCCGCCACACACCCAGTCGAGATTCCAAGTCAAGTGTTGTTATCATGACTGATGCTAAAAATTAGAAAATTGAGCATCAAACAACCCGTTGGGAATACTTGACTTTCCCTGAGCATTGCGTAGTGCAAAATCCAAAGCCTCTAACTCCAAAAAGAATCACCTCAGCCGACATCAAAGAAAATCATTCTTCTGCAGTCTTATCTTTTCCCAGAAGATCTACTATCAATCGTTGAGGTATCGAACAAGCCTGTAAAATATCTAAATATTACAAGGATCCTTCTACTGTAGATACTGCATTTTCCAACTCTTCCTCTTGTAAACATATTTCCCTTTTTGAATTTACACAGATTGTTAACTTTGCTTCTTTAGAAGTAAAATGTCCAGAATGCCAAATAATGTAAATTTTCTTACGCTTGCAGAAACCGCAATCTATGCAAACCATAATCCCAGATCTAGCACAACCCCTCCTTCAACTTTTGTGAATCCATGCCCCAATCCTAAATGCTCAGACATCCCTTTCCCTCATGAGTAGGAGTCTGATCATGTCCTCATGATCCATGAAATAATTACTTTGGAAGGAGAAGATCCAAGATTGACTGAAATGATGAGTCTCATGAGACCAGCCAAGCCCAGATATGGTCTAGGACATTTAGAGCAAGCAAATGGCCTTATACTAACATGTGGATTTGGTCCAGTCCCTGAAGATTGCAAAAAGCCTGCTATAATGGAAATGCACAAGTTCTTTTCTCTCATGGATGGGTGTTTATAGTCTGAAATAAGTGCTAAATGGATGAAAGAAATTCTTAATTGAGATTTGTTCACTAATCCCCAAGCAGAAGAATTTGATAAGACTTACACTCCTCAAGAGAAAAAGAAATTAGCTGAAGATTGGAAGCATTTTATGGAAGTTAACAATTTATGGATATCCTTTTATTCCTGGAAGGATAATATTTCCCCAGTAAATGTTTTGACTGGTTCATCATCAACCATCTCAGCTAATAAACATGCTTGGACTGCATTAAATGGAAGTAAGGTAGAAACTCCATAAACATTTCCTCCATTCAAATGAATTGTTATTGGAGAAAACCAAAATGCAGCAAAAGCCATTCCTATGGTACAAAAAGATGACAATGCTTTAGGCATTGACGACATAATACAAAAGGCAAGTGATCAGTTGAATTGGACAAACACAGCAATCAAAGGCCTAGAAATCAATATATAGCTAAGGCAGCAGAAGTTAAGGATCAAATTGATACTATTCAAATATCAATAAATGAAGTAAATAAGTGTTTGAATAATGTATAGTATGATTCTTCTGTTATTCGATCATATAGTAAAGAATCTTTGTCAAAAATAGAAGGAGTAGAAGAAAAACTAGTTGATCACTTGAATTCAACTAGAAATATTTTAACTGGTTTGACAAGTAAAGTAGAAAAGATGAATGTGTCAAAGACAGAAAAACCAGTCCCGAACTCCTTTCTTTTCAAAAGAAATATAAATATGCAAGATCCTGTCAAGCCTGTCAATAGATTCCCAGCACTTTTTCCAAATGAAATAGCCATGTTTTCAGAATCTGAGGCTACTGAGAGAGTAACTATTGCATCCTTATTCAAGGGTGAAGTAGAAGAGAAAAAATAAGAAAAAGATTCTGATACTTAGGTCTTCCTTATTTATGAACCTCTTGAGAATAGGTTCAGTACACATCTAGCACCTGACCTTGAAGGCAAAGGTAAGCTCCCTGAAACACATATCTTTTTCCCAAATTCTCACAGAGAATGGAACATTGACAGCATGAGTGTTGGTCAAATCAAAAAACTCATAGACATGATGTACACTGAATACAAATTAATGTGCTTAAGGGGAAAAAGTGAGATTGATGCTTGTAGGACAATCATACAATGCTTTACAGGCACACTTCTCAGGTGGTGGGAAACAGAGTTATCTCGAAAACTCATAGCAAAGATGGAAGAAGAAGTAAATAAAAGATGAAAATGGAGATGTCATACTTAATTCAGATGGCACCACTATCAGTAATATGATAAGAGTATTGACATCAATGATCCTTGAACACTTGTGTGGCAGTGAGACAGAAATTTCAAATAAGAATGAAGTCATTCTTATGAATTTGAAATGCCATAAAATGTATCAGTTTGAATACTTCCACAGAGATTGGATGCAACAAATTTATGAAGTTAAAGATTCAAAGAACTTGTTATGGAAACAATTTTATCTTGCAGCACTCCCATCTAGGTTTGCAGATTATATCAGATTACAAGAAGTCTTTCAATTGCCATTCGAATCTTATACATGGGGAGAAATATATGCTCATATTAAAAAGACTCTGGTAAGTCTTTGCACCAACTCTAAAGTCAATAAATCTCCTAAAAAACTTTCCAGATTTCCAGACAAAAAGTCCATTTGTAGCAAATATGGACTAAAAGCAGATGATCCTTTAGTGAAAACGAGAAAAGAAAAAAAAAAGAATACGAAGAAAAATTCTATAAAGATCGTAGAAATTATCCAAATGATAGAAGAAAATATCCCAAGCAATCTCGTGGTCAAACTTCCAAGGGCCATAGAGGATACTATAAATATGTTCCTCGAACACATTATTACAAGCCATCAGATATTCATCTGCACACTTCAAAGCAAGAAAAATGGAATAGCCTTACATGTTGGCTATGTGGTCAGACTGGACATACCTCCTCTAGATGTCCAGAAGGAGAAGATTCAAAGAAAAACAGAGGTAAGAAATCACAAGCCTTTGTTCCAAGAGGAAAGCAAGTCAAACAAGAAGGAAAGGGACCAATGCAATGTATGAAATGTGGTTCCCATACTCACAAGACAGAACGTTGTCCCAATGTTGTAATCAGAGAAATAGCTCAGCAATACTAGATTGAAGAATCATCTTATGATTCTTTCAGTTCTTCTTTTGGAGAAGAAATACAAGCTCACATACAACAATGTTCAGATTCTAATATTTCAGAATTCTTTTGTTCTAAATCTGAAAAATGTGCCTGCCAAGTTCATTATGATTCTGACTCAGAATTCTTTAGTGAATCCAGCGAAGCAGAAGAAACTTCCAAACCGCAAAAAGAAAAAGTATTGATGGATGCAACTGAAGAAAACGAGATAAATATTTTATCTCAGATCCGTTCCATGGAAGATGGTGAGATGAAGAACTACCTGACTGAAGCATTCATGGACCATATTAAAGCTAATGCTTCAAAAAATTCAGGTAAGAAATCTCTGTTAATTGATGTCTCATTTGAAATAAATACTAAATCATTTCAAAAGCATCAAGAGAAACCTGATAGAGTGAGATCTCTCACATTGGGAGAACTAAGTCGTAAGATTCACAATATCAAATTAGAAATTTTTGCTATAAAGTCACAAATGGAAGAATTGAAAAAGGGAAAACAAGTAGTTGATGAAGAAAAAGAAGGAAAAGAACATCAGCTCTGGAACACTTCTCAACACAGCAGTAATAAACAAATTGAAGTGGTTGAAGGATTCAAAGATCCAAATTTTGGATTCAAAGAGATGAGGCTTATGACCATCTCTTACCAGCAACACCATATCAAAGTAAATATCTGTATTAAAGGAGAAATGTTTGAATTGATTGCTCTTCTTGATTCAGGAGCAGATATAAATATTCTCAATATCAAGACCATTCCATCAAAATACTGGATTGCTACAGAAAGAAAGGTGGTGGGTCTAGGCAACAAAATGCTTAAATATGAAGTACCCAAAGCATCTCTATGCTTTGAACATCACTGCATTAATTTAAAATTTGCAGTTGCAGATATTCCTGTTGATTGCATCCTTGGAAATGTCTTCTTAACAACAGTCGAACCTCATGGTTCAATAAGGCTGAAAAATGGAAAGGCTGGATATTTTATATCAGTTCTTACATCTAAAGGAACAAGAAAGAAAGTAGAATTGCCATATATATCAAATCAGAGAATATCCACAATGGTTCAGATTATGCAAAATCTGGATAAAGCTGAAGCAAGACTGTCATATCTAAAAGATCTGAAATCTACTCTCAGAATAGAAGAATAGCTTAAACTTCCTCAGGTGAAAAGTAAAATTGAGGGTTTAAGAGAACTAATTGAAGATGAATGCTGCACTAAAGAACCCAATGCATTCTGGCATAGGAAGTGGCATACAGTTGAGCTCCCTTACAAAGAAGGCTTTGCTGGTAAGCCTTGTAAGAGCAGAGCCATTCCTATGAGTAAAGAATACAAAGATCTCTGTGAACAAGAGATCAAATAACTTTTGGATACAAAGTTCATTAGGGAATCAGACAGTCTGCGGAATTGCTATGGATTCTATGTAAACAAGAGGGCCGAACAAATCAAAGGAATCCCAAGATTAGTAATAAATTATAAACCTCTGAATTCAGTGCTAACAAATGACACATATCCTATACCTCACAAAGGATATTTGATCAGAAAAATAGCGGGAGCAAAGATCTTTTCTAAGTTTGACTTGAAGGTAGGATTTTGGCAAGTCGCCATTTCAGAAAAGGACAAATTCAAAATTGCTTTCAGCATACCAGCAGGCCATTGTGAGTGGATCGTGATGCCTTTTGGATTGAAGATTGCGTCATCCAAGTTCCAAAAGGTAATGGATAATATTTTTAAGCCATACTTTGATTGGCTTATTGTGTACATAGATGATGTGTTGACATTTTCCAAGAACATTCAAGATCATTTTAAACATGTAAATATCTTCAAAAATTTGATTAAGCACAATAGTCTTGTGCTCATCAAGAAAAAGATAGAAGTCTTTCAGACTACTGTCAAATTTCTGGGGCATACAATCTCCAATTGATATATCTCATTACAAAAGCATGCATTGGAGTTTTCAAACAAAATCCCTGATGTCATAACAGACAAAAATCAGCTACAAAGATTTTTAGGGTGTCTCAACTACGTCAGTAACTTCTACCAAGATTGTGCAAGTGATAGAAGGATACTAAATAAAAGGTTGAAGAAAAATCCCCTAGAATGGACTGAAGTCCATACTAAGGCAATACAAAATATTAAGGCTAAGGTAAAAACACTGCAAATTTTATATTTTGTTGATGATCTTGCATTTAAAATTGTGGAAACAGATGCGAGCAACATTGGATGGGGAGGCATCTTAAAGCAGAAGAATGGAGATATTGAACAGATTGTTCTGTTTGCTTCAGGAATGTGGAATCCACAATAGAAAAAGAAGTCAAAGCAGCTTGAAATTGCATCAGTAAGTCTGAAGTATACCTTATCAATAAACCATTTTTATTAAGGACTGATGCATCAGCCTTACAAAAAGTCATGACAAAAGATATCAGGAAGGTGGGAGAAGCAAAGTTTGCCAGATGGCAACCACGTTTTGCCAACTTTGATTTCAAGGTTGATCATATCAAGGGCAAAGAAAATAACCTTCCAGATTTTCTCAGCAGGGAATATCTCGAGCCCCAAGAGCATGTTATGATGATAGTCACTGAGTGGGACCAAAATCAAAAGCAAGAAGTACTACGAACCATCCCAGATAATCAAGATTGGGAGGAATATAAAAATAACTAGAAGCCCACATGGCAGCTCAGAAATACAAAGGTACTCGACGCCAATCTGCAACCACATACTGACATCCAACACCTTGCGCCAGAATGGAAAGTATATCCTAAAGGCAGTAAGTGGATCCATGACATGGTCTACAAAAAAGCAAAAGGAGATGTCTGCATTGCAGAAGTGGCTTTGCAACAAAATTTCCATGATATCGCTGGCATATGGTACCATGGAGGACGAAGCATGGGCATATATGAAAAACATTTTTTCATTTAATAGGAATACTTCTGATCCTTAAAATATTGTCGGAATTTCTTTATCTCATCTTCAAAAAATAGGTTTAAAGCGACTATTAGGACTGACAGACCAGAAATTTTTATAATGACTTCAACTTCTTTCAGAAAAGATTTTCGTTTAAAAACATAAGACAGAGGAAATTTATAGACATCAGTTGGACGAAGTGCAGGGTGATTCCAACTCTCAGGATTTTATATAGCTTCATAATTTTCATTAGACTCTAAGTCAGATTCAATAGCTCTAGAAGCGATTAAATATCCCTTGCATTACTAAAGTTTTTGATACTCGTCACCAAAGTTATGATCATGTAAGGAAAGGAACCATTTTAGGTAATCTCTCTACAAGTTGTCAGTTTGGTACGATATTTCTTGATTATTCAATTAGCCTAGCTGATGTTCACCTTAAAGATTGTTGGAAACTCATGGTGGGAGTTCAAGGTTTTCAAATGATCGAAGATAGTGATTATCTTTCTGTATTGGTTCAAACTTATTTTCAGTTAATCGATACAGCTCATCCTAAACTTAAGCATCTTGTCTTAAAACACTGTGTTACTGTTGGTCTTTCTAATGCTCAAGTTGAAGGCGTTCTATATGATTCAACCGAATTGCCTAGCGACTGGTATTTTCAATATAAGTCAATTGCAGATGATAAAAAACCTGAGTCAAAACTTAAACGAATCTCTATTAGTAATGGTCAAGTCAAGCTTATTCCTAAAAAACCAGAGATTCCTCGACCCATTGTTAGGCCTCATCTCTATGTAATCCCTATACCTTCTACTGAAGCTTTTTCTTCTAGAAGTGTCGATCTTTCTCCAATTGAAGAAGTTCGTCCCGCTGAACCGCAATTGTCATCAAATGGATTGTATATACCTGAATCTAAACCTTTTCTTACTGTCAATAAGATGCACCGTATCTCTAGTGCCCAGTTTTCTCATGTTGAAAAGTGGCAATATGCTAATCGTCGTGTTGTGAAAGGTGGAAAATGGCCTCCCAAGACAAAATTTTGCACCACCTCTTCTATGTCAAAACAGCGAGCAACAAGCGTTGTTTGTGCTCCTTTGATAGAGCATAATGCATTAAACACCAATGACCTGGATCAGACCTATCAAATCGGTAATTATCTTACCACCTGGTGTTCACATGCTGAAGATGTTCTAGATGATCTAGGATCCCAGACTGAGTTAATTCTAGCTAATCTTAAGCTTCTCTATAATGGACAGCAAGAAGAAAAACAAAGAAGAGAAGCCAAAGCGAAAAAAGAAAAGGAGAGAATCAAAGGCTCCAAAGTTTTCTATTTCAATGGATACTCCTAACTATTGGGATATAGATGAAAAGCAAGAAGCAAGTGAAGCTGAGTCTAGTGCCCAAGCTTATGAAAATAAACTAGAGCCAATGAAATCACTAAAATTTCAAAACCAAAAAGCGAAATAGCCACTTTGGAAAATGTTGCCTCTAAGTTTCCCTCCTACATTTTTCCATCTCTCTAAAAGGCCCATGTTTTCCGTGAAGTCCCAAAGTATCCGTGGATTGAAGAAGACTTGTTTTCAACCAATTCTAATGGATATGTTTTAGACTTAGACAAATCTACAAATCCAGCTGAATCCATCAGAGTTTGGATTGGTGCCCTATATCAAATGCAAGTTGTCTCTAGATTAGATAATATTTCTATTTCTGCCTTAGCCGAAAAAAGAATGGCTAGAATTGTATATGACTGGTGGATGGGACCATCAAAAGAAGAAAGAATGAATGTAGTTGCTGCAGGATTAGCTATTTTAGAATTGCTACTCAAAACTCAATTTGTCCCAGAACCAGCAGATGAAAAGAAACAAATTATAACAAATCTAACACGAATGGAATTGAAAGATTTAAAGTTTTTAGATCAGTTTCGCAATGATTATATGGCTAAGATCTATAAAGCTAATCTTAACAATGATTCAACTCAGAAGATTTCATTCCTGTCAAAATTGACTAGTAATTTAGGTGATTTGATTATGAAAAATCTGGAAGTCCAAGGGAAAAGGATTGAACACACTTATTGGGTAGATCTCTTATTTCGGTGTCAAGAAAAGGTTAAATATCTCTGCTGGCAGAAGAAGGCTCAAGACTTTTCTCCTGGTCTTGATGTTTGTCATTCTGTATTACCATGGACACCATTTAGAAAGAGAAAATCTAAAAGATATGGAAAATTCAAGCCCAAGAGAGTAGCCAATCCTAGAAGGCCGTTCCGAAAATTTAAATATTTAAAAAAGCGCAGGCAACCAAAAAGAGACAATGCATGTTTTATTTGCAAACAAGAAGGTCATTTCGCCAGAAAATGTTCTAAAAGCTCTTCCAACAAGTTGAAAGCCTGTATAGGAATTGATGATTTTGTAGATAATTGATCTAGGGTTGATTCTCAAGACGAAGTATCAGATGTGTATATATTAACTGATGCTTCTCTGTCAGATACTGAGTCAGTTCCCGACACGTGTCAGAAAATGAATAGATGCTATGATTGTTCTGAACCAGAGAATGAAAATGAATTGCATTTCAGTGATGAATTTAGCTCAGATGATTATACTAATGAGACATCTGAATACATTTCAGATGATACTGTCTCTATTGTTCCTTCTCTATCTACTTCTACGGATCGAGGTACTAAGAATTCACAACCTGTTTTAAACTCTTTGCCTCCACAATCCACGTTGAATTCTTTTTTCCCTTATCCAAAGATAGTTTCTCAATCATCATCTTTGCCTTCTCCAACATCTGTTAATCTTGAAGAATGTTCTTTTCTCAAAAATATTGTTAAAACAAACAATCTCCTATATATTCCTGTTGAATTTCAAGTCAAAGGAGAATGGATCAATGTGGATGCCTTCATTGACACAGGAGGCTCCAACAATTTAGCTCGCCCATATTTATTCAAAGGTTTATGGAAGCCTTTGCAAAATATTCTTATTTCTGAGACTATTGGTGGCTCCGTCAATCTCACCCACTATGTTGATAACGTTTCTTTAAAAGTTGGGGGGAGTATAGTAAAATTTTCTGCAATCCAACACTATGATGCCTATGCAAGTTTATTTTCTCACACGTGTCAGGAACTGACTCAGTATTCGACAGAGAAGCATCAGTCAATATATACACATCTGATACTTCGTCTTAAGAATCAACCATAGACCAATTAGCTACAAAATCATCAATTTCAATACAGGCTTTCAACTTGTTGGAAGAGCTTTTAGGACATTTTCTAGCGAAATGAATAAGGGGTGACCGATCAACAGAAAATAGTCATACTAGACATTCAGATAGTAAGATGAAGCAGTAAAGCATTCGAACCTACTTTTAATTAAATTCGAAGCTTTCTAAACAACAGGCCTGAGACAAGTAATCTTCCTCAACCGATCATGCGCGAGCAACACAACCTCTCTCCACGGGTCTTCACAACTCCAATGCCTTACAGTATCAAGGTACTTTTGGATAGCAGAACTATCCTCAAACAGGCAGCCTAGTAGGCTTGTCTATTAATAAAATCAAACTGAATACAACAAGCTTATTACAAACATGAAGTCTCAGAATTCTCAGGCAATGCTCTCTAGCGATCGACGCCTTGAACTTCTGCACACCCTTTCTTATATAGAACTCTACATCATCTAATCTTATCTAAGCAATGACGTAAAATTGGAAATTATTGAGGGTCCTGTCGGTATTTCTTTCACCAACGGTGTCTACTCAATCTTTTCCAGTACAAAGATTCTTGCTACAACATGTGACCAATTTGTCACATTACTAGCAAAGATTCTACCAGGGTCCCATCGGACTCCTGTTCTCCCACATGTCTTATTCTGATGATCCTGGAGATGGTTCATACTCATCAACTATCCTTTTGAGGTGGCTATCCATCAAGCAATTGTACTCTTCGTCGATTCCTTCTTCGGGATCCTGAGCATCTGTCCATTCATCTTTTTCTTTCAGTGGCATTATTGTCCTGCGAGATGCCGTTGATGATGATTCTCCCTTTACCATATTCGTTTTTATCTTATGTAGGCCCAACTGCTGAGGTGTATGCATCAATTCTTGCTTTTCCCACTTGTTTAGAAAAGGTAGTGCGCTTATTTCAATGTCAAGGAAAGAATCTTTAAAATCATTTCGTATTGCAGGTGATCTCTGTACTGCCAGCTCAATGCCATCTAATAGTTCCCATTTGAATATCTGGAACATGTTGGTGGAGCTTTCGATTGCATGTTGGATCCAAAGTCTACAGTTTTCATTTAAAACATCATTATGCTGCAAACCAAGTTCAAAAATCATGGATGTGCATATTCGCTTGGAGATCATTAAACTGATTATGTGGATAACATTATTATTCCAGTTTGGAGAATTAACTGAAATAATTACTAACACTTTTTGATTAATTGCAAACTTTAAGACTTTAGTTTGTCCCTGTAACCCATCCATTTTGTTAAGAATTTGGAGTTTTTCAATCAACCTTAGATTTCCAAACTCATGGAACCACTTGGCATGCTGCTTGATTAATTCTTGATTGTTACTAGTTTCTAATTCATCAATCCTTTCATGACTAGATATTTGAGAAAATGGATTTGGATCTATGCTCTCTCTTAACCTTAGGCTATGATAATCCCAAGGAAAAGCAAATGTTCTCAAATATTGTAACGATCTTTGGATACATTGAGTTACTCTGGTAACCTGTATTTTCACGCATATTCCTCCTCTGATTTCCCAATCTGCAAAATTTTCAAAGATCTCATTCTGAGGGAACGTATCAGTAACTGCATAATTTTCATCAAATCTTTGTAAGAAGGAGGCTTCAAGTTCTTCAAAAATATCTGGAATCTTTAAAGAGACTAAAAACTTTATTAGTTATTCTTTGATGGGGATTTCTTCGAGATCTAAGATCTTTGCACCTGTATAGATGCTTAGTGCAAAGTCGATACTCCCAATGATTTGATAATAGTTTAAAATTCTGAGTGTCCATATTATCTTTTCATTAAACACACTAGACCATAGATCACATAGAATCTTAAAGAAAAGCTTCACTTTCATGTTTAGCAAAGAGAAAACTTTTACCAAATTTTCGTCTAGGCCTAGGGAAATGCCCAAAGTTTTTGACTGCCAGGCTTGGCACTTTTTATCCACATGTTTCTTCTTAATCTCAATCCCACCACTTTTTTTATTTCATCTACAACAGATCCTGCATGATTTTCAAGAATTCGAAATCTATCTACAAAAGTGGCAAAATTATCATATTTAGGAGTTTTGCCTGGAATTTCAAAAACTGAATATTTACAAGTTATATACATTTTATTCATGTCTCTAATTAAGGATTCTATGAAGAAATTAGAGTTTCCTGGAATCCACTCAACCTGAAAATTGAACTGCTGAAACTAGATTTGCTAGGCTAAGATTCTGCCTTTTGCAATTTGCCTTGAAATTTTTGCAGTGAAGAAATATTTGAAATTTCTGGAGTCCGTTCTAATTAAGAATTTGACTCGGGTGAGATATACCTCAAAACGTTGAATTTCGTTAAATATAGCCAAAGTCTCTTTTTCAACTATGAAGTAATTTTTCTGACTTGGTGTGAATTCTCCAGAAGCATATCCACACAGTGTCTCTTCAGTTTCACCTTTACTATTCTTTCTTTGTTCTAGAAGTACAGCTGCCCAAAAATCAAGTGAAGCATCAGTCTGTAAAATTAATAAACCGTCACCTGGGGGCTGAAGTTTCGACAGATGCTGACATTCTTCTTTTAGCTTCTTTACTGCTTCAGTTGCTTCTTGAGACCACCCTTGATTGATGTGTCTTCTTATTGGGGTTGTTTTCTCTGACAACTTTGGAATATATTTGTGAAGATAATTTAGGACTCCCAAAAATCTCTGTATTGTCTTTGTGTCCTTCAATTCATCAGGAAATTGTGTTAATTTGGTTAGCACATGGGGTTGCATCTGAATAGCACCATTAGCAACATTTATCCCCAAGAAATCAATACTATCCTGAAACAAAGTGTCACACGGAATAAGTCGATCTTGCGGACAAGATAGCCCTTCCTAGAATCTAAAGAAGACCTAATGACAAGCAAACCAACCAGACACTATCTTTCTCTAAATATGCTTTAATAAACAATGGCAAACAAGTGTTTTTAGGGCCTACCTTAGGTCTAACGCAAGTTTGTGGATGCCCTCGCTCCTTCGATCCAAATGATCTCCTTTGTCGCGAATCTGCAAACACAAACAAGACAAACAAATTAAATAGCACTTGAAAAGCCAAAATCATAAAACATATTTAACATGAAAGTCAAGGAGTCCATGAAACAAATAACATGAGATACTTGTTGAGAAAAATGAGTTTGATTGTGTTAATTAAAAAGAAGAAGAACTTTACAACCTTTGCCTTGATGTTGTACAACATCCTCCCAGGGTCCAGCAAGAAGTCTCCTCTACTTTGACAAGTTTCACTCACTCCCCAATGAAGCCAAAAAGGTATGTGATCTCTCCTCTTAAGCTCAACTAGGAAGTCTTGATTTCACCAGCATTTACCCTCAAAAATGTTCAACTTCTAACCTCTCCAGCAACCAGCCCAATGCCTGTATTTATAGTGCAATGGAGGGAGGTTACTAGGTCCTCCTTCAAAGGGATAGAGCCCTCCTTCAAAGGGATAGCTCCGCTCATCAAGGAATTAGCTCCTTCTCTTTTGGGATGCATGAACCACCTCAGAGCGAACAATCCACGTCAAAATTCCTTCTAGAATCCTCTATAATTAACCCAAAGTGAGTTTTTAAAGATAAAACTTGCGCCTTTTGACTTTCACAGGGGTCCGCACCCACACCGTTAGGGACAAAGCGGGCATGTCCGCAGTTTTTGTAAACAAAAGGTGCAGGACCGCAGGTGATAGTGAGAGAAAGTGCGGAACCAGAGTTACATTGATTTTTAATGTCTTTCTCTCATTTCCAAAGCTTGATTTGAAGAGCTGAGGTCTAAGACTTGCTTAGGAGGACAGTACAAGTGATGATAGACCCATACTGACTGCAAATAATCATGGTGACAATATTTTTGTGTAACAGATTTCCCCCTAAAGTGAGAAGTTTGTAGTAGATGAGGATTTCATTGATCATTTAAGAAGAGTGAAGTACTTTATCATTTCGAGGATCATCCTGTGGAGAGCCTGGTTGGAACCTGTAAAAACATTCAATGCAAGATATATATATATGAGATCATATCATCGCTGAGGTAGGCATTCCCATACTCAGCCCAAAACTGACTAGAAAAACTAACTACTGCTCTGATATAGGAATAATCTTGTAAAACATCACAAGTATAGACTCTGATGGACACATTATGGACACAGCCATATGTTTATGAATAGTCCATTATATAATGAATACAAAATTCCTCGTAGCCTGGATTGTGGAAACTAGATCCAGGGTCTTCATTTCTACTTCCCGAAACAGTACGATTCTATCAATGCGACAGAATGTGTTGATGTCGAACATGGTAGAAACCACTTGATTACCAATCAATGACGTAAACTGTTAACAAGTGTGAGAGAAACCACCAGTGATGTCAATGGCTCTCAAAGTACCCAGTACAATCCATGAGATGCGAATAAATGTGTTGATGTCGAACATGTCATGGAATCCTTTGATCGAAGGTCAATGATGCAACCTGTCGTCAAAGGCGAGAAACCTGCCATTGAGGCATGCAGATCCCAAGGTACTGACGATTTCTAGATAATGAGCTAATGTCGATAGAAAGCGATCCGTCGTAGGCAAGCCCACAACACGAAATCATAGATCAAGTTGAAGAAATTTAGTTGCAAGGACTGACTCAGGGATGGTCAAGATGGATGACAGATATTTTGCAGATGAATGGCTTATTGGCAGTGACCTCTTGAACACATAACGACACGACAAATGGTTTGGTGACAATTGACCCAAAGTTAATACCCAGAAACCAGATGAAGACTTTCAATGTGGTTTGATCAACTGTTAGGCAAAGGATTTCCCAACCCAGGTGAATAAAAGTGTCGTGTTCAAGAGTGGTTACAAAGTATGACAAACAAACTCATTTTTCTCTCTTTTCCCCCACCATTTCTGGCAAGTACCTATTTATTTTTGACAAGCTTGAGGAGGATAACATTTGCTTGATTATAAACTCATCCTTCGGATGAGTCTAACTTAGTTTTAAATTCGAACCCTAAGAAGGAGTGGTTCGTTCCTGTTTGTAATTGAACAGGTCCTTTACTGTGAAATTTTAACGAGTTCAGTATAGGAGAAACTCGGCGTTTTTCAATTTTAGAGAGTCTGAAAAACTTAAGAAGACTCCAGGGTTGACCTTTTTCGTAAATTTGTGTCTCCCAAGCCCGAAAAAGTATAAAACAATACTTGAGAGAACTGCTTGATATTTTACGACCAAGGATTACTTTTCGTCATTAGTGCCCTTGATCCGAAAAAGTAAAAAAGCGATCAATGACACGTCGTTTTATAACCAATATCGAATTTGAAATGACAAAAATCCGGCAATCTTTTCATGTTTTTACGGTCGGAAAAGAGCTGTAAGTGGACCGTCTTTTAATTATGTTTTAACGAGTTAAAAAGAAGAACTCGACAATCTTTTCATGTTTCAGGAGTCAGAAAAGAGCTTAAAGGTGACTCTAAATGTTTTTTCGTCGAAAATGATAGATTTCGCCTGAATAATCCGTTATCCTGCACAAAAACACAAACATTACTCATACCTGTTTGAAATGGATAAAAATGTCGCAAAAATACCTTTCCAAAGTGAAACATAAACAAATTTGCAATTTATTTACTCAAAAAACTTATAAAAAGGGCCTTCGTCAATTCATTTTTACCGTTTGAGTTTGGGTGAGAAAATAGTGCTTTTGCTCAGAAAACTTCCCGTGAAGATTGCGGAAAATCCAACCGTCAGAATCGAACGTCGTCTTCTCCAGGTAATCCACATCATCCTACTCTTCATTTTAACCATTTCAATTTTTGTTTTAGTCATTTATTTTCATTTTTGGGAGCGTTTTTAGGCATAAAACCCGCGCGCGCAGGCCCGCAGGTTTACCACTGCTAGCCTGCGGACCCCGACTTTTTCTCCATGGGAAAAAGCTCGGGGTCCGCACCTTCCATGTAGACAAAGTGCGGTCCCATGCACTGTGTCTAACCCGGAGGGTGCGGTCCCTGTCGCAAGGGTTTTTAACCCAAAAATTCTCAAAAATGGACCAATCAAAATAATTTCTAGCAATTTAATTTATCCTTATACTTGATGCAGAGAGTACATCATGCTAGATTGGCATGAATGAGAGCATGAGGACGTGGATGCTACCGCATGGAATCATCAGCCTTCACTTGATGCTTTGAGGGTGTGCGGCTTGTACAAATTCTGGGCCATTCCTGGCATGAGGGCTCAGGTGGATTTCTTACAGTGGTTGGTTGATAGATGGAGCATACAGGACCAATGTTTCTTCATTGGCGGGCACCAGCTTGAAATCGAGCTGGCGGACATATATTTCTTGACTGGTTTGCCTAAGAGAGGCGAAGACTTGACTCTGTTTGGGGCTAGGGCAGGTGGTCAGTCTGTCGATAGCCTCAGGCTAGAGTACTGCAACAGCCAGGCTAGAGACAAAGGGATAGACATAAAGACCATATCCCGTCCTGAGCTCATGTTGATTGTGTTTACTGTCACCAGACTTTGCGGAGCTGCTGCATTACATATTGCCACCGGATCCCAGATGCGTATGGCAGTTGATTGCTTCCGAGGCACCATCTTCAACTGGTGCGATGCCGTGTTGGACAATGTGAAAGGCCAACTGACCAAGGCCAAGAATGGATGACTAAAGACCTTTGGTTATGGGGCTTTGGTTGTGAGTTTTGGCCTGGAGAGGGTTCCTATGCTGATCCCGCAGCAACTTACTGTTGGAGCTGGGCTTCCTCGAGAGCCCAAACTGATGCGATGGGTCGCAGTTATGGCCCGTCACCCAAACGAGAGGACAGAGGTTGCTCGATTCAAACCTGAGTATTTCCAATGGTTGGAAAACCAGGTCTTTTCTATTCAGGACTTCCCTTACGCTGGGATAGATTTTCGTGGTGACCCAGACATGGTTCTTCCACCAGGAGAGCAGTGGGATGAGTCAGGTAAAATCCTTTTCAACATCTTTCCTATTTTAATTTTTTTATTATTTTTCCATCATCTCAAAACTGATAGTAAAAATTTGAAATGCATATGTGGGTCCACAGCGACCAGCCGCTCTCCGACCTTACGAGAGGAAGCAACCAATTGCACCCACACTAGCCCCACAGGACGAATCAGCAGAGGTTTTGGCCGAGTTGGAGGGTCATCTCGAGCGCTTGACAGGAGATATTCCGGAGACCACTATAGATGACATTCCTCGTCGATTTCAGCGCTATGTGATTGGGGTCTCGAGACCTTTTAGGAGGTTCCTTTGCAAGGTGACCCATGCAGTGGTTTCTTATAGAGATCATCACCAGTGATAGGATGATCACCTATTGTGGGCACATGTGACATTTTTGTTTTTTGTACTTATCATTTTTGCGATCATAAGGTGTTTTTCAACCTATGATCGAGGACGATGTATTTTTTGACACACTCCTATATATATATCACTATTACAGGCTTATCTTGTAAATCATGTTATGGAATGGTTTTAAATTTACATGTATGATTATTGCAAATGTCTATTTAACATTCGAGAAGCAATTGCATCTGCTAATGTATTTAAAGATCTTGGAATGCTAATATTCAATATAATCAAATTCGCGTTCCAAGAGACGCACTCTCAAAAATAATCTTAATAACACTGGATTTCTAATGGCATATACTCTATTAAGCTGTAATACAACGATTTCAGAATCTAACCTCACTATCAAACTCCGAATCCCAAATGAAATAGATTCAGATAATAACTCAATCACTGCACTATACTCGGAAATGTTGTTCGTTGTTTGACCGAGGCTTACCCCATGCATAGATACTAACTCATCATAGGGCGAATAGATAACCCAAGCTGCGAAAGAGATGTTCCATGTATTACGACAAGCACCATCAACGAAACCAATGTATGTTTGGAGAGGCATCGACATCTGCAATATCAAGAGTAAAAACAAGATAAGCAGGAATAATGACGAAAACACACTCTCTAAGCTAAGCACAATGTTTAAACTAAAACACACCCACTAGAAAGAAAAACTACCTTAACTAGAAATCTCCATGCCCATTCTTTAAGCATAATACCTCTTCAAGTAAAGACCATTTCTGGGTTTACCCAAAGAGTCCCCGTCAAATTCTACCAATTCATAGGCCCCTTTTGCTAGCTTTCACTTGACAACATAAGGACCATGCCACATAGGAACGAATTTTCCAGCACCTAATTTATCATTAGCTTGATCATAAACTAAGACTAGATCTCCTTCCGAAAAATTTCGAGGGGTCACATTTCGATCATACTGAGCTTTCATGCGTTTTGCGTGAGTCTCGATCGCCAATGCAACATCACGTCGATTCTCATCTAATTGAGCCAAGTATAACAAACGCTTTTCCTCTTCGGAAGTGGCTGGAAGTAACTCGATGGCCATTTGCAGTGACGGGATTTCACATTCAATGGGTAACACGGCTTCCAAACCATAGACTAGTTGGAAAGGAGTGAACCCTGTTGATGCTTTTACTGAAGTTCGGTACGCCCAAAGCGCTGAAAATAGCATGTTGTGCCAATTCGACCGATGAATCCCAATGATTCGTCAGATCATGATAACTAAAACTTTGTTGATGGATTCAACCAGACAATTCGCTTGTGGATAATAAGGGGTTGAACTATCATGATGTAAACCAAGCTGGCCTGTAAGTTCGGTCATCATAACGTTTCGAAAATGGCGCCCATGATTAGTGATTATCGCTTGCGGGACACCAAACCTAGCAATTATATGATTGAACACGAAAATTGCAGCTGTCTTGCCGTCTGCCTCAAATGTAGGCATCGCCTCAGCCCACTTGGTAAAATAATCTACCGCAAGGATGATATACGCATGCCCCCCGGCCGAGTGAGGGTTACATGTAATAAAGTCGATACCCCATTTGGCAAAAGGACCAATGGAAATTATAGGGTGGAGAGGAGCAGGTGGAGCGCGCATCTTTCGATCAAAAATTTGGCAGTTGTGGCATTTTTGGACCGCCGTAATACAATCTTTAAATAAAGACGGCCAGAAGTAACCAGCGCACAATATATTTTGGGCTGTGGTAAACCCAGACATATGACCGCCACACAGTCCAGAGTGACAGTCATTTAGAACCCTTTCAGCTTCCTCGTGAGTTAAGCAACGTCGAAAAGCGGAGTCCGCCCCATGGCGATAAAGAGTATCTCCAATAATCCTGAATTGTTGGGACTGGAATCAAATTTTTCGACGTTCTGACCGTGAAATTTCTGGCCGAAAGGATTGGGTCTGGAGATAAATGATGATATCCCCATACCACGGATCTAAAGTGCTGATTAGAAACAAGGATTCGTCCGCAATGGGCTCCTCCGCCACAGTTTCCGTGTCAACACGCGGGAAGTCACACATTAACTCTGCAAAAAATAAAGATTTCTTAGACTTGGATTTCTCAAATTCCAAGTCGAACTCCTGCAGGATAACGATCCATTTAGAGTACTTGCCCCCAGTAATTTCTTGGTCAAAATGTAGATCATAGGGTTGCAATCCGAAATTACTGTAGTTTTACGTAGTAAAATGTAGTGACGAAAACGTTGGATAGCTTGAACGGCTGCCAATGCCAATTTCTCCACATGTGAGTATTTTAGCTCAGTTGGATTTAAAGTTCGACTGAGGTAATATATCACATGTTCAGTTCTGAATTCATCTTCCTGAACTAAGACCATTCCAATGGTGGAATGAGAGGCGGCGAGATACAAGAAGTAATCCTGGTTGTAGTTGGGAGGATGCAACAACGATGCATGGGTCAACGCGTGTTTGAGTGCATCAAAAGATTTTTGAGCTATCTCATCCCTATAGAATGGAGTATTTTGCTTCAACAACTGGGTAAAACCCTTTGTAACCTCAACATAGTTAGGAATGAATCGTCGTAAAAATTTTGCTTTCCCTTGCAAACTTTAGAGTTGGCAAAGACTCAAAGGAGGAGGCAATTTGACGATAGCTTCGACCTTCGAGGGATCGACGCGAATGCCGGCTTTCAGAACTACAAACCCCAGCAATCGACCCATTTCTATACAGAAGACACATTTGTGTGGGTTCAACCGAATCTGATAATGCCTACACCTAATAAAAATTGCTCGTAAATGGACGAGGTGATCAGCTCGATGTAATGAATGAGCAGGCAAGTCATCGAGATAGGGTTGCACAATGTGCTTGATGTCATGAAACTCGTAAGACATTGCCCTTTGAAAAGTTGCTCCGGCATTCTTAAGCCCAAAAGGTAACTTGCAATAAGCAAATGTCCCCCATGGACAAATGAAAGCCGTTTTTGGTTGATCGGTAGGTAGAATATTAATTTGATTGTATCCGGAAAAACCGTCCATGAAGGAGAATATTTCGCTGCCGGCACAATCACCAATTATTTGATCGATATAAGGAGTTGGGTAATTGTCCTTTGGACAGGCTCGATTAATGTCCCTATAGTCGATGCATATTCTTATTGTTCCCTGTTTTTTGTTAACCGGAACAATATTCGATACCCAATCCGTTAACGGGATTGGATAAATGAAACCTGCTTTCAATAGTTTCTCAACTTCTACTTTAATTGCAGCAGCTTTTCGTGGGTGAATCTGACACAAACGTTGCCGGACGGGTTTAGCGTCCGGGTAAGTCTTAATCTCATGAACAACAATATCAGGATCAATTACTGGCATTTCCTCATAGGACCAGGCAAACACGTCGCGGAATTCTTGAAATAGGGCCTTATATAGCTGAATTTCATCATTTGTACACGAGGCACCTATATGAATGTTCTCAACAATTCTGGGCTTAACCGAAATGTCAATAGGAATAGTTCGAGAGATGTTTCCCAAATTTAACTCTGAATCGAGATGTCTCATTGGATTCTGAGGTTCCTTAACATATTCAGTTGTAAAAATTGATGAGAAATCATTTTCAAAACGATCATCCTCGGGTAAAAACGAATATCTGTGATGGAGATCTTCCCATGGTAAATCATCTACACATAGGATTTCACGAATTTTCTCATCAGAGTGAACAAGTTCAGAAAATGTGATTAAATCCGAGCTTGATGTGAAAAGTGATTCCTCACGGACCACATTCACGAAGTCATTTTCAGTTGAAGATGGGTCGGCAAACGACTGCACGGCTTCATAGGCAATTTCATATGGACTCAAAGGCATAGCATTACCAAATGAGTCTATTTCAGATTCAGAAGGAACGATCCAAGGATCATCATAAACAATGGTGTCTGATGTAATCATATGAATGGTTGCAAATGAAGACGGTGCGTTGATCAGAGGAAAAGGAAAAGTTCCTAGTAAACCGACATCTTTAACTAGACCTACTCCAACATCCTTATATGGGATAGTCGTTTTACCGACATGTTGAATACTCTCAGAAGAGGCTGGGTCAGATGAAAAATAAGCCAGCTGGTCTATTGTTACGATCTTTCCATTATGTGGAAACTTTATTACTCGAAAGACCGATGAAACAACCACTGTCATAGCGTAAGACCAACTTCGACCCAAGAGAAGGTTGTAATCTAGAGGGGCATCAACCACCTCCACATCTAGACTAATGGTTTTTCCTTCAACCCCTATAGGCAAATCTTGTAGAATGCCAAAAGGATGAAACCCATGGCCATCAAAGGCCTTTAGAATCGTCGGGGATTGATTTAGCGAAGGAGAACCAAGTGATCTCCAACACTGTATCGACATAATATACGTTGAGGCTCCTTCATCAATTACAGTCCGATGAATAGGCCTGTTTTTTTACTATCACGGGAATCTGGAAAGCCATTTGATGAGGCAAACGCGGTGTACTATTTTCTAGATCGAAAATTGTTAGGTTTGAGTCTTGAACGTCAACAACTCCTATAGCTGACAGAAGTAATTTACGTTGTGCTGGGCATGATTGCAACACTTCCAAAGCCGACATTGCTGAGAGTGAAACAACTAAATCCTCAACAATGTTATAATTCTGAGCCGCTCTCGCATGTGGATTGAAAGCTGACTTTCGAAGTATACCCTTGGCGGGCGATTTGATTACCAAGTCTGGATTAGGTTTCTCGATCTGTAGCGGATCGGAACCGGGAGCTAAGGTTGATGGATTAGAATGAGAAGATTCTGCTTCTTTACCATCAACAGGACTTTTACTACCATAATCTTGCGATCGAGTCGCAATCCTAACATGGGACATCATCAGTATGGGTTCTTCATTGGCACTCGAGGACGAACCTATCATCTTACTGTCTTGAGCTGGAAAAGGATCCTTCAAAACAGCAGGAGTTTGGGAACCTTTGACAATCTTCGCAACCTCTGCACGATGAGGGCAGTCTCTTGTAAAATGTTCATCGTCACAAATGAGACAAGGATAACGAGGTTTGTGCTTTTCATCATTGGATTCCTCCTTTTCAGGTTTCTCCTTTGAAATTTTGTCAGTTTTATTCTTCTTCTTTCCTTTATTCTTCCCACCGGATTTTGATTGGCTGTAGATGACTCTACAACGTGAATATCGGCGGAAATCTCTACAGAAGAATCTCCTGTTGGGGAATTAGGCAAGGTTATAATAGGAGAAGATTTCTTGGAAGATTTCTTCTTACTTTTACTGTTAACTGTACCAATCATACCATCGGCGGCATGAGATCCCGAAGGAGCTGCAGCGATTTGATTTTGCTTGGGAAGATCGGGGATTTTCTCTTGTAACGTACCTGACTGAGTATAGACCAAGTCAAGGTACTGTGCTTGAGCAATTACTTGCTCCTCAGTAACAACTCTGGCTTTAGCTACATCTTCAGTGATCTTTGGCAACAAAGATTTTACAAACCACTCGGCCAAGATTTGATCCGGAATAAATACCTTCACTAAACGCCGTCAACGTCTCCACTCATGAATATGATCTGAAATATAAGTAGACGTTGATTGTTTTAACGAAGTTAACAATTCCGTGCCATTGTCACATCGGACTGGTAACTGAAAATGAGTTAACAACAAGGTAGCTAACTGACTAAAATTATAAAAAGTGCCTCGCGGTAACTCAATGTACCACTTGGCCGTGAGACCAATTAGAGTGCGCTGGAAAAGTCTAAGACGGATTGAATCATCTAAAATGGAGTTAGACACACACCAGAGGTGGTAAGTCATCACATGGTTTGACGTGTCCTCTCCTGATTTACCTTCAAACTTGGGAATGTCACTGGGCAACTTATTCGGCATTGGTGGCCAAAACAGAAGATAATTAATGGGATCGTTCGTTAGGCACGACAAGTCAAGTAAGTCCAAAGTTGCGATAAATGGTAACTGTCGATTAGGATCCTTAAAACTCTGGGTCATGGGACCAACCCCAGGAGGAGGATATCCACGATAACTAGGAATAGGAATTGCGTTTGGGATATTGTATCCTCCCGAAAAACAAGGATTAACCAGACCGTACTGGGGTTGTTGAGGTTGTTGATAAGTGTACCTAGGATACGGTTGATACTAATAGACTGGCTGCTGCACAGCAGGACCGAATTGGTACTGTCCCTGGTACAATTGATAAGTAAATTGTGGTTGACTTGTGACAACCGTACTTGAACCAGGTTGTCCTACAGGCATCTGAACCGAAGTTTGAATCGTAGATCCAGATGGTGGTAAAGATGTCTGAGGAGTAGATATAGGAACAATAGAAACTGGAGCTGTCGATACTCCAGAAGTAGGTGGGGTAGATTGAACAGATGTTGCGGCAGTTGTAGCAGTCGTTTGAGGCGGAGTACAAGGTGTACTAGGCCCAGGCTGAGAAACTACTGAAGGTACAGAAGTTTGAATGTTAGACTGGACTGGTTGCTGGGGTGAACGAGAAACTAAGGGTTGTCCAGTTTGAGATGACAACTGTACATTTGGCTGCAACACCTATTGGGTTTGTGATGGATCCCACGCTATATTCATTCCGGGGTACTGACCCATAATAGGTTGAAAATAATGAGGATCATAACCAAGTTGAGGGTAGGATTGATAATTGAAAGGTACATTTCCTGTTCCTTGAACATACATTTGACCGGAAGGTGGTTGGAAACCTTTGTTCGAGTACTGACCTTGGGGTTGATACCCTTGAGGCACGCACTGATACTAGGGTTGACCTTGAGGTATAAATTGATACTGGGGTTGACCTTGGGGTGCATATTGAGTCTAGGGTTGACCTTGAGGAACGTACTGTCCCGTAGGTATGTACTGTCCTTGAGGTTGCCCCCCAGATGCAAATTGTGTACCTTGAGGTTGCCCCCCAGATGCAAATTGTGTACCTTGAGGTTGCCCCCCAGGCGAGAATTGAGGTTTCCCCCCAGGCGGTAACTGGCCACCTTGAGGTTGAGGATTGGGAATAGATCCTAACATCATAAGAATGTCTTCTACGCTCAACGGCTTAGTACCATTGCTTCCAGTTAATAACTCTTGCTCAATGGGTTGAGGAAATGCTCCCGAAAAAAGTACCAGAAAGGGACTGATACCCAGAGGGAACAGAAGGACCGCCGTACAAAAAGGATTCGAGCGATTGAGTAAACATGGATGACTATCCTGACATATTTACGGGAGTATAAAAACCTCTAGGCGTTGGGTGATAAGGAGCACGAGGTGGTGAAAAATTTAACCCTGAGTTTTCTAAGAAATTAGTCAAAGAAAGATACCAAGAACTGCTGCTAGGTGGACTGTAAAAAATTGATTCACGCCCCCTTAGCTCAATAACAGGTTGATTTTCAGGGATAGGGATGCCTACTTCTTCTTCCGGAGCAAGTTCTTCAATAGAAATAAGTCCAGAAGGAAGATATTGGGTGATTACTCTTTCTACCCTAGGTGAACCAAGACCACTAGAAGTTGGAGAAACAAACCCTGATGTCGGAGTAGCAGCAAATTCACTTTCAGGCTTGGATATTTTAGGTTCCTCACCTATATCACTAGTAGATGAAAAGCTACCAGTAACTTCGGAAACAGACACCAACTGTGGATTATAATCTGCCACTAACGGTTGAAAATCAGGATGTGCTATCAAAGAAGATTCTCCTTCTTCAGGTGACCCAACTCTACTGTCTCTAGGAGTTACGAGGACTTTCAAGCCTTCAAGCTGGCTCGGTACTTCCTCAGGAGGTTGGCCCCGAAGTCTACGGGACTTCCTCAGTAACTCAGCCACGTTTACAAATTCAGAAGGTTGGCCCCGTAGTCTACGGGACTGCCTTGGTAATTCAGCCACAGTTCAAAACTTTTAACTACTTCAAACGCAAACAAAGTAAAATCTCAATGAAAAGCACCTAAGGTCTCTAAAGAACTAAACAAATTTGAATCACACGCCTAAAGAATCTAGGAGATCAAACACACACAAACAGTAACTTTCCATCCTGAAAACACTAGTTGGTGATGAAATCCAACGTCGCAGAGTTCAATATAGAAATGGTGGTTGGAACAGTTACCCCGACAACCTGCTTAATGAATAGACTGGCACAAGTTCCTCCACTTAACTGTCTCGAGTGAAGAGAACCCCCCAGAAAATCCAAGTGAGTCTAGCCGACATCTGCTCCAGGTACAGTGGGATCTTCCCACCACTGTCACCTCAGGAAGAGTCCTAAAGAATATGGCCACTAACGTTACCAACTGAAACAAATATACCTGGGGGAACAGTCTACGATCCGATACGCATGCAAGGGCATAGTAGCAAGCTCAATCCCCTTGAAGTCTCCTTGACATAATCCAAGGTTTACCAACAAGTTACCCCAGGCTCCTCGACAATGGTTAATCCGAGGTTTACCGTTTTTAATACGTGAATACCTGGCGTCGTTCCCAATGAGGAAGGATTGATTCCCACACTGGTTCGGACACGATCTCGTGCTTATCCTTTAAGAGGAGCTTTCCCAAAGCATAAATGCAACAATTGGATTTCTTCCCTACCACAAGATACAGCTACTTGTTTGTTTTTACTGTCTTGGAGAGTTAATTACTCTCCTACTCCAAGACACTAGCCTAAGCTAAGTTGGTGTATTAGAGCCCTAGAAATAAAAATGTTACTAGATGAATTTTACTTTAAGCGTTATTTTTATTGGTTTTTGTTTAAGTCAAAAGGTGTGGAGATGAAACTCGTGGTGTGAAGACTCGACTCAAAATCACTAAAAATGCACCTAAGATGATTTAAACAATCTTTTTCCCTTCGATGAACTTCTAAACTAAGAAAAAGTTTGGAAATGCAAATACTTTGTAAACACAAATCTTTCTCAATCAAACAAATTAAAAGAAGAGCTTTTGTTCTTTTCCAATGCACTCAAAACGAGACAACTAGTTATTTCACAAAAATTTCCCTTTTTCGTTTCAAAGCACTCAATCACTACAAAAACAAACTTTTTTCCAAAAGAGATTTTTATATTTTTTATAAAACACTCAAAACTATGAAAATGACTAACTTTGAGATCTATAAATTATAAAAACCTATTTGAAGTCAAAGCCTACTAGATATCTTTTTTTAAGGATGTTTTACTTAGCTAAATGTAAGCTAAGGACCAATTTATGCAGAATCACAAATAAGTCAAGAACAACCAATTTTGTTTTCTTTTTGAAAATGAAAATCCAAACTTTAAACACAAACTTTTCGAAGTTTTGTAAAGAGAAAACTCAAAGTGGATTCCTCAACAAGGGGAGATTTCATAAATGGTCAGACTCATAAGAAGACTGGTAGACACTAAGGTGATCTGAAGTCCCTACAACTTCTAAGCTCAGAGCCACTACACAACCAAAATGAAAAACAAGCCCAACAAGCAAAACTCCTAGCAAATTCACCTAAAACCCTAACACTAACGAAATCAACCTAAGGAAAGCTTCTGACAAGTTATATGCAGGTCTGGGCAGTGGATAACAATTTCTAAACAAAACACTAAGCTGACTAACAGAGGAAATCTTAGGTTTTTCAAAATTTTGACAGGGTCCGCACGCCCACAGTTGACAGAGGTGTGGTCCCGCTCTGTGCTAAAAGCTAAGCTGCGGGTAGGTACGCACTGTGTCAAATGGCTAGGGTGCAGTCCTCTCCCAAAGCTATGAAAAAAAAAAAACCTAGATCTACAAACTCTACCCAATTTTACACACAACAAGCCAAAAACAAAAACAAAAACACAGTTTCTCAGGTCAAAGTAAAAACAAGGAAAACAATCAAGTCCCCAGTGGAGTCGCCATTTTGTCACACGGAATAAGTCGATCTTGCGGACAAGATAGACCTTCCTAGAATCTAAAGAAGACCTAATGACAAACAAACCAACCAGACACTATCTTTCTCTAAATATGCTTTAATAAACAATGGCAAACAAGTGTTTTTAGGGCCTACCTTAGGTCCAACGCAAGTTTGTGGATGCCCTCGCTCCTTCGATCCAAATGAGCTCCTTTGTTGCGAATCTGCAAACACAAACAAGACAAACAAATTAAATAGCACTTGAAAAGCCAAAATCATAAAACATATTTAACATGAAAGTCAAGGAGTCCATGAAACAAATAACATGAGATACTTGTTGAGAAAAATGAGTTTAATTGTATTAATTCAAAAGAAGAAAAACTTTACAACCTTTGCCTTGACACTGTACAAGCTTCTCCCAGGGTCCAGCAAGAAGTCTCCTCTACTTTGACAAGTTTCACTCACTCCCCAATGAAGCCAAAAAGGTATGTGATCTCTCCTCTTAAGCTCAACTAGGAAGTCTTGGTTTCACCAGCGTTTACCCTAAAAAATGTTCAGCTTCTAACCTCTCCAGCAACCAGCCCAATGCCTGTATTTATAGTGCAATGGAGGGAGGTTACTAGGTCCTCCTTCAAAGGGATAAAGACCTCCTTCAAAGGGATAGCTCCTCTCATCAAGGGATTAGCTCCTTCTCTTTTGGGATGCATGAACCACCTTAGAGCGAACAATCCACGTCAAAGTTCCTTCTAGAATCCTCTAGAATTAACCCAAAGTGAGTTTTTTAAGATAAAACTTGCGCCTTTTGACTTTCACAGGGGTCCGCACCCACACCGTTAGGGACAGAGCAGGCAGGTCCGCAGTTTTTGTAAACAGAAGGTGCGGGACCGCAGGTGATAGTGAGAGAAAGTACAGAACCAGAGTTACATTGATTTTTAATGTCTTTCTCTCATTTCCAAAGCTTGATTTGAAGAGCTGAGGTCTGAGACTTGCTTAGGAGGACAGTACAAGTGATGATAGACCCATACTGACTGCAAATAATCATGGTGACGATATTTTTGTGTAACACAAAGATATTTTTCTTTCTGACAGAACAATTCCATGCTGTTTAATCTCCTTAAGAAAAATCTCTGGATGTTCTAAATGAGTATGTACATCTGGGCTATGAATTAATATATCATCTATGTATGTGACTATAAAATCATATTTTGCAAAAATATAATCCATTCTTCTTTGGAAGAATGCCGGGGTGTTTTTTAGACCAAACGAAACAACTTTCCATTGAAAAAAACCTGCTGGACAGATGAATGTGGTTTTGTGCCGGTCTTCTGGCTGGATTTGGATCTGATAATATCCTGACTTCATATCAAATTTGTTGAAAACCTTACTATGCGGAATCTTTTGCATAATTGTTTCTGGCCTTGGCAATGGATAATTGAAATTATGAGTTATGGCATTAAAAAGTTTATAATCTATAACCATCATCAGCTTTCCTCTTACAATCTCAGAATTATTTCTTACTAGAAATGAAGAACAAGAATAATGAGATTCACTTGGCTCAATTAACTGCATTTTTAGTAGTTCTTCGATCTGATTCCTTATTTCTTGCTCATCGGCTGGTGTACAAGGAATCAATTTACCTTTTACTCCATTGTCATGTAAGGTGACAATTTCTTGCATCAAACTCTCGGTTTCCCAGAATTGTTGTGGATTGTCTGAGCAACTCTTTAGAAGTCTTTCATGGAGATCTTGTTGTTTTGTAGACTAGTTGGGATTAATACATGCTAGTTGTTTTGACTTGTTTTCTGCTATGGCCTCATAGATTTGCAGAACTTCTTGCCAATCATCTGAATCTTTTAATGGCCTCCTAGTTCCTGCTCTTTTTTGACTATTCTCATTCCTAGCTTCTGAATTTGCAAGAGACAATCTAGGTACAGAGATAGATTTCTTTTTCAAATTAATAATCATCTTATCTTGGCTGATTGTAACAGGTAGCACAGAGTTTATAAACGACATTCCCAACATTAAGCTTGATGAGGAATCGTAATGCTGTATTGTTGAAATCTTTATAATACTCCCTCCAACTTTTAAAGATACATTATCTACATAGTGTGTGAGACTCACAGATCCTCCAATAGTCTCTGAAACCAGTATGTTTTTTAAGGGTTTCCACAGAGGTTTAAACAAAGATGGTCTTGCCAAATTGTTAGAGCCTTTAGTATCAACAAATGCATCTACTGAAATCCATTCATTTTTTACTTGCACTTGAACTGGAATATAAATAAGACTGTCTGTTTTGACAATTTTCTTTAATAACATGCTTTGTTTTTCTTTATTGACCTCTGGTTCGGTCAAACTGGTTGAAGTTGTGGTTCTTTTTTCATATGGACAGAATGAATTCAGATGAGGAAAAGGTGATACTGAGCACTTACCTTTGTCTTCTCTGACTGATATTTCACTGTGAGAATGTTCTTTTGAATCATCTTCTGTTTCACTTGTTAATTCGTTGTCTGAATAAATTTCTTCGTCACTGTAATGTTGTTTACTAGAAAATTCATTATCTGTACAAGACTGGCATACATTCATTTTATGTACATTATCATCTTCAACATCTGAAACTTCAGTAAGGATATATACATCTGAAATTTCATCATCAGACTCTACAACTGACCAATCATCTTGAAACTCTTGAATATCTATACATGCTTTGAGTTTGCTAGATGACTTTTGTGGGCACTTTCTTGCAAAGTGTCCTTCTTTCTTGCAGATGAAACAACAGTTGTTGTTTCGAGGCTGCGTTCTCTTCTTTAAAAAATTGAATCTTCTAAAAGGCTTCCTTGGGTTTGTAATTCTTTTGGGCTTGAATCTACCATACCTTTTTGTTTTCTTTCTTTTGAAAAGCGTCCATGGTAGCATTGCTCTGCAGACATCTAAGCTTGGAGTGATGTCATGCATTTTCTTCTGCCAACATAAATATTTAACCTTTTCTAAGATTCTAAACAGAAGATCAACCCAATAAATTTGGTCTAAACTTTTTAATTGCATTTCTAAATCTTTCATTACAAGATCTTCCAAATTGCCTGGTAATTTTGATAAAAACGAAATTTTTTGAGCAAGGTCATTGGTGAGATTGGCTTTGAATACCTTAGCCATATAATCTTTACCAAATTGATCTAAATACTTTAGATTGTTTAGTTCCATGTGGCTAAGATCTGTTATAATTTTCTTTTTCTCATCCACTAGTTCTGGCACAAATTGTGTTTTCAATAATATTTCCAGTGTGGACAATCCAATTTCCATGACTGCTCTTCTTTCTTCATCTAATGGTCCCATCCACCAATCATAAACAATTCTTGTCATTCTTTTTTCAGCTAGAATCATAATGGATATATTATCCAACTTTGTCATGACCTGCATCTGGTACAAGGCTCCTATCCAGATTCTGGTAGATTCTCTTGGATTTGAAGAATTATCAAGATCTAGTACATAGCCACTGGTATTTGTTGCAAACAGGTCTTCTTCGATTCTAGGATACTTGTTGACCTCTTTCAGAATATGGGCTTTATTCTGATTTTTTATAGACGATAGAATGAAGGATGGGAATCTAGATGTAGCTTGTTCTAGTGTCATAACTTCCTTCTTAGACTCAAAAGGTTTATCAACTTTAAATACTTTTGTTGATTTTGTCTCACTGGTTAATTTCCCAGTGTCTCTGGAAGTTCCTTCTCCTGCACTAGAAGCAGTTGTTTCTCTTCTATATTGTTCTTCTTCTTCTTCTTCCAAATCCCAATAATTGGGTGCAGACATATCTACATGAAATTTTGGAATTTGCTTGGCCTTCTTTTTCTGTTTTCTTCTCCTCCTTTCCTCTCTTTCTCTTTTTTCTGCCTGTTGCTCTTCATATAGCAACTTTAAGTTTTCATTGATCAGATCTGCTTGTTGTCCTAGATCATCTAGAACACTCTCTGCATGTGAACACCAAGTAGTCAAATAGTTTCCTACTTGATAGACTTGATCCATATCATGCGGGTTCTGAGAATTGTGTTCTAGCAGTGGAGCACAATCTGCTCTTGTAGATGGCTGCCTAGATTGAGATGAAGAAATACAAAACTTTGTCTTGGGTGGTCATTTTCATCCTTTTACAAACCTCTTATTTACAAACTGAAATTCTTCAAAAGGTGGATAAGTATTTACATGAGTCCTAAACATCTTATTTACTGCGAAGAATGGTTTCTCCTCTGGTATATACAACTGATTATCAGACCGAGGTGTACTAGTGGAAGCTTCTTCTGGTATGGAAACTTGTCTATAAAAAGACCTTCTTCCACTTTGATGGATTGGTTCTTCAACTGGCAATACATGATTTTCTGGTAAAACTATTGGCCTTAAGATTCTAGGTTGGTTAGGATTAGGAATTATCTTAACACAACCATCTGCGACAGACATCCTTCTTATCATACTATTTGCATTGTCTGTGGCCAATGATTTGTATTGAACATACTAGTCATTGGGTAAAGATTCTTTATCATAATGCACTCCTTGAACTTGAGCATTTCCTACCCCTACTGTAACACAATCCTTTAGCACCGGCTGTTTCAATTTTGGATGCACTGTATAAGTTAACTAAAAAGATGTCTGAACTATTACTGACAGAAACTCACTATCATCTACCATGGATAATCCTTGTACTCCTATCAAGGCTTTCCAACAATCCTTCAGATGAACATCAGTTAGACTGATAGCATAATCAGGGTAGATTGTTCCATGCTGACATCCTGATGACAAATTTCCCATTATTGTTCCTATGCGGGCATGATCATATGTATTAAATAATTCTGCTATACAAGGAGTATTCAATCCATGTCTGAACAATGGAGCTAAACCAATTCTAATTGCTCCAAAATGTAAATAGAAAAATCTGCCTTCAACAGCATACTTTCTAAACTTCTTGATTTTATCTTCTGAAAATAAATTCAAACCTACTATTTGTATAGACGGACCTTTGATTCTGACTTTTAACTCAACTTCTTTAAAGTAATATTTCTTTGATAATTTGAACATGATGGGAACTGGATAGATTTAGGGGTGATTTTAGGGGCGAATGTTCGCCCTTTGGCAAAATTAAGGGGTTTTAAATTTTTAGTGGGCGATTATTTTGTATCATAGTACATTTTTACAAATCACCTCAAATAGTCCACCTTCTTTTAAGGGAGAGGGTAAAAAAGGTAAATTTAGCACTTGAAATTAGGAGTTACAACCTTCCATTCGCCCATTTTCAAGAATAGGTTTTATTTAAGTGAATCCATTCGCCCATTTTCAAGAATAGGTTTTATTTAAGTGAAACCTATGGGCCAAAGACCCAAATACTATATTTATAAAAGAGGTATGGTAAATTAATAAAAATATAAATAAATGAGAAGTATGGTAAATAAATAAAACATTTTTTATATTTACTCCATAAGTCACCTTATGTACATGCAAGGGTGTAAACAAATAAAAATATAAGTAAAGTGGAGGTATGGTAAATAAATAAAACGTCTTTTTATACTTACTCAAAAGGTATGGTAAATAAATAAAGATATAAATAAACTAGACCCATGGTAAATATTTAAGTGAATCCTATGGGCCAAATACCATATTTGTAAAAGAGGTATGGTAAATTATTAAAAATATAAATAAACGAGAGGTATGGTAAACAAATAAAACATTTTTTTATATTTACTCCATAAGTCACCTTATATTTACGAACACTCAGAAAATGCGTTATATTTAGGTGAAACCTATGGGACAAATACCATGGACTAAATTGTTATTAATACCATGGAAAAAAACATCATTAACCCTAATATTAATATTAATAAAAATAAAAATGGCACATGGCATTGACCCATGGTATTCACCAAAATGGCACATGGTATTGACCCATGGTATTCACCTGGAATGTAGCCTATTTAAATGGGGGAATTAAACCAGCATAGATCAAATTTTTACTCTGGATTTACTAACCCCCGAGAGGTATCAAATATCGTGATATGAAAACTAGCATAGAGTGAAAAAATATTTGATCCGATCAAGAGTAAAAATGGATGTTGTAATTTAATGTATGTTAAACATTTTAATTTGGTTAAAATAAAAAATAAAATAAAAATCAACTATTAATTTTATTAATTTTTATAAATTACTAATAGTAATTTTTAAGCTCTAGGTTTATGATAACCCAAGGTATTGACCCGTGGCCATGGTATTCATGTGAGCATAGACTATTTAAAGGGGAAATTCTATCATCCCATCTTAATTCTGGGTCTACCAAGTGCTCAGATGGATAAATAGATTTCATCCCCCTAAGAGTGGTAGATGTGGAGTTAAGATGGATATAGGTTGGTTTTTATGATAATGAAGATATTAAATAGACTTACAAAATTATATTGTAAAAACATCTTAAGGTGAATGGTTAAAGCATGGACATTGGACAACTATATTTGTATACTTCTGTTTTAAACTGAAACAAATCCAGAGCTAAAAGGAATGGATTGATTGCACTAGTCATCCTTCTATAACTTTCCAACATATGTTGGAGTAAACAGATTGTAATTTGGGCAACTATATTTGTATACTTCTGTTTTAAACTGAAACAAATCCAGAGCTAAAAGGAATGGATTGATTGCACTAGACATCCTTCTATAACTTTCCAACATATGTTGGAGTAAACAGATTGTAATTTGGGTAATTTTTCTAATTGCAAACAGGAACATACTTGTGTATTGGCAGGGTGGTTATGAGTTCCCTAGAAGTGATGAATTTAAATTTTTCTTGGTTTTATATATAGTATTAGGTTTTTTCTCATGCTTTCTGTGAATGGCACGGGTGAATTTTATCCTACACCTACTAGGTTATCAATATGTAATTTCGATAATTTTGATTTCAAAAGATATTTTAAAGAAATGCAATGATTTCATTTGTGTATTCAATAAACACAAGATCTTATAATTGAGCAAAATATTCGCCATGCCTGGTGAGAGATTCGCCAAAAAGTTATATATACATATCATATTATTGATAAAATTGCCTTCCATTTTTCCTATATACCATGGATATTCGCCCATTTACTATACATGTAAATTTAGGGGGGGTTCTTAAAATTTTCCCTGGATCATAGATTTATTTTGTATTCAATGCAGGCGGATTCCAATTCTCAGGGTCCTCTACTTTCTCATGTTCATTTACCTCTGACTCAAGTGATCTATTTCCTACTTCAGATATTGATCTTTTATCAATGGTAGAAAAGGATCTTAAGAAGTTGGCCATAGTGGACTGATACAAACTATTCCAGAAGTCAACTGAAGGAGCTTTTATCTACTCAGCACAATGTATAACAAAGATGCTTTTCGAAGGCTTCCTGGATTTCTTCAGATTCTGTCTATAGAATGCATATCATCAAAGGCATCTAGCAGGACAATAATGCCAACGAAAGAAAAATATGAATTGACAGATGCTCAGGATCCCGAAGAAGGAATCGACGAAGAGTACAATCGTTTGATGGACAGCCACCTCAAAAGAATAATTGATGAGTACGAACCATCTCCAGGATCATCAGAAGAAGACATGTGGGAGAACAGGAGTCTGATGGGACCCTGGTAGAATCTTTGCTAGTAATATGACAATATGGTCACATGTTGTAGCAAGAATCTTTGTACTGGAAAAGATTGATTAGACACCGTCGGTGAAAGAAATACCAACAGGACCCTCAATAATTTCCATTTTTACGTCATTGCTTAGATAGGATTACATTCTGTAGATTTCTATATAAAAAAGAGTCCGCAAAAGTTCAAGGCATCGATCGCTAGAAAGCATTGCCTGAGAATTCTGAGACTTCATTTTTGTAATAAGCTTGTTGTATTCAGTTTGCTTTTATTAATAGAGAAGCCTACTCCCGAATGAAATGCATTCTATAGATAGAATCTGAAGAAAGCTAGGAAGCCTTCGAAAAGCATCTTTGTTTTACATTGTGCTGAGTAGATAAAATCTCCTTCAGTCGACTTCTGGAATAGTTTGTATCAGTTCACTATGGCCAACTTCTTGAGATCTTTTTCTACCATTGATAAAAGATCAATATCTGAAGTAGGAAATAGATCACTTGAGTCAGAAGTAAATGAACATGAGAAAGTAGAGGACCCTGAGAACTGGAACCCGCCTGCATTGAATACAAAAGAAGTTTATCCAGTCCCTATTATGTTCAATTGTCAAAGAAATATTACTTCAAAGAAGTTGAAATAAAAGTCAGAATTAAAGGTCTGTCTGTACAAATAGTAGGTTTGAATTTATTTTCAGAAGATGAAATTAAAAAGTTTAGAAAGTATGCTGTTGAAGGAAGATTTTTCTATTTACATTTTGGAGCAATTAGAATTGGTTTAGCTCCATTGTTTAGACATGGATTGAATACTCCTTGTATAGCAGAATTATTTGACACAAGGCATAATACATATGATCATGCCCGCATAGGAACCATAATGGGAAATTTGTCATCAGGATGTCAGCATGGAACAATCTACCCTGATTATGCTATCAGTCTAACTGATGTTCATCTTAAGGATTGTTGGAAAGCCTTGATAGGAGTACAAGGATTATCCATGGTAGATGATAGTGAGTTTCTGTCTGTAATAGTTCAAACATCTTTTCAGTTAACTAATACGGTGCATCCAAAACTGAAACAGCCGGTGTTAAAGGATTGTGTCACAGTAGGGGTAGGAAATGCTCAAATTGAAGGTGTGCATTATGATAAAGAATCCTTACCCAGTGACTGGTATGTTCAATACAAATCTTTGGCCACAGACAATACAAATAGTATGATTAAGAGAATGTCTGTCTCAGATGGTTGTGTTAAGATAATTCTTAATCATAACCAACCTAGAATCCTAAGGCCAATAGTTTTACCAGAAAAACACGTGTTGCCAGTTGAAGAACCAATCCATCAAAGTGGAAGAAGGTCTTTTTATAGACAAGTTTCCATACCAGAAGAAGCTTCCACTAGTACACCTCGGTCTGATAATCAGTTGTATATACCAGAGGAGAAACAATTCTTCACAGTAAACAAAATGTTTAGGACCCATGTAAATACGTATCCATCTTTTGAAGAATTTCAGTTTGCTAATAAGAGATTTGTAAAGGGAGGAAAATGGCCACCCAAGACAAAGTTCTGTGTTTCCTCATCTCAAACTAAGCAGCCATCTACAAGAGCAGATTGTGCTCCACTGCTAGAACACAACTCTCAGAACCCAAATGATATGGATCAAGTCTATCAAGTAGGAAACTATTTGACTACTTGGTGCTCACATGCAGAGGATGTTCTAGATGATCTAGGACAACAAGCAGAGCTAATCAATGCCAACCTCAAGTTGCTATATGATGAGCAACAGGCAGAGAAAAGAGAAAAAGAAGAAAGGAGGAGAAGAAAACAAAAAAATAAGGCCAAGCAAATTCCAAAATTTCATGTGGATATGTCTGCACCCAATTATTGGGATTTGGAAGAAGAAGAAGAACAATATAGAAGAGAAACAATTGCTTCTAGTGTAGGAGAAGGAACTTCCAGAGATACTGGGAAATTAACCAGTGAGACAAAATCACAAAGGCATTTAAAGTTGATAAACCTTTCGAGTCTAAGAAGGAAGTCATGACCCTAGAGCAAGCTACATCTATATTCCCATCTTTCATTCTACCGTCAATAAAAAATCAGAACAAAGCTCATGTTCTGAAAGAAGTCAGTAAATATCCTAGAATCGAAGAAGACTTGTTTGTAGCAAATACCAGTGGCTATGTACTAGATCTTGATAATTCTTCAAATCCAGGAGAATCTATCAGAATCTGGATAGGAGCCTTGTACCAGATGCAGGTCACCACAAAGTTGGATAATATATCCATTATGATTCTAGCTGAAAAAAGAATGACTGGAATTGTTTATGACTGGTGGATGGGACCATCAGATGAAGAAAGAAGAGCAGTCATGGAAACTGGATTGTCCACACTGGAAATATTATTGAAAACACAATTTGTGCCAGAACCAGTGGATGAGAAAAAGAAAATTATAACAGATCTTAACCGCATGGAACTAAAAGATCTAAAGTATTTAGATCAATTTGGTAAAGATTATATGGCTAAGGTATTCAAAGCCAGTCTCACCAATGACCTTGCTCAAAAAATTTCGTTTTTATCAAAATTACCAGGCAATTTGGGACATCTTGTAATGAAAGATCTAGAAATGCAATTAAAAAGTTTAGACCAAATTTATTGGGTTGATCTTCTCTTTAGAGTTTTAGAAAAAGTCAAATATTTATGTTGGCAGAAGAAAGCGCATGACATCACTCCAAGCTTGGATGTCTGCAGACAAATGCTACCATGGACGCCTTTCAAAAGAAAGAAAACAAAAAGGTATGGTAGATTCAAGCCCAAAAGAATTACAAACCCAAAGAATCCTTTTAGAAGATTCAAGTTTTTAAAGAAGAGAACGCAGCCTCGAAACAACAACTGTTGTTTCATCTGCAAGAAAGAAGGACACTTTGCAAGAAAGTGCCCACAAAAGTCATCTAGCAAACTCAAAGCATGTGTAGATATTCAAGAGTTTCAAGATGACTGGTCAGTTGTAGAGTCTGATGATGAAATTTCAGATGTATATATTCTTACTGAAGTTTCAGATGTTGAAGATGATAATGTACAGAAAATGAATGTATGTCAGTCTTGTACAGATAATGAATTTTCTAGTGAACAACATTACAGTGATGAAGAAAGTTATTCAGACATTGAATTAACAAGTGAAACAGAAGATGATTTAGAAGAAAATTCAGAGGAACATTCTCACGGTGAAATATCAATCAGAGAAGACAAAGGTAAGTGCTCAGTATCACCTTTTCCTCATCTGAATTCATTCTGTCCATATGAAAAAAGAACCACAACTTCAACCAGTTTTCCCGAACCAGAGGTCAATAAAGAAAAACAAAGCATATTATTAAAGAAAATTGTCAAAACAGATAGTCTTATTTATATTCCAGTTCAAGTGCAAGTAAAAAATGAATGGATTTCAGTAGATGCATTTGTTGATACTAGAGGCTCTAACAATTTGGAAAGACCATCTTTGTTTAAACCTCTGTGGAAACCATTAAAAAACATACTGGTTTCAGAGACTATTGGAAGATCTGTGAGTCTCACACACTATGTTGATAATGTATCTTTAAAAGTTGGAGGGAGTATTATAAAGATTTCAGCAATACAACATTACGATCCCTGAGCAAGCTTAATGTTGGGAATGTCGTTTATAAACTCTGTGCTACCTGTTACACTCATCCAGGATAAGCTGATTATTAATCTGAAAAAGAAAGCTATCTCTGTACCTAGATTGTCTCTTGCAAATTCAGAAGCTAGGTATGAGAATAGTCAAAAAAGAGCAGGAACTAGGAGGCCATTAAAAGATTCAGATGATTGACAAGAAGTTCTGCAAATCTATGAGGCCAGAGCAGAAAACAAGTCAAAACAACTGGTATGTATTAATCCCGACTAGTCTACAGAATAGCAAGATATCCATCAAAGACTTCTAAAGAGTTGCTCGGAAATCAAAGGAGGAATGTGTAGAAAAATACAAGTTACTAGAGTATCTCAATGTATCCAAAGATCATTACAATACTTGAGAACATTTGCATTTCCATGGGATTTTCATAGTCTAAGGCTGAAAGAAAGCATAGATCCAAATCCATCTGCTCAAGTATTTAGCCATGAACAGATAGGCGAACTAAAAACTGGTAACAATCAGGAATTAATTAAGCAACATGGCGAATGGTTCCATGAATTTGGGAATCTAAGGTTGGATGAAAAGCTCCAAATTTTCAACAAAATGGATGGTTTACAAGGACAGCCTAGGGTTTTAAAGTTTGCAATTAATCAGAAGGCGTTAGTTACTATTTCAGTTCTTTCTCCAAACTGGAATAATAATGTTATTCATATAATAAGTCTAATGATTTCTAAAAGAATATGCACATCCATGATTTTTGAACTCCGCTGGCAGCATAGGGATGTTTTAAATGAAAACTGTAGATTGTGGATCCAGCTTGCAATTGAAAGCTCCACCAACATGTTCCATATATTCAAATGGGAACTATTAGATGGTATTGAGCTGGAAGTACAGAGATCAACTGCATCACGGAACGCTTTTAAAGATTCTTTCCTTGACATTGAAATAAGCGCACTACCTTTTTTGAACAAATGGGAAAAGCAAGAATTGATGCATACACCTCAACAACTGGGTCTCCATAAGATAAAAACGAATATTGAAAAGGGAGAATCATTATCAAAGGCATCTATCAGGACAATAATGGCACCGAAAGAAAAAGATGAATTGACAGATGCTCAGGATCCCGAAGAAGGAATCGACGAAGAGTACAATAGTTTGATGGACAGCCACCTCAAAAGAATAATTGATGAGTACGAACCATCTCCAAGATCATCAGAAGAAGACATGTGGGAGAACAGGAGTTCGATGGGACCCTAGTAGAATCTTTGCTAGCAATATGACAATATGGTCACATGTTATAGCAAAAAACTTTGTACGGGAAAAGATTGAGTAGACACCGTCGGTGAAAGAAATACTGACAGGACCCTCAATAATTTCCATTTTTACGTCATTGCTTAGATAGGATTAGATTCTGTAGATTTCTATATAAGAAAGAGTCCGCAGAAGTTCAAAGCATCGATCGCATTGCCTCAGAATTCTGAGACTTCATGTTTGTAATAAGCTTGTTGTATTCAGTTTTCTTTTATTAATAGAGAAGCCTACTGGGCCGCATGTCTGAGGACAGTTCTGCTATCCAAAAGTACCTTGATACTATAAGGCACTAGAGTTGTGAAGACCTGTGGAGAGAGGTCGTGTTGCTCGCGCATGATCGGTTGAGGAAGATTACTTGTCCCAGGCCTGTTGTTTAGAAAGCTTTGACTTTAATTAAAAGTAAGTTCGAATGCTTCACTGCTTCATCTTATTATCTGAATGTCTAGTATGACTCTTTTCTGTTGATCGGTCACCCCTTATTTGGTATTAGAGCCATATCTCATTCCTTAGAACCATATCTCGGATGAAATACATTCTATAGACAGAATCTGAAGAAATTTTACATTGTGCTGAGTAGATAAAAGCTCCTTCAGTCAACTTCTGGAATAGTTTGTATCAATCATCTATGGCCAACTCCTTGAGATATTTTTCTACCATTGATAAAAGATCAATATCTGAAGGAGGAAATAGATCACTTGAGTCAAAAGTAAATGAACACGAGAAAGTTGAGGACCCTGAAAACTGGAATCCGCCTGCATTGAATACAAAAGAAGTTTCCACTAGTACACCCCGGTCTGACAATCAGCTATATATACCAGAGGAGAAGTCCTTTTTCGCAGTAAATAAAATGTTTAGGACCCATGTAAATACTTATCCACCTTTTGAAGAATTTCACTTTGCTAATAAGAGGTTTGTAAAAGGAGGAAAATGGCCTCCCAAGACAAAGTTCTATGTTTCTTCATTTCAATCTAGGTAGCCATCTACAAGAGCAGATTGTGCTCCACTGCTAGAACACAATTCTCAGAACCTGAATGATATGGATCAAGTCTATCAAGTAGGAAACTATTTGACTACTTGGTGCTCACATGCAGAGGATGTTCTAGGACAACAAGCAGAGCTAATCAATGCCAACCTCAAGTTGCTATATGATGAGCAACAGGCAGAGAAAAGAGAAAAAGAAGAAAGGAGGAGAAGAAAACAGAAAAATAAGGCCAAGAAAATTCCAAAATTTCATGTGGATATGTCTGCACCCAATTATTGGGATTTGGAAGAAGAAGAAGAACAATATATAAGAGAAATAATTGCTTCTAGTGCAGGAGAAGGAACTTCCAGAGATACTGGGAAATTAACCAGTGAGACAAAATCACAAAGGCATTTAAAGTTGATAAACCTTTCGAGTCCAAGAAGGAAGTCATGACCCTAGAGCAAGCTACATCTAGATTCCCATCCTTCATTCTACCGTCAATAAAAAATCAGAACAAAGCTCATGTTCTGAAAGAAGTCAGTAAATATCCTAGAATCGAAGAAGACTTGTTTGTAGCAAATACCAATGGCTATGTACTAGATCTTGATAATTCTTCAAATCCAGGAGAATCTATCAGAATCTGGATAGGAGCCTTGTACTAGATGCAGGTCATGACAAAGTTCGATAATATATCCATTATGATTCTAGCTGAAAAAAGAATGACTGGAATTTTTTATGACTGGTGGATGGGACCATCAGATGAAGAAAGAAGAGCAGTCATGGAAACTGGATTTTCCACACTGGAAATATTATTGAAAACACAATTTGTGCCAGAACCAGTGGATGAGAAAAAGAAAATTATAACATATCTTAACCGCATGGAACTAAAAGATCTAAAGTATTTAGATCAAATTGGTAAAGATTATATGGCTAAGGTATTCAAAGCCAGTCTCACCAATGACCTTGCTCAAAAAATTTCGTTTTTATCAAAATTACCAGGCAATTTGGGACATCTTGTAATGAAAGATCTAGAAATGCAATTAAAAAGTTTAGACCAAATTTATTGGGTTGATCTTCTCTTTAGAGTTTTAGAAAAAGTCAAATATTTATGTTGGCAGAAGAAAGCGCATGACATCACCCCAAGCTCGGATGTCTGCAGACAAATGCTACCATGGACGCCTTTCAAAAGAAAGAAAACAAAAAGGTATGGTAGATTCAAGCCCAAAAGAATTACAAACCCAAAGAATCCTTTTAGAAGATTCAAGTTTTTAAAGAATAGAACGCAGCCTCGAAACAACAACTGTTGTTTCATCTGCAAGAAAGAAGGACACTTTGCAAGAAAGTGCCCACAAAAGTCATCTAGCAAACTAAAAGCATGTGTAGATATTCAAGAGTTTCAAGATGATTGGTCAGTTGTAGAGTCTGATGATGAAATTTCATACGTATATATCCTTACTGAAGTTTCAGATGTTGAAGATGATAATGTACAGAAAATGAATGTATGCCAGTCTTGTACAGATAATGAATTTTCTAGTGAACAACATTACAGTGATGAAGAAAGTTATTCAGACAGTGAATTAACAAGTGAAACAGAAGATGATTTAGAAGAAAATTCAGAGGAACATTCTCACGGTGAAATATCAATAAGAGAAGACAAAGGTAAGTGCTCAGTATCACCTTTTCCTCATCTGAATTCATTCTGTCCATATGAAAAAAGAACCACAACTTCAACCAGTTTTCCCGAAACAGAGGTCAATAAAGAAAAACAAAGCATATTATTAAAGAAAATTGTCAAAACAGATAGTCTTATTTATATTCCAGTTCAAGTGCAAGTAAAAAATGAATGGATTTCAGTAGATGCATTTGTTGATACTAGAGGCTCTAACAATTTGGAAAGACCATCTTTGTTTAAACCTCTGTGGAAACCATTAAAAAACATACTGGTTTCAGAGACTAATGGAAGATATGTGAGTCTCACACACTATGTTGATAATGTATCTTTAAAATTTGGAGGGAGTATTATAAAGATTTCAGCAATACAGCATTACGATCCCTGAGCAAGCTTAATTTTGGGAATGCCGTTTATAAACTCTGTGCTACCTGTTACAATCAGCCAAGATAAGATGATTATTAATCTGAAAAAGAAAGCTATCTCTGTACCTAGATTGTCTCTTGCAAATTCAGAAGCTAGGTATGAGAATAGTCAAAAAAGAGCAGGAACTAGGAGGCCATTAAAAGATTCAGATGATTGGCAAGAAGTTCTGCAAATCTATGAGGCCAGAGCAGAAAACAAGTCAAAACAACTGGTATGTATTAATCCCGACTAGTCTACAGAATAGCAAGATATCCATCAAAGACTTCTAAAGAGTTGCTCGGAAATCAAAGGAGGAATGTGTAGAAAAATACAGGTTACCAGAGTATCTCAATGTATCCAAAGATCATTACAATACTTGAGAACATTTTCATTTCCATGGGATTTTCATAGTCTAAGGCTGAAAGAAAGCATAGATCCAAATCCATCTGCTCAAGTATTTAGCCATAAACAGATAGGTGAACTAAAAACTGGTAACAATCAGGAATTAATTAAGCAGCATGGCGAATGGTTCCATGAATTTGGGAATCTAAGGTTGGATGAAAAGCTCCAAATTTTCAACAAAATGGATGGTTTACAAGGACAGCCTAGGGTTTTAAAGTTTGCAATTAATCAGAAGGCGTTAGTTACTATTTCAGTTCTTTCTCCAAACTGGAATAATAATGTTATTCATATAATAAGTCTAATGATTTCTAAAAGAATATGCACATCCATGATTTTTGAACTCCACTGGCAGCATAGGGATGTTTTAAATGAAAACTGTAGATTGTGGATCCAGCATGCAATTGAAAGCTCCACCAACATGTTCCAAATATTCAAATGGGAACTATTAGATGGCATTGAGCTGGCAGTACAGAGATCACCTGCAACACGGAACGCTTTTAAAGATTCTTTCCTTGACATTGAAATAAGCGCACTACCTTTTTTGAACAAATGGGAAAAGCAAGAATTGATGCATACACCTCAACAACTGGGTCTCCATAAGATAAAAACGAATATTGAAAAGGGAGAATCATCATCAAAGGCATCTATCAGGACAATAATGCCACCGAAAGAAAAAGATGAATTGACAGATGCTCAGGATCCCGAAGAAGGAATCGACGAAGAGTACAATCGTTTGATGGACAGCCACCTCAAAAGAATAATTGATGAGTACGAACCATCTCCAGGATCATCAGAAGAAGACATGTGGGAGAACAGGAGTTCGATGGGACCCTAGTAGAATCTTTGCTAGCAATATGACAATATGGTCACATGTTATAGCAAAAAACTTTGTACGGGAAAAGATTGAGTAGACACCGTCGGTGAAAGAAATACTGACAGGACCCTCAATAATTTCCATTTTTACGTCATTGCTTAGATAGGATTAGATTCTGTAGATTTCTATATAAGAAAGAGTCCGCAGAAGTTCAAAGCATCGATCGCATTGCCTCAGAATTCTGAGACTTCATGTTTGTAATAAGCTTGTTGTATTCAGTTTTCTTTTATTAATAGAGAAGCCTACTGGGCCGCCTGTCTGAGGACAGTTCTGCTATCCAAAAGTACCTTGATACTATAAGGCACTAGAGTTGTGAAGACCTGTGGAGAGAGGTCGTGTTGCTCGCGCATGATCGGTTGAGGAAGATTACTTGTCCCAGGCCTGTTGTTTAGAAAGCTTTGACTTTAATTAAAAGTAAGTTCGAATGCTTCACTGCTTCATCTTATTATCTGAATGTCTAGTATGACTCTTTTCTGTTGATCGGTCACCCCTTATTTGGTATTAGAGTCATATCTCATTCCTTAGAACCATATCTCGGATGAAATACATTCTATAGACAGAATCTGAAGAAATTTTACATTGTGCTGAGTAGATAAAAGCTCCTTCAGTCAACTTCTGGAATAGTTTGTATCAATCATCTATGGCCAACTCCTTGAGATATTTTTCTACCATTGATAAAAGATCAATATCTGAAGGAGGAAATAGATCACTTGAGTCAAAATTAAATGAACATGAGAAAGTTGAGGACCCTGAAAACTGGAATCCGCCTGCATTGAATACAAAAGAAGTTTCCATTAGTACACCCGGTTTGACAATCAGCTATATATACCAGAGGAGAAGTCCTTTTTCGCAGTAAATAAAATGTTTAGGACCCATGTAAATACTTATCCACCTTTTGAAGAATTTCACTTTGCTAATAAGAGGTTTGTAAAAGGAGGAAAATGGCCTCCCAAGACAAAGTTCTGTGTTTCTTCATCTCAATCTAGGTAGCCATCTACAAGAGCAGACTGTGCTCCACTGCTAGAACACAATTCTCAGAACCCGAATGATATGGATCAAGTCTATCAAGTAGGAAACTATTTGACTACTTGGTGCTCACATGCAGAGGATGTTCAAGATGATCTAGGACAACAAGCAGAGCTAATCAATGCCAACCTCAAGTTGCTATATGATGAGCAACAGCCAGAGAAAAGAGAAAAAGAAGAAAGGAGAAGAAGAAAACAAAAGAAGAAGGCCAAACGAATTCCTAAGTTTGATATAGATATGTCTGCACCCAATTATCGGGATTTGGAAGAAGAAGAACAACAACAATATAGAAGAGAAACAACTGCTTCTAGTGCAAGAGAAGGAACTTCTAGAGACACTGGGAAATTAACCAATGAGACAAAATCAACAAAAGCATTTAAAGTTGATAAACCTTTCGAGTCTAAGAAGGAGGTTATGGCACCAGAACAAGCTACATCTAGATTCCCATCCTTCATTCTACCGTTTATAAAAATCAAAATAAAGCCCATATTCTGAAAGAGGTCAACAAGTATCTTAGAATTGAAGAAGACCTGTTTGCAGCAAACACTAGTGGCTATGTATTAGATATTGATAATTCTTCTAATCCAAGAAAATCTATCAGAATCTTGATAGGAGCCTTATACTAGATGTAGGTCACAACAAAATTAGATAATATAACTATTATGATTCTAGCTGAAAAAAGAATGACTGGAATTGTTTATGACTGGTGGATGGGACCATCAGATGAAGAGAGAAGAGCAGTCATGGAAGCTGGACTGTCCACACTGGAAATATTATTGAAAACACAATTTGTGCCAGAACCAGTAGATGAGAAAAAGAAGATCATAACAGATCTTAGCCACATGGAACTAAAAGATCTAAAATATTTAGATCAATTTAGTAAAGATTATATGGCTAAGGTATTCAAAGCTAGTCTCACCAATGACCTTGCTCAAAAAATTTCGTTTTTATCAAAATTACCAGGCAATTTGGGAGATCTTGTAATGAAAGATCTAGAAATGCAATTAAAAAGTTTAGACCAAATTTATTGGGTTGATCTTCTGTTTAGAGTCTCAGAAAAGGTTAAATATTTATGTTGGCAGAAGAAAGCGCATGACATCACTCCAAGCTCGGATGTCTGCAGAGCAATGCTACCATGGACGCCTTTCAAAAGAAAGAAAACAAAAAGGTGTGGTAGATTCAAGCCCAAAATAATTACAAACTCAAAGAAGCATTTTAGAAGATTCATGTTTTTAAAGAAGAGAACGCAACCTACAAACAACAACTGTTGTTTCATCTGCAAGAAAGAAGGACACTTTGCAAGAAAGTTCCCACAAAAGTCATCTAGCAAACTCAAAGCATGTGTAGATATTCAAGAGTTTCAAGATGATTGGTGAGTTGTAGAGTCTGATGATGAAATTTCAGATGTATATATCCTTACTGAAGTTTCAGATGTTGAAGATGATAATGTATAGAAAATGAATGTATGCTAGTCTTCTACAGATAATGATTTTTCTAGTGACTTCAAATATTTCTTGAATGTAAAAATTTCAAGGCAAATTGCAAAAGGTAGAATTTTAGCCTGGAAAATTTGGTTTCAGTAGTTTGATTTCCAAGTTGAGTGGATTCCAGGCAATTCTAATTTCTTGACAGACTCCTTGACTAGAGACATAAACAAGATGTTTAGAACTTGTACATATTCAGTTTTTGAAATTCCAGGCAAAACTCCTGAAGATGATAATTTTGTCACTTTTGTAGATAGATTTCGAATTCTTGAAAAGCATGCAGGATTAGTTTTAGAAGAGATTAAAAAAGTAGTGGGATTGAGATTAAGAAGGAACATGTGGATAAAAAAGTGTCAAGCTTGGCAATCAAAGAATTTGGGCATCTCCCTAGGCCTAGACGAAAATTTGGTAAAAATCTTCTCTTTACCAAACATGAAAGTAAAGCTCTTCTTTAAGAGTCTATGTGATCTATGGTCTAGTGTGTTTACTAAAGAAATGATCTGGACACTTAGAATTTTAAACTATTATCAGATCATTGGAAGTGTGGATTTTGCATTCAGTATCTATACAGGTGCAAGGATCTTAGATCTCGAAGAAATCCCCATCAAAGAAGAATTAATAAAGTTCTTAGTCTCTTTAAAGATTCCAGATATTTTTGAAGAACTTGAAGCATCCTTCTTACAAAGAATTGATGAAAATTATCATGTTACTGATACATTCCCCCAGTATGAGATCTTTGAGAATTTTGCAGATTGGGAAATCAGAGGAGGAATGTGTAGAAAAATACAGGTTACCAGAGTATCTCAATGTATCCAAAGATCATTACAATACTTGAGAACATTTGCGTTTCCATGGGATTTCATAGTCTAAGGTTGAAAGAAAGCATAGATCCAAATCCATTTGCTCAAGTATTCGGCGATGAACAGATAAGTGAACTAAAAACTGGTAACAATCAGGAATTAATTAAGCAGCATGCCGAATGGTTCCATGAATTTGGGAATCTAAGGTTGGATGAAAAGCTTCAAATTCTCAACAAAATGGATGGTTTACAAGGACAACTTAAGGTTTTAAAGTTTGCAATTAATCAGAAGGCATTAGTTACTATTTCAGTTCTTTCTCCAAACTGGAATAATAATGTTATTCATATAATAAGTCTAATCATTTCTAAAAGAATATGCACATCAATGATTTTTTAACTCGGCTGGCAGCATAGGGATGTATTAAATGAAAATTGTAGATTGTGGATCCAGCATGCAATTGAAAGATCCACCAACATGTTCCAAATATTCAAATGGGAACTGTTAGATGGTATTGAGTTGGCAGTACAGAGATCGCCTGCATCTCGGAACGCTTTTTTCCTTGACATTGAAATAAGCGCACTACTTTTTTTGAAAAAATGGGAAAAGCAAGAATTGATGCATACACCTCAACAACTGGGTCTCCATAAGATAACAACGAATATTGCAAAGGGAGAATCATCATCAAAGGCATCTAGCAGAACAATAATGCCACCGAAAGAAAAAGATGAATTGACAGATGCTCAAGATCCCGAAAAAGGAATCGACGAAGAGTACAATCGTTTGATGGACAGCCACCGAAAAAGAATAATTGATGAGTACGAACCATCTCCAGGATCATCAGAAGAAGACATGTGGGAGAACATGGTCCAATCAATAAATGAATGATGGACTCAGTAACTTACTTGAACCTTTGAAGTGGACGCTTAAAGGCAAACTTCCTCACATCAACCTGAGATATGCGCAGACTAACGCGACCCTTTCGCTTCTCCAACATCCCTTACAATCTCACTCCTTAAGATGATCTTGGAATAGAACACTCCTCAGACTGACGGCCCAGCAGGCTTCAATATTAATTCAAGCAAAATGTTACATACCAAGTTAAGCCTCAAGAGATTAGAGCTTACTAGTCTCTGGTCTTTGAGAGCTCAGAATACAAACACACACTCACACTCAAACACACGATGCCTAAACTATCTACAACACACCTATTTATAAGACTCATGAGAATAATTGAGGGTCCTTGTCTGACATTACTTAGTCATGATGGTGTTTGCTCAATATTCTCTTAGTACAATAATTCAAGATGCATGATAAAAAAGAAGACGCACTAACAAAATCTGCTTGCACTTTAGTCACTATCAAAATCGGCCTCAAAATCCGAATCTGGTGGAGTCCTTTGTTGTTCCCATGAGGACGTTAGCTTTGAAAACATTTATTCTAGATTTTCCCATGAAGATGTAAGCCACGATAGATATTCCTTCTCCCAAGTGGGGCCATTCTGTACTTGAGCATCTTGATACACATCAACAAATACCGTTTCCTTTTCGTCCCATACTTTTGCTTTTTCCTTTAGAGTCAGATATCACTATTGAAGATTCTTCTTTCTGAGGTGCATGTGAACTTTGTCCGGTGTCGAATGTTGCTTTTGAGGATTGTCCCATATGAAACTTTATAGAGTCAGATGATTTTCTTAAACTTTTTTGAGGGAAGAGATAATCATCCTTATTCCATCTGTTCACATAAGCGAATGGATCAATTTCGATGCCAAGAAAAGAATCTTTCTTGCTTTTTCTAAAGTCACGCAAGGACTGAACTGCCAACTCAACACCATCCAATAATTCCCACTTGAATATTTGAAACATGCTGACACCTTGCTCTATAGCAGCTTGTACCCATAATTTACATTGATGACTGATGTTTCCTTTTTCTTGCCATCCTAATTCGAACATCATGGATGAGCATACCCTGTTTGATAACAACAGATTTATAAGGCATACTACATCTTCAGTCTAACATCCTGCAGATATACTAATTGTGATTAGCGCCTTTTCATTGATTATCAATCTCATTACCCCACATCTTCCTTGCTTTGGCTCTAGTGTTTTGATTAATGACACTTTTTCTGGTAACTTCAAGGCATGAAATTCTTTAAGCCAACTTGAAACCTTTTTAATCTCTTCTGGATTTTCTGCTAGTGTAGATTTTATTATGCTATTTGTTCCATACACCTGTGAGAAAGGATTAGGAACTATGGGGTTTCTAAAATCCATGCTTCTATAATCCCATGGTTCTGAGAAAGTTCTGAGATATTGAAGTGTTCTTTCAATACACTGAGAAGCTAGAACTTGAACTTTCTTCTGACATCTGCCATTTTTTATTTCCCAATCAGCAAACGGTTGGAACAGTTCATATTGTGGGAAAGAGTCAGTGGCTACAAAATTTTCATCCACTTGTTGTAAGAAGGCGGCATCTAATTCTTCAAATAAATCATGAATCCTGAGTGATTTCAAAAAACGTTCAACCAATTCATTCATATTGATTTCCTCAAGATCTAGCATTTTTGCCGAGATATAAACAGCAACAGAGAAATCAATTCCACCAGTCATTTGATAATAATTAAAAGTCTTTAAAACTTTGATCATTTCTTCTGTGTAGTGACTATTCCATGTGTCATCAAGCAGTTTGAAATAAACTTTCACTTTCAGGTTTGGCAGAGGATAAACCTTTACCAATTCTTCATCAAGATTTAGAAAAAAACCAACATTCTTATGTTGCCAAGCTTGGCATCTTTGAATCCATTGGTCTCTTCTCAAACGTAAGCCAACCAGCTTTTTAATTTCTTGAGTAACATCTTCTAACAGAAATTCCAAAATTCGGAACCTTTGAACAAACATTTCAAAATTGTCATCAGAAGGGGTTTTGCCTGAAAGGCCGAATATTTCATTCCTATGCACATGAACCTTGTTCATTTCCCTGGTCAAAGCATCTGCTAGAAAATTAGAATTTCCCGAAATCCATTCAACATCAAACTCACACATTTGGAACCACATTTGCCATGCTAACAATCTTCCACGAGCTAACTGTTTTGATATCTTTGCATTCAGAAAATATTTAAAGTTCATGGAATCCGTTCTAATTAAAAACTTTGTTGGAGCAAGATAAATTTCAAACTTCTGGATTCCATTAAAGATGGCAAGAGTTTCCTTTTCAGCGGGAAAATAATTCTTTTGATGTTTTAAAAATTCTCACGAAGCATAAGCACAAAGAACTTCTGTTTTTTCTCCTTCTCCCTTTTGTTCAAAAAGTGTGGCTGCCCAAAAATTGTCTGAAGCATCTGTCTGTAAAATTAAAAAACCATTACCTAGCGGTTTCAGGGCTGGGAGATGCTTACATTCTGCCTTTAAGAGCTGGACTGCTTTAGTTGCCTCAGGTGACCATCCGGAATGTAGATGCTGACGGATAGGAGTTGTTTTCGCTGAAAGATTAGGAATATATTTATGTACATAATTTAGAATTCCTAAAAATCTTTGAATCATTTTTACATCTGTCAACTGATCAGGAAATTCAGAAAGTTTTGTCAAAACATGTGGCTGCATCTGAATTTGACCATGACCAACATGAATTCCAAGAAAATCAATGTTGTCTTGAAAAAGAAGCATTTTCTTCTCTGATAACACAAGACCATGTGTTTTTGCTTCTTCAAGAAACACAACAAAACATTATTCTGCAGAATATAAAACAAGATGAAGCTGGTATACAGAACTTACTTCTTAAAATCTCGCAGCTTTCTGGAAATAAAAGTCTGACTCTCTAGTTCTTCTCCTCAGGGAACATGCATGAGTCTCACACGACCTCTCTCCACGGGTCTCTGCTCCAGCGCCTTACAGTTCAACCTCTTTCGGACTTCAGAAACTATCCTCAGACGGATTGCAGAACTGTCCTCAGACAGACGGCCCAGTAGGCTTCGATATTAATAAAAATCAAGAACAGAATACAAAGCTTATTACAACAGAAGCGTCTCAGAGTTCATTACAACACACATGCTCTCAATCGAACGATCATCTGAACTCATGAGGGATCATTCTTAAATAGGCTAAAAACGAATCTAAACTTAGTTAAGACATGACATAAAGTAGAAATAATTGAGGGTCCTGTCAGTATCTTTTTCCACCGACGGTGTCTACTCAACCTTTTCTGTACAAAGGAATCCTGTCACAACATGTGATCAACATTATCACATTGCTGACAAAGATTCTACCAAGGGCCCATGGGGCTTCTCATCTCCTATAAGTCTTCTTCAGAGGATCTGGGAGATGGTTCGTACTCATCTATCATTTGGCGGTAGTGTCTTTTTATCAGTTGGTCATACTGTTCATTGATTCCTTCATTTGGATCTTGTGCATCTGTCATTTCATCCTTTTCTTTCGGCTGCATTATTGTTGTCTGGCAAGATGCTGCTGACGATGATTCTCCTTGGCTAATATTCGTTTTGATTTTATGGAGGCCCGGTTGTTGTGAGGTAAACATCATTTCTTTCTTTTGTTCTTGCTTTTCCCATTTGTTCAAAAAAGGAAGAGCACTTACTTCAATATCAAGAAACGAATCTTTAAAGGCATTCCGGGTTGCAGGCGCTTTCTGTACTGCCAGCTCGATGCCATCTAAATATTCCCACTTAAAGATCTGGAACATGTTAGTGGAGCTTTCAATAGCGTGTTGAATCCATAATCGACAATTTTCATTCAAAATATCTCTGTGCTGCCATCCAAGTTCAAAAATTATTGATGTGCATATCCTTTTTGAAATCGTTAAACTAACAAGATGGACGACATTATTATTCCAATTTGGAGATAAGACTGAAATGGTTATTAGTGCCCTCTGATTAATTATAAACTTCAGGGCTTTAGGTTGTCCTTGTAACCCATCTAGTTTATTTAAAATTTGCAACTTTTCTGTCAGTTTTAAATTTCTAAATTCATGGAACCATTCAGCTAGAGAGGTCGTGTGAGACTCGTGCATGTTCCCTGAGGAGAAGAACTAGAGTCAGACTTTTATTTCCAGAAAGCTGCGAGATTTTAAGAAGTAAGTTCTGTATACCAGCTTCATCTTGTTTTATATTCTGCAGAATAATGTTCTGTTGAACGGTCACCCATATTTTGTGGTATCACAGCCATATCCCGTTCCTTGGAAATATATCTGTGACGAAATACATTCTATAGACAGAATCTGAAGAAAGCTAGGAAGCCTTCAAAAGGCATCTTTGTTTTACATTGTGCTGAGTAGATAAAAGCTCCTTCAGTCGACTTCTGAAATAGATTGTATCAATCCATTATGGCTAGATTCTTGAGATCCTTTTCTACCATAGATAAAAGATCAATATCAGAAGTAGAAAATAGATCTGTTGAGGCGGATATAAATGAACATGAACAAGTTGAAGATCCCGAAAGCTGGAACTCTGCCACCTTAGGTACTAAAGAAGTCTATCCAGTTCCAATGATGTTTAAGCTTTCAAAGAAATATTACTTCAAAGAAGTTGAAGTTAAGATCATAATTAAAGGTCCACATGTACAGATAATAGGGTTAAATATATTCTCTGAAGATGAAATAAAAAAGTTTAGAAAATATGCTAAGGAAGGAAGGTTTTATTATTTACATTTTGGAGCAATAAGAATTGGCCTAGCTCCTTTGTTCAGACATGGATTAAATACTCCCTGCATAGTAGAATTGTTTGACTCAAGGCATAATGAATATGATCACGCTAGAATAGGAACAATACTTGGAAATTTGATGTCTGGTTGTCAATATGGAACGATATATCCTGATTATGCTATCAGTCTGACAGATATTCATCTAAAAGAACATTGGAAAGCCTTGATAGGAGTACAAGGATTGTCTATGGCAGATGAAAGTGAATTTTTGTCTGTAATTGTTCAAACTTCCTTTCAGTTAACAAATACTGTACATCCAAAACTAAAACAGCCAGTGTTGAGAGACTGTGTGACAGTCGGGATAGGAAATGCACAGATTGAAGGTGTGCATTATGATAAAGAAACATTACCCGATCACTGGTATATTCAATACAAGTCTTTGGCTTCAGATAATGCAAGCAATAAGGTTAAAAGAATGGCTCTTGAAGATGGGAGGGTAAAAATAATTCCTAATTATTCTAGCTACCCAAGAATCCCTAATCCAATAGTATTGCCAGAGAAACATGTTTTACCAGTTGAAGCACCTATCCAAAGTGGAAGAAAGTCTTTCTATAGACAGTTGACCATGCCAGAAGAACCTTCCACTAGCACCAGTACACCTCGGTCTGAAAGTCAGTTGTATATTCCTGAAGAAAAGCCCCTTTTAGCTGTAAATAAAATGTTTAGAACTCATGTAAATACTTATTCACCTATGGAAGAATATTAGTATGCTAACAAAAGATTTTTTAGGGGAGGAAAATGGCCACCAAAAACTAAATTTTGTGCCTCCTCATCATTGTCAAAACAGCGCGCTACAAGAGCAGACTGTGCACCCTTGTTAGAACATAACTCCCAAGATCTCAATGATATGGATCAGGTTTATCAAGTAGGAAATTATTTGACTACTTGGTGTTCTCATGCCGAAGATGTTCTAGATAATCTAGGACAACAAGCAGAATTGATAAATGCAAATCTAAAACTGCTATATGATGAACAACAGGAAGAAAAGAGAGAACGAGAAGAGAGGAGAAAAAGAAAAATGAAGAAAAAGGCCAAGAAAGTCCCTAAATTTCATGTAGATATGTCAGCCCCAAATTATTGGGATTTAGAAGAAGAAGAAGAAGGAGAAGCAGCAGAAACAAGTGCTGGAGAAGGAACTTCCAGAGACACTAGTAAATTGACCAGTGGATCTTCTAGAAATTTCAAGGCAGAAAAACCTTTTGAATCTAAGAAGGAAGTTATGACTTTGGAACAAGCTGCAATAAAGTTTCCATCCTTTATTATGCCATCAATAAAAAATCAAAATAAAGCTCACATCCTAAAAGAAGCTGTTAAGTATCCTAGAATCGAAGAAGATCTGTTTGCTACAAATTCCAACGGCTACATTCTAGATCTGGATAACTCATCTAATCCTGGAGAATCTATTAGAATCTGGATAGGAGCCTTATATCAAATGCAGGTCACAACAAAGTTAGACAATGTGTCTATAATGATTCTAGCAGAAAAGAGGATGGCAGGAATTGTTTTTGATTGGTGGATGGGAGGTTCAGAAACAGAGAGACTAGCGGTCATGGAAGCTGGTTTAGCTACACTAGAAATGTTGTTAAAAACTCAATTTGTGCCAGAACCAGTAGATGAAAAGAAACAGCTATTAACTGACCTTAGCCGTATGGAATTAAGAGATCTAAAATATCTAGATCAATTCAGTAAAGAGTTTATGGCTAGAGTCTTTAAAGCTAATCTGTTTAATGACCTTGCTCAAAAAGTCTCTTACCTATCAAAATTACCAGGAAATTTGGGAGATCTGATAATGAAAGATCTTGAGGTTCAAATGAAAAGTTTAGATCAAGTTTATTGGGTTGATCTTCTGTTTAGAGTTTCAGAAAAGGTCAAATATTTGTGTTGGCAGAAGAAAGCGCATGACATCACTCCAAGCTCAGATGTCTGCAAAACAGTACTACCATGGACGCCTTTTAAATCAAAGAAGAAGAAATACAAAAGGTATGGTAGATACAAACCCAAGCGAGTATCGAACCCAAAGAGACCTTTCAGAAAATTCAGATTTTTGAAAAAGAGAACTGCACCCAGGAACAACAATTGTTGTTTTATTTGTAAAAAAGAAGGACATTTTGCCAGAAAGTGTCCCCAGAAATCATCTAGTAAACTCAAAGCCTGTGTAGATATTCAAGAGTTTCAAGATGACTGGTCTGTAGTAGAATCTGATGAAGAAATTTCTGATGTATATATTCTTACAGAAGTTTCAGATAATGAAGATGAAGATCATGTACAGAAAATGAATATTTGTTTGAATTGTTCTGATGATGATTTTTCTAGTGAACAGCATTATAGTGAAATAGAAAGTTCTTCAGATGTTGAATTGTCAAGCGAGACAGAAGTTGATTCAGAAGATGAATCAGAAGAATCAGAAATATCAGTGACACCAGATAAAGGTAAACAGTCTGCATTACCTTTGCCACAGTTAAATTCCTTTTGTCCATTTGAAAAGAAAATAGCACCATCAACCAGTATACCACAACCAGAGGATATAAGGAAAGAAAAAAATACTTTGTTAAAAAAGATTGTCAAAACAGATAGCTTGATTTACATCCCAATGCAAGTACAAGTCAGAAATGAATGGATTTCCGTCGATGCATTTATAGACACTGGAGGATCTAATAATCTAGCTAGACCATCTTTGTTTAAGCCTCTGTGGAAACCATTAAAGAATATACTGGTTTCAGAAACAATTGGAGGATCTGTCCAGCTCACACACTATGTGGACAATGTTTCTTTAAAAGTTGGGGGGAGTATTGTTAAAATTTCAGCAATCCAGCACTATGACCCTTCAGCAAGTTTGATGTTAGGCATGCCATTTATAAATTCTGTGCTCCCAGTAACTATAAGTCAAGATAAGCTAATAATAAATTTGAAGAAGAAAGCTATATTTGTGCCCAGGCTAAGTATTGCAAATTCTGAAGCTAGCCGCGAGAATAGCCAAAAGAAAGTAGGAACTAGAAGGCCGACTAAAGATTCAAATGACTGGCAAGAAGTCCTATAAATTTATGAAGCCAGAGCAGAGAAAATAAATAAACAATTGGCATGTGTTGATGCAAATTGGTCTACAGAGCAGAAAGACATCTATCAAATACTTCTAAAAAGTTGCTCGGACAACCCGCAACAGTTCTGGGAATGCAAGAAATAGTCACCTTACATGACAATGGAGTAAAAGGAAAGGTGATTCCCTGTACACCAGCTAATGAACAAGAAATGAGGAATCAAATTCAAGAACTACTAAAGATGCAGCTTATAGAACCTAGTGAATCTCACTATGCGTCTTCTACATTTTTAGTTATAAATCACTCTGAGATAGTAAGAGGAAAACCACGGATGGTTATAAATTATAAACCTCTTAATGCCATTACTCAGAATTTTAAATATCCATTGCCAAGACCAAAAGTGATTATGCAAAAGATTCAGCATAGTAAGGTGTTCAGTAAATTTGATATGAAGTCGGGATACTATCAGATCCAGATTCAACCAGAAGACAGACATAAAACAACTATCATATGCCCAGCTGGATTCTATCAATGGAAAGTTGTTCCGTTTTGTCTGAAGAACGCTCCAGCCTTCTTCCAAAGAAGGATGGATTACATTTTTGCTAAATATGATTTTATAGTTACATATATAGATGATATTCTAATTCATAGTTCAGATGTACAGAGTCATTTAAAACATCTAGAGATTTTTCTTGAAGAAGTTAAGAATCATGGAATTGTTCTGTCAGAAAGGAAAATGTCCTTATTTCAGGATAATATTGATTTTTTGGGGATTAATGTTGCAAATGGTTCTATTCAAATGCAGCCCCATGTGCTAACAAAATTAACACAGTTTCCTGATGAACTGAAGGACAAAAAGACAATTCAGAGATTTCTTGGAGTTCTGAATTACTTGCACAAATATATCCCAAATCTCTCAGAAAAGACAGCGCCAGTAAGACAATACATCAACGGAGGATGGTCAGAGGAAGCTACTGAAGCAGTAAAAAGGCTCAAAGAGGAATGTCAGCATCTACCAAAGCTTCAACCACCAGGTGATGGTTTATTAATCTTACAAACTGATGCTTCACTTGATTTTTGGTCAGCTGTATTTCTAGAGCAAAGAAGAAATAGCAAAGGAGAGATTGAAGAAAATTTGTGTGGATACGCTTCTGGGGAGTTTACAGCAAGTCAGAAAAACTACTTCATAGTTGAAAAGGATACATTAGCTATCTTCAACGGAAATCAGCGGTTTGAGGTATATCTAACCCCAGTTAAGTTTTTAATCAGAACAGACTCCAAAAATTTTAAGTATTTTCTGTCAGCAAAGGTTTCAAGACAACTTGCAAAAGGCAGAATTTTGGCCTGGAAAATCTGGTTTCAGCAATTTGAATTTGAGGTTGAGTGGATACCAGACAACTCAAATTTCTTGACAGACGTTCTAACCAGAGACATGAGTAAGATGTTCATAACCTGTAAATATTCGGTTTTTGAGATTCCGGGCAAAAGCCACGCAGATGATAGTTTTGCCACATTTGTAGATAGATTTAGAATTTTAGAAAGTCAAGCAAATTGGGTAACAGATGAAATCAAGAAAGTGGTCGGTTTGAGACTCAGAAGAAATATGTGGATCAGAAAATGTTAGGCATGGCAATCAAAGAATGTGGGCATCTCACTAGGCTTAGATGAAAATTTGGTAAAAATCTTTCCTCTACCAAATATGAAGGTTAAGCTTTTCTTTAGAAGCTTATGTGATTTGTGGTCTAGTGTTTATACAAAAGAAATGATCTAGACACTCAAGGTTTTAAACTATTATCAGATCATAGGAGGTGTTGATTTTGCCCTCAGTCTATTTACAGGTGCCAAGATTTTAGATTTAGAAGAAATTCCCATGACAAGAAATGATAAAATATTTGGTGACATTAAAAATCCAAGATATTTTTGAGGAGCTCGAAACTTCTTTTCTCCAGAGAATCGATGAGAATTATCATCTTACTGATACATTCCCTCAGTATGAAATTTTTGAAAACTTTGCAGATTGGGAGATCAGCGGAGGAGAGTGCAGAAAGGTTTAGGTTACCAGAGTATCCCAGTGTATACAAAGAACTGCACAGTATTTAAAGACATTTTCTTATCCCATGAATTTGGAAATTTAAAACTGACAGAAAAGTTGCAAATTTTAAATAAACTAGATGGGTTACAAGGACAGCCTAAAGCCCTGAAGTTTATAATTAATCAGAGGGCAATAATAACCATTTCAATCTTATCTCCAAATTGGAATAATAATGTCGTCCATCTTGTTAGTTTAACGATTTCAAAAAGGATATGCACATCAATAATTTTTGAACTTGGATGGCAGCACAAAGATATTTTGAATGAAAATTGTCGATTATGGATTCAGCGCGCTATTGAAAGCTCCACTAACATGTTCCAGATCTTTAAGTGGGAATATTTAGATGGCATCGAGCTGGCAGTACAGAAAGCGCCTGCAACCTGGAACGCCTTTAAAGATTCGTTTCTTGATATTGAAGTAAGTGCTCTTCCTTTTTTGAACAAATGGGAAAAGCAAGAACAAAAGCAAGAAATGATGTTTACCTCACAACAACCGGGCCTCCATAAAATCAAAACGAATATTAGCCAAGGAGAATCATCGTCAGCAGCATCTCTTCGGACAACAATAATGCAGCCGAAAGAAAAGGATGAAATGGCAGATGCACAAGATCCAAATAATCGATGAACTGTATGACCGACTGATAAAAAGACACTACCGCCAAATGATAGATGAGTACGAACCATCTCCCGGATCCTCTGAAGAAGACTTATGGGAGACGAGAAGCCCCATGGGCCCTTGGTAGAATCTTTGTCAGCAATGTGATAATGTTGATCACATGTTGTGACAGGATTCCTTTGTACAGAAAAGGTTGAGTAGACACCGTCGGTGGAAAAAGATACCCACAGAACCCTCAATTATTTCTACTTTATGTCATGTCTTAACTAAGTTTAGATTCGTTTTTAGCCTATTTAAGAACGAGCCCTCATGAGTTCAGATCATCGTTCGATTGGGAGCATGTGTGTTGTAATGAACTCTGAGACACTTCTGTTGTAATAAGCTTTGTATTCTCTTCTTGCTTTTATTAATATCGAAGCCTACTGGGCTGTCTGTCTGAGGACAGTTCTGCAATCCGTCTGAGGATAGTTTCTGAAGTCTAAAAGAGGTTGAACTGTAAGGCACTGGAGCAGAGACCCGTGGAGAGAGGTCGTGTGAGACTCGTGCATGTTCCCTGAGGAGAAGATCTAGAGAGTCAGACTTTTATTTCCAGAAAGCTGCGAGATTTTAAGAAGTAAGTTCTGTATACCAGCTTCATCTTGTTTTATATTCTGCAGAATAATGTTCTGTTGAACGGTCACCCATATTTTGAATCTCATTATGCGTGTTCTGCATTTTTAATTAGAAATCATTATGAGAAAGCGTGTTGAATCCATAATCGACAATTTTCATTCAAAATATCTCTGTGCTGCCATCCAAGTTCAAAAATTATTGATGTGCATATCCTTTTTGAAATCGTTAAACTAACAAGATGGATGACATTATTATTCCAATTTGGAGATAAGACTGAAATGGTTATTAGTGCCCTCTGATTAATTATAAACTTCAGGGCTTTAGGTTGTCCTTGTAACCCATCTAGTTTATTTAAAATTTGCAACTTTTCTGTCAGTTTTAAATTTCCAAATTCATGGAACCATTCAGCATGCTGTTTAATTAATTCTTGGTTGTTACCAGTTTCAAAGCTGCCAATCCTTTCATGACTAAAAACTTGAGCAAATGGATTTGGCTCTATATTATCTCTGATCCTTAAACTGTGAAAATCCCAGGGATAAGCAAATGTCTTTAAATACTGTGCAGTTCTTTGTATACACTGGGATACTCTGGTAACCTGAACCTTTCTGCACTCTCCTCCTCTGATCTCCCAATCTGCAAAGTTTTCAAAAATTTCATACTGAGGGAATGTATCAGTAAGATGATAATTCTCATCGATTCTCTGGAGAAAAGAAGTTTCGAGCTCCTCAAAAATATCTGGGATTTTTAATGTCACCAAATATTTTATCATTTCTTCTGTCATGGGAATTTCTTCTAAATCTAAAATCTTGGCACCTGTAAATAGACTGAGGGCAAAATCAACACCTCCTATGATCTGATAATAGTTTAAAACCATGAGTGTCCAGATCATTTCTTTTGTATAAACACTAGACCACAAATCACATAAGCTTCTAAAGAAAAGCTTAACCTTCATATTTGGTAGAGGAAAGATTTTTACCAAATTTTCATCTAAGCCTAGTGAGATGCCCACATTCTTCGATTGCCATGCCTGACATTTTATGATCCACATATTTCTTCTGAGTCTCAAACCGACCACTTTCTTGATTTCATCTGTTACCCAATTTGCTTGACTTTCTAAAATTCTAAATCTATCTACAAATGTGGCAAAACTATCATCTGCTGGGTTTTTGCCCGGAATCTCAAAAACCGAATATTTACAGGTTATGAACATCTTACTCATGTCTCTGGTTAGAACGTCTGTCAAGAAATTTGAGTTGCCTGATATCCACTCAACCTCAAATTCAAATTGCTAAAACCAGATTTGCCAGGCCAAAATTTTGCCTTTTGCAAGTTGTCTTGAAACCTTTGCTGACAAAAATACTTAAAAATTTTGGAGTCTGTTCTAATTAAAAACTTAACTGGGGTTAGATATACCTCAAACCGCTGAATTCCGTTGAAGATAGCTAATGTCTCCTTTTCAGCTATGAAGTAGTTTTTCTGACTTGCTGTAAACTCCCCAGAAGCATATCCACACAAATTTTCTTCAATCTCTCATTTTCTATTTCTTCTTTGCTCTAGAAGTACAACTGACCAAAAATCAAGTGAAGCAGGTGGCCATTTTCCCCCCCTAACAAATTTTTTGTTAGCATACTGGTATTCTTCCATAGGTGAATAAGTATTTACATGAGTTCTAAACATTTTATTCACAGCTGAAAAGGGCTTTTCTTCAGGAATATACAACTGACTTTCAGACCGAGGTGTACTGGTGCTAGTGGAAGGTTCTTCTGGTATGGTCAACTGTCTATAGAAAGACTTTCTTCCACTTTGGATAGGTGCTTCAACTGGTAAAACATGTTTCTCTGGTAATACTATTGGCTTAGGGATTCTTGGGTAGCTAGAATAATTAGGAATTATTTTTACCCCCCCATCTTCAAGAGCCATTCTTTTAACCTTACTGCTTGCATTATCTGAAGCCAAAGACTTGTATTGAATATACCAGTGATCGGGTAATGTTTCTTTATCATAATGCACACCTTCAATCTGTGCATTTCCTATCCCGACTGTCACACTGTCTCTCAACACTGGCTGTTTTAGTTTTGGATGTACAGTATTTTTTAACTGAAAGGAAGTTTGAACAATTACAGACAAAAATTCACTTTCATCTGCCATAGACAATCCTTGTACTCATATCAAGGCTTTCCAACATTCTTTTAGATGAATATCTGTCAGACTGATAGCATAATCAGGATATATCGTTCCATATTGACAACCAGACATCAAATTTCCAAGTATTGTTCCTATTCTAGCGTGATCATATTCATTATGCCTTGAGTCAAACAGTTCTGCTATGCAGGGAGTATTTAATCCATGTCTGAACAAAGGAGCTAGGCCAATTCTTATTGCTCCAAAACGTAAATAATAAAACCTTCCTTCCTTAGCATATTTTCTAAACTTTTTTATTTCATCTTCAGAGAATATATTTAACCCTATTATCTATACATGTGGACCTTTAATTCTGATCTTAACTTCAACTTCTTTGAAGTAATATTTCTTTGAAAGCTTAAACATCATTGGAACCGGATAGACTTCTTTAATGTCTAAGGTGGGAGGGTTCCAGCTTTCGGGATCTTCAACTTGTTCATGTTCATTTATATCTGCCTCAACAGATCTATTTTCTACTTCTTATATTGATCTTTTATCTATGGTAGAAAAGGATCTCAAAAATCTAGCCATAATGGACTGATACAATCTATTTCAGAAGTCGACTGAAGGAGCTTTTATCTACTCAGCACAATGTAAAACAAAGATGCCTTTCGAAGGCTTCCTGGCTTTCTTCAGATTCTGTCTATAGAATGTATTTCGTCACAGATATATTTCCAAGGAATGGGATATGGATCTGATACCACAAAATATGGGTGACCGTTCAACAGAACATTATTCTGCAGAATATAAAACAAGATGAAGCTAGTATACAGAACTTACTTCTTAAAATCTCGCAGCTTTCTGGAAATAAAAGTCTGACTCTCTAGTTCTTCTCCTCAAGGAACATGCACGAGTCTCACACGACCTCTCTAGCTGAATGGTTCCATGAATTTGGAAATTTAAAACTGACAGAAAAGTTGCAAATTTTAAATAAACTAGATGGGTTACAAGGACAGCCTAAAGCCCTGAAGTTTATAATTAATCAGAGGGCACTAATAACCATTTCAGTCTTATCTCCAAATTGGAATAAAAATGTCGTCCATCTTGTTAGTTTAACAATTTCAAAAAGGATATGCACATCAATAATTTTTGAACTTGGATGGCAGCACAGAGATATTTTGAATGAAAATTGTCGATTATGGATTCAGCACGCTATTGAAAGCTCCACTAACATGTTCCAGATCTTTAAGTGGGAATATTTAGATGGCATCGAGCTGGCAGTACAGAAAGTGCCTGCAACCCGGAACGCCTTTAAAGATTCGTTTCTTGATATTGAAGTAAGTGCTCTTCCTTTTTTGAACAAATGGGAAAAGCAAGAACAAAAGCAAGAAAATGTCTTTAAATACTGTGCAGTTCTTTGTATACACTGGGATACTCTGGTAACCTAAACCTTTCTGCACTCTCCTCCGCTGATCTCCCAATCTGCAAAGTTTTCAAAAATTTCATACTGAGGGAATGTATCAGTAAGATGATAATTCTCATCGATTCTCTGGAGAAAAGAAGTTTCGAGCTCCTCAAAAATATCTGGGATTTTTAATGTCACCAAATATTTTATCATTTCTTCTGTCATGGAATTTCTTCTAAATCTAAAATCTTGGCACCAGTAAATAGACTGAGGGCAAAATCAACACCTCCTATGATCTGATAATAGTTTAAAACCATGAGTGTCCAAATCATTTCTTTTGTATAAACACTAGACCACAAATCACATAAGCTTCTAAAGAAAAGCTTAACCTTCATATTTGGTAGAGGAAAGATTTTTACCAAATTTTCATCTAAGCCTAGTGAGATTCCCACATTCTTCGATTGCCATGCCTGACATTTTATGATCCACATATTTCTTCTGAGTCTCAAACCGACCACTTTCTTGATTTCATCTGTTACCCAATTTGCTTGACTTTCTAAAATTCTAAATCTATCTACAAATGTGGCAAAACTATCATCTGCTGGGTTTTTGCTCGGAATCTCAAAAACCGAATATTTACAGGTTATGAACATCTTACTCATGTCTCTGGTTAGAACGTCTGTCAAGAAATTTGATTTGCCTGATATCCACTCAACCTCAAATTCAAATTGCTGAAACCAGATTTGCCAGGCCGAAATTTTGCCTTTTGCAAGTTGTCTTGAAACCTTTGTTGACAAAAATACTTAAAAATTTTGGAGTCTGTTCTAATTAAAAACTTAACTGGGGTTAGATATACCTCAAACCACTGAATTCCGTTGAAGATAGCTAATGTCTCCTTTTCAGCTATGAAGTAGTTTTTCTGACTTGCTGTAAACTCCCCAGAAGCATATCCACAAGAATTTTCTTCAATCTCTCCTTTTCTATTTCTTCTTTGCTCTAGAAGTACAACTGACCAAAAATCAAGTGAAGCATCAGTTTGTAAGATTAATAAACCATCACCTGGTGGTTGAAGCTTTGGTAGATGCTGACATTCCTCTTTGAGCTTTTTTACTGCTTCAGTAGCTTCCTCTGACCATCCTCCGTTGATGTATTGTCTTACTGGCGCTGTCTTTTCTGAGAGATTTGGGATATATTTGTGCAAGTAATTCAGAACTCCAAGAAATCTCTGAATTTTCTTTTTGTCCTTTAGTTCATCAGGAAACTGTGTTAATTTTGTTAGCACATGGGGCTGCATTTGAGTAGAACCATTTGCAACATTAATCCCCAAAAAATCAATATTATCCTGAAATAAGGACACTTTCCTTTCTGATAGAACAATTCCATGATTCTTAACTTCTTCAAGAAAAATCTCTAGATGTTTTAAATGACTCTGTGCATCTGAACTATGAATTAGAATATCATCTATATATGTAACTATAAAATCATATTTAGCAAGAATGTAATCCATCCTTCTTTGGAAGAAGGCTGGAGCGTTCTTCAGACCGAACGGAACAACTTTCCATTGATAGAATCTAGCTGGGCATATGAAAGTTGTTTTATGTCTGTCTTCTGGCTGAATTTGGATCTGATAGTATCCCGACTTCATATCAAATTTACTAAACACCTTACTATGCTGAATCTTTTGCATAATCACTTCAGGTCTTGGCAATGGATAATTAAAATTCTGAGTAATGGCATTAAGAGGTTTATAATTTATAACCATCCGTGGTTTTCCTCTTACTATCTCAGAGTGATTTCTAACTAAAAATGCAGAACACGCATAGTGAGATTCACTAGGTTCTATAAGCTGCATCTTTAGTAGTTCTTTAATTTGATTCCTCATTTCTTGTTCATCAGTTGGTGTACAGGGAATCACCTTTCCTTTTACTCCATTGTCATGTAAGGTGACTATTTCTTGCATCGGACTTTCAGTTTCCCAGAACTGTTGCGGGTTGTCCGAGCAACTTTTTAGAAGTCTTTGATAGATGTCTTTCTGCTCTGTAGACCAATTTGCATCAACACATGCCAATTGTTTATTTATTTTCTCTGCTCTGGCTTCATAAATTTGTAGGACTTCTTGCCAGTCATTTGAATCTTTAGTCGGCCTTCTAGTTCCTACTTTCTTTTGGCTATTCTCGCGCCTAGCTTCAGAATTTGCAATACTTAGCCTGGGCACAGATATAGCTTTCTTCTTCAAATTTATTATCAGCTTATCTTGACTGATAGTTACTGGGAGCACAGAATTTATAAATGGCATGCCTAACATCAAACTTGCTGAAGGGTCATAGTGCTGAATTGCTGAAATTTTAACAATACTCCCCCCAACTTTTAAAGAAACATTGTCTACATAGTGTGTGAGCTGGACAGATCCTCCAATTGTTTCTGAAACCAGTATATTCTTTAATGGTTTCCACAGAGGCTTAAACAAAGATGGTCTAGCTAGATTATTAGATCCTCCAGTGTCTATAAATGCATCGACTGAAATCCATTCATTTCTGACTTGTACTTGCACTGGGATGTAAATCAAGCTATCTGTTTTGACAATCTTTTTTAACAAAGTATTTTGTTCTTTCCTTATAACCTCTGGTTGTGGTATACTGGTTGATGGTGCTATTTTCTTTTCAAATGGACAGAAGGAATTTAACTGTGGCAAAGGTAATGCAGACTGTTTACCTTTATCTGGTGTCACTGATATTTCTGATTCTTCTGATTCATCTTCTGAATCAACTTTTGTCTCGCTTGACAATTCAACATCTGAAGAACTTTGTATTTCACTATAATGCTATTCACTAGAAAAATCATCATCAGAACAATTCAAACAAATATTCATTTTCTGTACATGATCTTCATCTTCATTATCTGAAACTTCTGTAAGAATATATACATCAGAAATTTCTTCATCAGATTCTACTACAAACTAGTCATCTTGAAACTCTTGAATATCTACACAGGCTTTGAGTTTACTAGATGATTTATCGAGACACTTTCTGGCAAAATGTCCTTCTTTTTTACAAATAAAACAACAATTATTTTTCCTGGGTGCAGTTCTCTTTTTGAAAAATATGAATTTTCTGAAAGGTCTCTTTGGGTTCAATACTCGATTGGGTTTGTATCTACCATACCTTTTGTATTTCTTCTTCTTTGATTTAAAAGGCGTCCATGGTAGTACTGTTTTGCAGACATCTGAGCTTGGAGTGATGTCATGCGCTTTCTTCTGCCAACACAAATATTTGACCTTTTCTAAAACTATAAACAGAAGATCAACCCAATAAACTTGATCTAAACTTTTCATTTGAACCTCAAGATCTTTCATTATCAGATCTCCCAAATTTCCTGGTAATTTTGATAGGTAAGAGACTTTTTGAGCAAGGTCATTAAACATATTAGCTTTAAAGACTCTAGCCATAAACTCTTTACTGATTTGATCTAGATATTTTAGATCTCTTAATTCCATACGGCTAAGGTCAGTTAATAGTTGTTTCTTTTCATCTACTGGTTCTAGCACAAATTGAGTTTTTAACAACATTTCTAGTGTAGCTAAACCAGTTTCCACGACCGCTAGTCTCTCTGTTTCTGAACCTCCCATCCACCAATCAAAAACAATTCCTGCCATCCTCTTTTCTGCTAGAATCATTATAGACACATTATCTAACTTTTTTGTGACCTGCATTTGATATAAGGCTCCTATCCAGATTCTAATAGATTCTACACGATTAGATGAGTTATCCAGATCTAGAATGTAGCCGCTGGAATTTGTAGCAAATAGATCTTCTTCGATTCTAGGATACTTAACAGCTTATTTTAGGATGTGAGCTTTATTTTGATTTTTTATTGATGGCATAATAAAGGATGGAAACTTTATTGCAGCTTGTTCCAAAGTCATAACTTCCTTCTTAGATTCAAAATGTTTTTCTGCCTTGAAATTTCTAGAAGATCCACTGGTCAATTTACCAGTGTCTTTGGAAGTTCCTTCTCCAGCACTTGTTTCTGCTGCTTCTCCTTCTTCTTCTTCTTCTAAATCCCAATAATTTGGGGCTGACATATCTACATGAAATTTAGGGACTTTCTTGGCCTTTTTCTTCATTTTTCTTTTTCTCCTCTCTTCTCGTTCTCTCTTTTCTTCCTGTTGTTCATCATATAGCAATTTTAGATTTGCATTTATCAATTCTGCTTGTTGTCCTAGATTATCTAGAACATCTTCGGCATGAGAACACCAAGTAGTCAAATAATTTCCTACTTGATAAACCTGATCCATATCATTGAGATCTTGGGAGTTATGTTCTAACAAGGGTGCACAGTCTGCTCTTGTAGCGGGTTGTTTTGACAATGATGAGGAGACACAAAATTTAGTTTTTGGTGGCCATTTTCCCCCCCTAACAAATCTTTTGTTAGCATACTGATATTCTTCCATAGGTGAATAAGTATTTACATGAGTTCTAAACATTTTATTTACAGCTAAAAAGGGCTTTTCTTCAGGAATATACAACTGACTTTCAGACCGAGGTGTACTGGTGCTAGTGGAAGGTTCTTCTGGTATGGTCAACTGTCTATAGAAAGACTTTCTTCCACTTTGGATAGGTGCTTCAACTGGTAAAACATGTTTCTCTGGCAATACTATTGGCTTAGGGATTCTTGGGTAGCTAGAATAATTAGGAATTATTTTTACCCCCCCATCTTCAAGAGCCATTCTTTTAACCTTACTGCTTGCATTATCTGAATCCAAAGACTTGTATTGAATATACCAGTGATCGGGTAATGTTTCTTTATCAAAATGCACACCGTCAATCTGTGCATTTCCTATCCCGACTGTCACACTGTCTCTCAACACTGGCTGTTTTAGTTTTGGATGTACAATATTTTTTAACTGAAAGGAAGTTTGAACAATTACAGACAAAAATTCACTTTCATCTGCCATAGACAATCCTTGTACTCATATCAAGGCTTTCCAACATTCTTTTAGATGAATATCTGTCAGACTGATAGCATAATCAGGATATATCGTTCCATATTGACAACCAGACATCAAATTTCCAAGTATTGTTCCTATTCTGGCGTGATCATATTCATTATGCCTTGAGTCAAACAATTCTGCTATGCAGGGAGTATTTAATCCATGTCTGAACAAAGGAGCTAGGCCAATTCTTATTGCTCCAAAATGTAAATAATAAAACCTTCCTTCCTTAGCATATTTTCTAAACTTTTTTATTTCATCTTCAGAGAATATATTTAACCCTATTATCTGTACATGTGGACCTTTAATTCTGATCTTAACTTCAACTTCTTTGAAGTAATATTTCTTTGAAAGCTTAAACATCATTGGAACCGGATAGACTTCTTTAGTATCTAAGGCGGGAGGGTTCCAGCTTTCGGGATCTTCAACTTGTTCATGTTCATTTATATCCGCCTCAACAGATCTATTTTCTACTTCTTATATTGATCTTTTATCTATGGTAGAAAAGGATCTCAAAAATCTAGCCATAATGGACTGATACAATCTATTTCAGAAGTCGATTGAAGGAGCTTTTATCTACTCGGCACAATGTAAAACAAAGATGCCTTTCGAAGGCTTCCTGGCTTTCTTCAGATTCTGTTTATAGAATGTATTTCGTCACAGATATATTTCCAAGGAATGGGATATGGATCTGATACCACAAAATATGGGTGACCGTTCAACAGAACATTATTCTGCAGAATATAAAACAAGATGAAGCTAGTATACAGAACTTACTTCTTAAAATCTCGCAGCTTTCTGGAAATAAAAGTCTGACTCTCTAGTTCTTCTCCTCAAGGAACATGCACGAGTCTCATACGACCTCTCTAGCTAAATGGTTCCATGAATTTGGAAATTTAAAACTGACAGAAAAGTTGCAAATTTTAAATAAACTAGATGGGTTACAAGGACAGCCTAAAGCCCTGAAGTTTATAATTAATCAGAGGGCACTAATAACCATTTCAGTCTTATCTCCAAATTGGAATAAAAATGTCGTCCATCTTGTTAGTTTAACAATTTCAAAAAGGATATGCACATCAATAATTTTTGAACTTGGATGGCAGCACAGAGATATTTTGAATGAAAATTGTCGATTATGGATTCAGCACGCTATTGAAAGCTCCACTAACATGTTCCAGATCTTTAAGTGGGAATATTTAGATGGCATCGAGCTGGCAGTACAGAAAGCGCCTGCAACCCGGAACGCCTTTAAAGATTCGTTTCTTGATATTGAAGTAAGTGCTCTTCCTTTTTTGAACAAATGGGAAAAGCAAGAACAAAAGCAAGAAATGATGTTTACCTCACAACAACCGGGCCTCCATAAAATCAAAACGAATATTAGCCAAGGAGAATCATCGTCAGCAGCATCTCGCCGGACAACAATAATGCAGCCGAAAGAAAAGGATGAAATGACAGATGCACAAGATCCAAATGAAGGAATCGATGAACAGTATGACCGACTGATAAAAAGACACTACCGCCAAATGATAGATGAGTACGAACCATCTCCCGGATCCTCTGAAGAAGACTTATGGGAGACGAGAAGCCCCATGGGCCCTTGGTAGAATCTTTGTCAGCAATGTGATAATGTTGATCACATGTTGTGACAGGATTCCTTTGTACAGAAAAGGTTGAGTAGACACCGTCGGTGGAAAAAGATACCGACAGGACCCTCAATTATTTCTACTTTATGTCATGTCTTAACTAAGTTTAGATTCATTTTTAGCCTATTTAAGAACGAGCCCTCATGAGTTCAGATCATCGTTCGATTGAGAGCATGTGTGTTGTAATGAACTCTGAGACGCTTCTGTTGTAATAAGCTTTGTATTCTGTTCTTGCTTTTTATTAATATCGAAGCCTACTTGGTCGTCTCTCTGAGGACAGTTCTGTAATCCGTCTGAGGATAGTTTCTAAAGTCTGGAAGAGGTTGAACTGTAAGGTGCTGGAGCAGAGACCCGTGGAGAGAGGTCGTGTGAGACTCGTGCATGTTCCCTGAGGAGAAGAACTAGAGAGTCAGACTTTTATTTCCAGAAAGCTGTGAGATTTTAAGAAGTTCTGTATACCAGCTTCATCTTGTTTTATATTCTGCAGAATAATGTTCTGTTGAATGGTCACCCATATTGTAGATGCTTCAAATGTGTTTCTAAATCTGGACTATGTACAAGAATGTCATCTATATACACAACAATAAAATCATGTTTACTGAAGATATGGTCCATTCTTCTCTGGAAGAAAGCAGGAGCGTTCTTCAAACCGAATGGAACAACTCTCCATCGAAAGAATCCCGCAGGAATGTGAAAGCAGTTTTATGGCGATCTTCTTCTTTAATCACATAAAGAGAGACATTTGTCGACGCGTTTCGAACCAACTAGTGTGGTTCATCGTCAGGACAAGTTGAAGAAGCAGATCCAGCTTAGCATGATAAATAGTCTGAGCAGAGTCTCCAACGGCTAAATTGACTAACGGCTAATTTTAACCTTAGGACCCAGGTCAAATTCTTATTTATTAATTTAATATTATTGTTATAATTATTAATGTTTTTCTTATGGAAATAAGTTAAATTAGGTAAAATGGTTGGTTTTAAAAGGGAATTTATTTATTAATTTAAATATATATATATATATATATTAGGTTATTAAGTAAAAAGTTAGGATTAATAATTTCAATGGTTGGTTTGAAACGATAATTTATTTATTTATTAAATAATTATTATTGGTATTATACATATATATATATTAATTAAAATCATAATATTAGGTTGACTAGTATTTCTATTCAATAATAATTTAATGGTTCGTTTATTTTTAAGGAAGTTAGTTAAAATATAAAAATAAAATAATTTTAAGGTTAAAGATGTAATTATTTATTTATTTAACTTATTTATTAACAATTATATATATATATTCTATAATTAAAGTTATAATATTAGGTTATTAAGGTAAAAGTTAGAGTTAATGGTTGGATTAAAGAGATAATTTATTTATTTAAATTATTTAATAATTATTATTAAAATTATATATATATATATTATATATATATATATTCATTTTTAAGGTCACAGCCAAGCCAGACACCAAATTGGTGTATGAGACCCCCTTGTTTGTGGGACAAGGGACCCACCTCCGCGCAGCGATTTCACTGCTAAGTCTACGAAGGCATACATACTCTACCCCCCTCTGGTTTTGAACGAGGAAACACATGCTCTTAACCATTAGGCCCACTTAGGTTGAGAAAGTAATTAAATAATTTATTTATTAATAATAAAATATATATATAATTTAAAAAAGTAATTTAATAATATATTTATTAAAATTCAAATATATAAAAAAAAGTAAATAAATAATAATAATAAATTAAAAAAATTAATTAATTAATTAATTAACTAATTAACTAATAAATAAATTAAGTTATAATAAATAATGTAAGGTTAGTTTAAAAAGGTAAAATAAAAATAAAAATAAAAATAAAATAAAATAAGTAAATTAATTAATTAAAATAAAATAATAATAATAATCATAATAATGATAATGATAATAATTAATTAATAATATTTACGATCAAATTAATAATATTAACGATCATATTTATATAATAGTTACGATCATAATCATCAAATAAAAATCTATCATGAAGAAGTAAAGAGAAAGAGCGTCTAAAAAGGAGTAGGAGGACCGGAAAAGGCCAGAAAACAAGAAGGACAAACCATAACGAAAGCAAAGAAGATGAAAAAGGAGAGGGGGAGGGCGGGGGGGGGAAGGCGGAAGAGAAAGACTAGGATGAAAGGGCGGGGATCCAACATCTACTGATCTTCCATCTGTCATCCCTATTGAGATTGTTTGGCCTTCTTTCAATCTCAATAGCCTCCCTGAATTTACAATGATGGAATTGAGCAACTTTGGCGACAACCTTGGCCTCCTCTATACACACCTGATGCTTGGTCTTTTCAACATGCTCCGCCAATGCTGAAGACTTGGATCTCCCATGTCTTAGGTCAGATGCATGTTCGTTGATCCTCTGATGGATGGAGCGCCCTGTTTCCCCAATATAGGGGGTCCCACAAGAACAAGGGATCAGGTAGACACCCTTCATGTCCTTAGGGTTAATGGGATCTTTTACCGATCGGAGGGAATTGCGAATGGTGTTAAGGGGCCTAAAGGTTGAGGGAATCTCATACCTCTTAAGGATCCGAGCAATCTTGTCCGTGGTTCCTTGGACATAGGGAAGATGGACACCTAGACGACGCTCTTTAGGCTCTTTCTTAATTAACGCATTTTTAAAGGCTTTTCGGAAAGCCTTCTGACCTAGGCGCCTACTATATCCATTCTCCATAAAGACATCAAGGAGATGGGATCTCTCCTTATCAAAGCTCTCACTATCAGAAATCCTAAGGGCACGAGTAGCGAGGCTATTAAGAACACCCATCTTCTGAGCAGGGAAATGATGGGAATCAGCATGAAGATACTGCTCAGTATGCATTTTCTTTCGGAACACAGAGTGTGAGAGATAGCCATCCTTATTCTTGGATATAAGAATATCCAGGAAAGGGAGGCAACCATTGACCTCTTTTTCCATGGTGAAATTAATGGCAGAGGACTAGTTGTTGAGGTGATTAAAGAAGTGTTCCAGCTCCTCTGGGCCATGGGGCCAGATGACATTAGTGTCATCTACAAACCTTTTCCAAAGCTTGGGAAGGAGACGAGCCGAGGCTAAAGCTTTGGCTTCGAAATCTTCCATAAAAAGATTTGCAACAATAGGGGAAAGAGGGGAACCCATGGTAACACCACAAGTCTGTTCAAAGAACTCACCCTCAAAAGAGAAGAACGTGGAAGTGAGACAGATCTCCACCAGATGAGCGGGATCGGGATCTGTTAGGCGAAAGATCACTTCCAAGGTCTCCTTTATAGGGATGCAAGTATAAAGGGAGACTACATCAAAGCTGACGAGAACGTCCTCAGGGCTAAGCTTAATATCCTTAAGCTCTTTAACGAAGGATGTAGAGTCTTTCACGAAGGACTCAGTGCGGCCAACCAGGGGCTTAAGTTTGAGGGCAAGGAACTTAGCCAGAAGATAGGTTGGACCACCAATGGTGTTGACGATAGGCCTCAGAGGAGCCCCTTCCTTGTGAATCTTTGGTAACCCATAGATCCTAGGAGCAATGGGATTGCTTTCAATGAGCTTGTGGCAAAGGGAACTCACTGATTTATTCGATTTGATGGCAAGAGCCACTGTCCTAGAAATCTTCTTAAGAGGGTTCTTGGGCAGTTTTTTATAACTGCTGCTATTGTGAAGATGATCTAAACTCTTCCTACGGTAATCATCCTTGTTAAGGATGACTGTAGCTCCTCCTTTGTCCGCCTTCAGAACAACAATATCTTTGTTCTCGTCAGCTTTGATGTGGTCTCCCTTTATACTTGCATCCCTATAAAGGAGGCCTTGGAAGTGATCTTTCGCCTAACAGATCCCGATACCACTCATCTGGTGGAGATCTATCTCACTTCCACGTTCTTCTCTTTTGAGGGTGAGTTCTTTGAATAGACTTGTGGTGTTGCCATGGGTTCCCCTCTTTCCCCTATTGTTGCGAATCTTTTTATGGAAGATTTCGAAGCCAAAGCTTTAGCCTCGGCTCGTCTCCTTCCCAAGCTTTGGAAAAGGTATGTAGATGACACTAATGTCATCTGGCCCCATGGCCCAGAGGAGCTGGAACACTTCTTTAATCACCTCAACAGCCAGTCCTCTGCCATTAAGTTCACCATGGAAAAAGAGGTCAATGGTTGCCTCCCTTTCCTAGATATTCTTATATCCAAGAATAAGGATGGCTATCTCTCACACTCTGTGTTCCGAAAGAAAACGCATACTGAGCAGTATCTTCATGTTGATTCCCATCATTTCCCTACTCAGAAGATGGGTGTTCTTAACACCCTCGCTACTCGTGCCCTTAGGATTTCTGATAGTGAGAGCTTTGATAAGGAGAGATCCCATCTCCTTGATGTCTTTATGGAGAATGGATATAGTAGGCGCCTAGGTCAGAAGGATTTCCGAAAAGCCTTTAAAAATGCGTTAATTAAGAAAGAGCCTAAAGAGCGTCGTCTAGGTGTCCATCTTCCCTATGTCCAAGGAACCACGGACAAGATTGCTCGGATCCTTAAGAGGTATGAGATTCCCTCAACATTTAGGCCCCTTAACACCATTCGTAATTCCCTCTGATCGGTAAAAGATCCCATTAACCCTAAGGACATGAACGGTGTCTACCTGATCCCTTGTTCTTGTGGGACCCCCTATATTGGGGAAACAGGGCGCTCCATCCATCAGAGGATCAGCGAACATGCAGCTGACCTAAGACATGGGAGATCCAAGTCTTCAGCATTGGCGGAGCATGTTGAAAAGACCAAGCATCAGGTGTGTATAGAGGAGGCCAAGGTTGTCGCCAAAGTTGCTCAATTCCATCATCGTAAATTCAGGGAGGTTATTGAGATTGAAAGAAGGCCAAACAATCTCAATAGGGATGATGGATGGAAGATCAGTAGATGTTGGATCCCCGCCCTTTCATCCTAGTATTTCTCTTCCGCCTTCCCCCCCACCCTCCTTTTTCATCTTCTTTGCTTTCGTTATGGTTTGTCCTTCTTGTTTTCTGGCCTTTTCCGGTCCTCCTACTCCTTTTTAGACACTCTTTCTCTTTACTTCTTCATGATAGATTTTTATTTGATGATTATGATCGTAACTATTATATAAATATGATCGTTAATATTATTAATTTGATCGTAAATATTATTAATTAATTATTATCATTATCATTATTATGATTTTTATTATTATTATTATTTTATTTTAATTAATTAATTTATTTATTTACTTATTTTAGTTCATTTTTATTTTTATTTTTATTTTACCTTTTTAAACTAACCTTACATTATTTATTATAACTTAATTTATTTATTAGTTAATTAATCGATTAATTTTTTTAATTATTTATTATTATTTATTAATTTATTTTTTTATATATTTCAATTTTAATAAATATATTATTAAATTACTTTTTTAAATTATATATATATATTTGATTATTAATAAATAAATTATTTAATTACTTTCTCAACCTATGATATATATATATATATATATATATATATATATATATATATATATATATATATAATTTTAATAATAATTATTAAATAATTTAAATAAATAAATAAATTATCTCTTTAATCCAATCATTAATTCTAACTTTTACCTTAATAACCTAATATTATAACTTTAATTATAGAATATATATATATATATATATATATATATATATATATATATATATAATTGTTAATAAATAAGTTAAATAAATAAATAATTACATCTTTAACCTTAAAATTATTTTATTTTTATATTTTAACTAACTTCCTTAAAAATAAACGAACCATTAAATTATTATTGAATAGAAATGCTAGTCAACCTAATATTATGATTTTAATTAAAATATATATATGTATAATACCAATAATAATTATTTAATAAATAAATAAATTATCGTTTCAAACCAACCATTGAAATTATTAATCCTAACTTTTTACTTAATAACCTAATATTATATATATATATATATATATATATATATATATATATATTAATAAATAAATTCCCTTTTAAAACCAACCATTTTACCTAATTTAACTTATTTCCATAAGAAAAACATTAATAATTATAATAATAATATTAAATTAATAAATAAGAATTTGACCTGGGTCCTAAGGTCAAAATTAGCCGTTAGTCAATTTAGCCGTTGGAGACTCTGCTCAGACTATTTATCATGCTAAGCTGGATCTGCTTCTTCAACTTGTCCTCACGATGAACCACACTAGTTGGTTCGAAACGCGTCGACAAATGTCTCTCTTTATGTGATTTACGCCGAAGTTCTACTTATAAATATTATGGATCACAGAAGCCTCAATTCAACAACTTCTTTTTTAATCTGAACTTGATAATATCCAAATTTCATATCAAATTTGCTAAAGATCTTACTACCTTGGATTTTCTGCATTATAGTCTCTTGTCTGGGCATAGGATAATTAAAACTTTTAGTTATGGCATTCAATGGTTTATAGTTAATAACCATCCTATCTTTTCCACAGACTATTTCGGAATGATTCCAAACAAGAAATGCATAACAGGAATAATGAGATCCACTTTGTTCAATAAGTTGAAGATCTAACAGTTCTTCAATCTGCTTTCTCATTTCTTTTTCTTCTGCAGGGGTGCAGGGTATCATCTTACCAGTTACCCCATTGTCATGCAACGTGATAATTTCTTGTTGAGGGCTTTCAACTTGCCAGAAAGCTTGAGGATTGTTAGAACAACATTTTAGCAATTCCTCATATATTCTGACTTGTTCTGGTGACCAATCAGGGTTTCTATTGGCTTTCTGAGTAGGTTGAGATTTAGCCTCATAAATTTGTAAAACTTCTTTCCAATCATGAGACTCATTCTTTGATCTCTTTATACCTACTTTCTTTTGACTATGCTCTCTTCTCGCTTCAGAATTCGCCAAAGTTAGCTTAGGAACTGCAACTGCTTTCTTTTTTATATTGCAAATGATTTTGTCCTCACTGATAGTAACAGGAAATACTAAATTAATAAATGGCATTCCTAGAAACAAACTGGCTGAAGCATCATAATGCTGTATGGCAGAGATTTTGATAATACTCCCCCAAGTTTCAAAGAGACATTGTCTACATAATGGGTGAGATTGACCGAACCGCCAATAGTTTCTGAGACTAAAATATGCTGTAGAGGTTTCCATAAACCTTTAAAGAGAGATGGTCGTGCAAGATTATTAGAGCCACCAGTGTCAATAAAAGCATCAACAACTATCCATTCACCTTTCACTTGAACTTCAACTGAGATATACAGCAGGTTATTGGATTTGACAATCTTTTTTAGAAAAGCATGTTCATCGGCAAGAGCAGTAGTATTTATAGGAAGTGTTAAGGAGGATGACGCAACTGTTTTTGGATATGGACAAATGGAATTCACCATGGGTTGTGGAGATAGGGAATCTAAAATGGGGGTGACATTCTTAGAGTCTGTGGTAATAACAGTATCAATTGAAGAGTCATGTGAGTATTCTTCTGTAGAATCTTCTGAATCATATTCATCACTGTAATGAAGCTCTTGTTCACTGGGTTCACTTTCCCATTCACCATAACATATATTCATTTTCTGACTGACATCAGGAAAATCTTCACTATCTGACAAAGAAGCGTCTGTCAAAATATATACATCGGACACTTCATCTTGAGAATCGACAACTGACCAATTATCTACAAACTCTTCAAACTCTATATAGGCTTTTAATTTATTAGAACTTTTTGGACACTTGCGAGCAAAATGTCCTTCTTGCTTACAGATAAAGCAAGCATTATCTCTTTTGGGTTGTTTTCTCTTTTTGATATACTTGAATTTTCTGAATGGTCTTCTTGGATTTACCACACGCTTTGGTCTGTATTTACCATATTTTTTAGATCTTCTTTTCCTAAAGGGAGTCCATGGTAATACAGAACGACAGACATTCAGATTTGGAGAGACATTATGAACCTATTTTTGCCAACACAAATATTTTACTTTTTCCTGACACCTGAATAAAAGATCTATCCAGTAGATTTGATCTATCTTTTTACCCTGGACTTCTAGATCTTTCATTATCATATCTCCTAGGTTTCCTGGCAGCTTAGACAAAAAGGAAATCTTCTGAGTAACATCATTGGTCAGATTAGCTTTGTATATTATTGACATATAATCATAACCATATCTAAATCCTTTAAGTCTTTTAATTCCATTCTTTTTAAATCTGTAATAAGCTGCTTCTTCTCATCTCCAGGTTCAGGGACAAATTGTGTAAGCAAAAGGACTTCTAGAGTAGCTAACCCTAAGGTTGCAACATTTACTCTTTCTTCTGTTGTTCCACCCATCCACCAATCATACACAATACCAGCCATTCTTTTTTCTGCTAATAAGAAGATTGAATAGTTATCTAATTTGGAGACAACTTGCATCTGGTATAAAGCACCAATCCAAATCCTGATGGATTCAGCTGGATTCTTTGATTTATCCAAATATAAAACATACCCAGATGAATTAGTGGGAAACAAATCTTCTTCTACTTGTGGGTATTTGGCTTCTATAAACACATTTCCTTTTTGGAGTGATGGCATTATAAAGGATGGAAACAAAGTAGCAGCATTCTCTAAACTAGCCAATTCACTTTTATTTTTATGGACAATTACTGGTTTTGGTCTTTCTATTTTATGTCCAACTTGACTACTTGATTCAGCTACATCTTCTTCTTGAGATTCACTAGTAGCCCAATTTTGAGGAACTTCCATGGTTTTGGAAAATTTCGAAGGCTGAGATTCTCTCTTCTTCTTTTCTCTTCTTCTTCTCTCTTTATCATCCCTCTTCTATCTATCTATTGTTTGTTCATCATGTAATAATTTAAGATTGGCAAGAATTAATTCACTCTGGCAACCTAGATCATCAAGTACTTCTTCGGCATGTGCACACCAGGTGGTCAGATAATTACCGATCTGGTAAGTCTGATCCAAATCATTTGTATTCTGTGCATTATGCGCTATCAGAGGAGCACAGTCAGCACGAGTGACTAGTTGTCTGGATGATGAAGAGGTTGTACAAAACTTTGTACGAGGAGGCCACTTGCCACCTTTGGCAAACCGACGATTGGCATATTGCCATTCTTCAACAGCAGGAAAATGACCTATACGATGCATTTTATTTACAAAAAGGAAAGGTTTTGAATCAGGTATATACAACTCATTATAATACAACTAAGGCTCGGACTGATTGACTTCTTTTATTGTGGACAAATAATTACTACTAGATGGAACTTCACTTGGAGAAATACGAAAAACATATCTTCGAGGCCTGATTATTGGTCGAGGCACTTTTGGTTTGGCAGGAATGAGTTTTACTTGACCATTATCTATGGAGACTCTTTTCAACTTTGACTCAGGCTTCTTTTCATCTGCAGTTGACTTGTATTGGAAATACCAATTGCCGGGTAGTTCAGAAGGGTCATACAACACTCCTTCAACCTGTGCATTAGATATACCAACTATAACACAGTCTTTCAGGACAGGTTGTTTCAGCTTTGGATGTGCAGTGTTTGTCAGCTGAAATGAAGCTTGTCCAATTACAGAAAGATATTCACTATCCTCAACCATATTTAAACCTTGAACTCCAGTCAACAATTTCCAACAGTCTTTTAAATGAGCATCATTTAAACTAATAGCATAGTCAGGATATATAGTTCCATATTGACATCCTGTGGACAGATTTCCCATTATGGTTCCAATCCTAGCATTATCATAGGTTTGATGACGGGTGTCAAACAATTCAGCAATGCAAGGGGTATTTATTCCATGACGAAATAATGGTGCAAGACCTATCCTTATACCTCCAAAATGAAGATAAAAATATTTTCCCTCCTTGACATACTGTCAAAACTTTTTTATCTCATCATCAGAAAACAGATTTAAAGCAAGGATTTGAACAGAAGGTCCTGACACTTTGATAGTAATCTCTACTTCTTTCATAAAGTTTTTTCTTTTCAACACAAATGACATAGGTAGTTTATAAATATCAGTAGCATGTAGAGCAGGCGGATTCCAATTTGCAGGATTCTCTACAACTTCATGCTTTTCATTTTCATCTACCTTAGATTCATGAGACCTGGAAGAAACTTCAGTAATAAATTTTCGATCGATAGAAGAGAATGAGTGTAAGAGATTGGGCATGATTTATAAACTATACCAGAGGCCGACTAAAGAAGCTTTTATCTACTTAGCACAATGTAAAACAAAGATGTTTTTCGAAGGTTGCCTGGCTTTCTTTAGGTTCTGTCTGTAGTTTACAAACTCAGGACTAGAACAAGGCTCTGATACCAAAGAGATAATCCTTGAATGATGGACTCAATAACTTACTTGAACCTTTGAAGTGGACGCTTAAAGGCAAACTTCCTCACATCAACCTGAGATATGCGCGGACTAACGCGACCGTTTCTCTTCTCCAACGCGCCTTACAATCTCACTCCTTAAGATGATCTTGGAACAGAACAGTCCTCAGACTGGCGGCCCAGCAGGCTTCAATATTAATTCAAGCAAAATGTTACATACCAAGTTAAGCCTCAAGAGATTAGAGTTTGCTAGTCTCTGGTCTTTGAGAGCTCAGAATACAAACACACACTCACACTCAAACACACGATGCCCAAACTATCTACAACACACCTATTTATAAGACTCATGATAATAATTGAGGGTCCTTGTCTGACATTACTTAGTCATGACAGTGTCTGCTCAATATTCTCTTAGTACAATAATTCAAGATGCATGATAAAAAAGAAAACGCACTAACAAAATCTGCTTGCACTTTAGTCACTATCAAAATTTGCTTCAAAATCCGAATCTAGTGGAGTTCATTGTTGTTCCCAGGAGGATGTTAGCTTTGACAACATTTCTTCTGGCTTTTCCCATGAAGATGTAAGCCACGATAGATATTCCTTCTCCCAAGTGGGGTCATTTTGTACTTGAGCATCTTGATACACATCAACAAATACTGTTTCCTTTTCGTCCCATACTTTTGCTTTTCCTTTAGAGTCAGATATCACTATTGAAGATTCTTCTTTCTGAGGTGCATGTGAACTTTTTCCGGTGTCGAATGTTTCTTTTGAGGATTGTCCCATATGAAACTTTATAGAGTCAGATGATTTTCTTAAACTTTTTTGAGGGAAGAGATAATCATCCTTATTCCATCTGTTCACATAAGTGAATGGATCAATTTCGATGCCAAGAAAAGAATCTTTCTTGCTTTTTCTTGGATTTGCAACAAGCTTTGGTCTGTATTTACCATATTTTTTAGATCTTCTTTTCCTAAAGGGAGTCCATGGTAATACAGAACGACAAACATTCAGATTTGGTGAAACATTATGAACCTGTTTTTGCCAACACAAATATTTTACTTTTTCCTGACACCTGAATAAAATATCTATCCAGTAGATTTGATCTATCTTTTTACCCTGGACTTCTAGATCTTTCATTATCATATCTCCTAGGTTTCCTGGCAGCTTAGACAAAAAGGAAATTTTCTGAGTAACATCATTGGTCAGATTAGCTTTGTAGATTATTTCCATTTAATCATAACCAAATTTATCTAAATCCTTTAAGTCTTTTAATTCCATTCTTGTTAAATCTGTAATAAGCTGCTTCTTCTCATCGCTAGGTTCAGGGACAAATTGTGTAAGCAAAAGGACTTCTAGAGTAGCTAACCCTGAGGCTGCAACATTTAATCTTTCTTCTGTTGTTCCACCCATCCACCAATCATACGCAATACAAGCCATTCATTTTTCTGCTAACAAGAAGATTGAATAGTTATCTAATTTGGAGACAACTTGCATCTGGTATAAAGCACCAATCCAAATTCTGATGGATTTAGCTGGATTCTTTGATTTATCCAAATCTAAAACATACCCAGATGAATTAGTGGGAAACAAATCTTCTTCTACTCTTGGGTATTTGGCTTCTGTAAACACATTTTCTTTTTGGAGTGATGGCATTATAAAGGATGGAAACAAAGTAGCAGCATTCTCTAAAGTAGCCAATTCACTTTTATTTTTATGGGCAATTACTATTTTTGGCCTTTCTATTTTATGTCCAACTTGACTACTTGATTCAGCTACATCTTCTTCTTGAGATTCACTAGTAGCCCAATTTTGAGGGACTTCCATGGTTTTGGAAAATTTCGGAGGCTGAGATTCTCTCTTCTTCTTTTCTCTTCTTCTTCTCTCTTTATCCTCCCTCTTCTATCTATCTACTATTTGTTCATCATGTAATAATTTAAGATTGGCAAGAATTAATTCACTCTGGAAACCTAGATCATCAAGTACTTCTTCGGCATGTGCACACCAGGTGGTCAGATAATTACCGATCTGGTAAGTCTGATCCAAATGATTCGGATTCTGTGCATTGTATTCTATGAGATGTGCACAATCAGCTCGTGTGGTTGGTTGTTTAGATGATGAAGAGGTTGTGCAGAACTTTGCACGAGGAGGCCACTTGCCTCCTTTAACAAAACGATGATTGGCATATTTCCATTCTTCAACAGGAGGAAAATAACCTATACGATGCATTTTATTTACAGGAAGGAAAGGTTTTGACTCAGGTATATACAACTCAGTAGAAGGCAACTGAGGCTCAGCAGGGATGACTTCTTCAATTGTTGACCAATCATTACTGCTAGATGGTACTTCACTTGGAGCAATAGGAAGACATATCTTTTTGGCCTGGTTACTGGTCGAGGCGCTTTTGGTCTTGGAGTAATCAACTTTACTTGGCCATTATCTATAGCGACTCTTTTTAATTTTGACTCAAGCTTCTTTTCATCAGCGATGGATTTGTATTGGAAATACCAATTACCAGGTAATTTAGAAGGGTCATCCTGTGGACAGATTTCCCATTATGTTTCTGATCCTAGCATTATCATAGGATTGATGACGGGTGTCGAACAATTCAGCAATGCAAGGGGTATTTATTCCATGACGAAATAATGGTGCTAGACCTATCCTTATACCTCCAAAATGAAGATAATAATATTTTCCCTCCTTAACATACTGTCTGAACTTCTTTATCTCATCATTAGAGAATAGATTTAAAGCAAGGATTTGAACAGATGGTAATGAAATCTTTATTGTAATTTCTACCTCTTTCAAAAAATTCTTTTGTTTCAACACAAAAGTCATAGGCAGTTTATAAATATCAGTAGCATGCAAAGCAGGAGGAGTCCAGTTTGCAGGGTTCTCAACTATCTCATGATTTTCATTTTCAGCGATTTCAAACTCATTGGACCTTGATGAGACTTCAATAATAACTTTGCGATCAATGGAAGAGAATGAGCGTAAAAGGTTCGCCATGTTTTATAAACTAAACCAGAGGCCGACTAAAGAAGCTTTTATCTACTCACCACAATGTAAAACAAAGATGCTTTTCGAAGGCTGCCTGGCTTTCTTTAGGCTCTGTCTGTAGTTTACAAACTCAGGACTGGAGTTCAAGGTTTAAATATGGCTGAGGATAGTGAATATCTTTCTGTAATAAGACAAGCTTCATTTCAGCTGACAAACACTGCACATGCAAAGCTGAAACAACCTGTCCTGAAAGACTGTGTTACAGTTGGTCTATCTAATGCACAGGTTGAAGGAGTGTTGTATGACCCTTCTGAACTACCCGTCAATTGGTATTTCCAATACAAATCCATCGTCGATGAAAAGAAGCCTGAGTCAAAATTAAAAAGAGTCGCTATAGATAATGGCCGAGTAAAGCTGATTCCTCCAAGACCAAAAGCGCCTCGACCAGTAACCAGGCCAAAAAGATATGTCTTTCCTATTGCTCCAAGTGAAGTACCATCTAGAAGTAATGATTGGTCAACAATTGGAGAAGTCAGTCCTGCTGAGCCTCAGTTTTCTTCTACTGAGTTGTATATACCTGAGTCAAAACCTTTCCTTCCTGTAAATAAAATGCATCGTATAGGTTATTTTCCTCTTGTTGAAGAATGGAAATATGCCAATCATCGTTTTGTTAAAGGTGGCAAGTGGCCTCCTCATACAAAGTTCTGCACAACCTCTTCATCATCTAAACAACCAACCACACGAGCTGATTCTGCACCTCTCATAGAACACAATGTACAGAATCCAAATGATTTAGATCGGACTTACCAGATCGGTAATTATCTGACCACCTGGTGTGCACATGCCGAAGAAGTACTTGATGATCTAGGCTATCAGAGTGAATTAATTCTTGCCAATCTTAAATTATTACAAGATGAACAAACAATAGATAGACAGAAGAGGGAGGATAAAGAGAGAAGAAGAAGAAGAGAGAATCTTAGCCTCCAAAATTTTCCAAAACCATGGAAGTTCCTCAAAATTGGGCTAGTAGTGAATCACAAGAAGAAGATGTACCTGAATCAAGTAGTCAAGTTGGACATAAAATAGAAAGGCCAAAACTAGTAATTGTCAATAAAAATAAAAGTGAATTGGCTACTTTAGAGAATGCTGCTACTTTGTTTCCATCCTTTATAATGCCATCACTCCAAAAAGCAAATTTGTTTACAGAAGCCAAATACCCACAAGTAGAAGAAGATTTGTTTCCCACTAATTCATCTGGGTATGTTTTAGATTTGGATAAATCAAAGAATCTAGTTGAATCCATCATAATTTGGATTGGTTCTTTATACCAGATGCAAGTTGTCTCCAAATTAGATAACTATTCAATCTTCTTGCTAGCAGAAAAAAGAATGGATGGTATTGTGTATGATTGGTGGATGGGTGGAACAGCTGAAGAAAGAGTAAATGTTGCAGCCTCAGGGTTAGCTACTCTAGAAGTCCTTTTGCTTACACAATTTTTCCCTGAACCTGGAGATGAGAAGAAGCAGCCTATTACAGATTTAACAAGAATGGAATTAAAAGACTTAAAGGATTTAGATAAATTTGGTTATAATTATATGTCAATAATATACAAAGCTAATCTGACCAATGATGTTACTCAGAAAATTTCCTTTTTGTCTAAGCTTCCAGGAAACCTAGGAGATATGATAATGAAAGATCTAGAAGTCCAGGGTAAAAAGATAGTTCAAATCTATTGGATAGATCTTTTATTCATGTGTCAGGAAAAAGTAAAACATTTGTGTTGGCAAAAACAAGTTCATAATGTCTCTCCAAATCTGAATGTCTGTCGTTCTGTATTACCGTGGACTCCCTTTAGGAAAAGAAGATCTAAAAAATATGGAAAATACAGACCAAAGCGTGTGGCAAATCCAAGAAGACCATTCAGAAAATTCAAGTATATCAAAAAGAGAAAACAGCCCAAAAGAGATAATGCTTGCTTCATCTGTAAGCAAGAAGGACATTTTGCTCGCAAGTGTCCAAAGAGTTCATCTAATAAATTAAAAGCCTGTATAGAGTTTGAAGATTTTGTAGATAATTGGTCAGTTGTCGATTCTCAAGATGAAGTGTCCGATGTATATATTTTGACAGACACTTCTTTGTCAGATAGTGAAGATATCCCTGATGTTAGTCAGAAAATGAATATATGTTATGGTGAATGGGAAAGTGAACCCAGAGAACAAGAACTTCATTACAATGATGAATATGAGTCAGAAGATTCTACAGAAGAATACTCAGATGACTCTTCAGTTGATACTGTTATCACCACAGACGCTAAGAATGTCACCCCCGTTTTAGATTCCCTATCTCCACAACCCACGGTGAATTATTTTTGTCCATATCCAAAAACAGTTGCGTCATCCTACTCATCACTTCCTATAAATACTACTGCTCTTGCTGATGAAAATGATTTTCTCAAAAAGATTGTCAAATCCAATAACCTGTTGTATATCCCCGTTGAAGTTCAAGTGAAAGGTGAATGGATAGCTGTTGATTCTTTTATTGACACAGGTGGCTCTAATAATCTTGCACGACCATCGCTCTTTAAAGGGTTATGGAAACCCCTACAGCATATTCTTGTCTCCGAAACTATTAGCGGATCAGTCAATCTCACCCACTATGTAGATAATGTTTCTTTGAAACTTGGGGGGAGTATTATTAAAATCTCTGCCATACAGCATTATGATGCTTCAGCCAATTTGTTTCTAGGAATTCCATTTATTAATTCAGTATTGCCTGTTACTATCAGTGAGGACAAAATCATTTGCAATATAAAAAAGAAAGCAATTGCAGTTCCAAGGCTAACTTTGGCAAATTCTGAAGCAAGAAAAGAGTAGAGTCAAAAGAATGTAGGTTTAAGGAAAACAAAGAATGAGTCTCATGATTGGAAATAAGTGTTACAGATCTATGAGGCTAAATCTCAACCTACTCAGAAAGCCAATAGAAACCCTGATTGGTCACCAGATCAAGTCAGAATATATGAGGAATTCTTAAAATGTTGTTCCAACAATCCTCAAGCTTTCTGGCAAGTTGAAAATCCGCAACAAGAAATTATTACGTTGCATGACAATGGGGTAACTGGTAAGTTAATACCTTGTACCCCCACTGAAGAAAAAGAAATGAGAAAGCAGATTGAGGAACTGTTAGAGCTTCAACTTATTGAACGAAGTGGATCTTATTACTCTTGTTCTGCATTCCTTGTTAGAAATCATTCCGAAATAGTTCGTGGGAAAGAAAGGATGGTTATCAACTATAAACCTTTAAATTCCATCACTAAAAGTGTTAATTATCCTATGCCCAGGCAAGAGACGATAATGCAAAAAATCCAGAGTAGTAAGATTTTCAGCAAAGTTTGATATGAAATTGGGATACTATTAGATTCAGATTGCTGAGGAAGATCATCATAAAACTGCTTTCACATGTCCTGTTGGTTTCTTTCAATGGAGAGTTGTTCCATTCGGTTTGAAGAACACTCCTGCTTTCTTCCAGAGAAGAATGGACCATATCTTCAGTAAACATGATTTTATTTTTGTGTATATAGATGACATTCTTGTACATAGTCCAGATTTAGAAACACATTTGAAGCATCTACAAGTGTTTCTTGAAGAAGCAAAAACACATGGTCTTGTGTTATCAGAGAAGAAAATGCTTCTTTTTCAAGACAACATTGATTTTCTTGGAATTCATGTTGGTCATGGTCAAATTCAGATGCAGCCACATGTTTTGACAAAACTTTCTGAATTTCCTAATCAGTTGACAGATGTAAAAATGATTCAAAGATTTTTAGGAATTCTAAATTATGTACATAAATATATTCCTAATCTTTCAGAGAAAACAGCTCCTATCCGTCAGCATCTACATTCCGTATGGTCACCTGAAGCAACTAAAGCAGTCCAGCTCTTAAAGGCAGAATGTAAGCATCTCCCAGCCCTGAAACTGCCAGGTAATGGTTTTTTAATTTTACAGACAGATGCTTCAGACAATTTTTGGGCAGTCGCACTTTTTGAACGAAAGGGAGAAGGAGAAAAAACAAAAGAAGTTCTTTGTGCTTATGCTTCGGGAGAATTTTTAAAACATAAAAAGAATTATTTTCCCGCTGAAAAGGAAACTCTTGCCATCTTTAATGGAATCCAGAAGTTTGAAATTTATCTTACTCCAACAAAGTTTCTAATTAGAAGAGATTCCATGAACTTTAAATATTTTCTGAATGCAAAGATATCAAAACAGTTAGCTCGTGGAAGATTGTTAGCATGGCAAATGTGGTTCCAAATGTATGAGTTTGATGTTGAATGGATTCCGGGCTAATTTTCTAGCAGATGCTTTGACCAGGGAAATGAACAAGGTTCATGTGCATAGGAATGAAATATTCGGCCTTTCAGGCAAAACCCCTGCTGATGACAATTTTGAAACGTTTGTTCAAAGGTTCCGAATTTTGGAATTTCTATTAGAAGATGTTACTCAAGAAATTAAAAAGCTAGTTGGCTTACGTTTGAGAAGAAACCAATGCATTCAAAGATGCCAAGCTTGGAACCATAAGAATGTTGGTGTTTTTCTAAATCTTGATGAAGAATTGGTAAAGGTTTATCCTCTGCCAAACCTGAAAGTGAAAGTTTATTTCAAACTGCTTGATAACACATGGAATAGTCACTACACAGAAGAAATGATCAAAGTTTTAAAGACTTTGAATTATTATCAAATGATTGGTGGAATTGATTTCCCTGTTGCTATTTATGTCTCAACAAAAATGCTAGATCTTGAGGAAATCAATATGAATGAATTGGTTGAATGTTTTTTGAAATCACTCAGGATTCATGATTTATTTGAAGAATTATATGCCGCCTTCTTACAACAAGTGGATGAAAATTTTGTAGCCACTGACTCTTTCCCACAATATGAATTGTTCCAACCGTTTGCTGATTGGGAAATCAAAAATGGCAGATGTCGGAAGAAAGTTCAAGTTCGAGCTTCTCAGTGTATTGAAAGAACACTTCAGTATCTCAGAACCATGGGATTATCAGAGCATGGATTTTAGAAAACCCATAGCTCCTAATCCTTTCTCGCAGGTGTATGGAACAAATAGCATAATAGAATCTACACTAGCAAAAAATCCAGAAGAGATTAAAAAGGTTTCAAGTTGGCTTCAAGAATTTCATGCCTTGAAGTTACCAGAAAAAGTGTCATTATCAAAACACTAGAGCCAAAGCAAGGAAGATGTGGGGTAATGAGATTGATAATCAATCAAAAGGAACTAATCACAATTAGTATATCTGCAGGATGTTGGACTGAAGATGTAGTATGCCTTATAAATCTGTTGTTATCAAACAGGGTATGCTCATCCATGATGTTCGAATTAGGATGGCAAGAAAAAGGAAACATCAGTCATCAATGTAAATTATGGGTACAAGCTGCTATAGAGCAAGGTGTCAGCATGTTTCAAATATTCAAGTGGGAATTATTGGATGGTGTTGAGTTGGCAGTTCAGTCCTTGCCCGACTTTAGAAAAAGCAAGAAAGATTTTTTTCTTGGCATCGAAATTGATCCATTCGCTTATGTGAACAGATGGAATAAGGATGATTATCTCTTCCCTAAAGTTTCAAAGAAACATTATCTACATAGTGGGTGAGATTGACTTATCCACCAATAGTTTCGGAGACAAGAATATGTTGTAGGGGTTTCCATAACCCTTTGAAGAGAGATGGTCGTGCAAGATTATTAGAGCCACCCGTGTCAATAAAAGCATCAACAGCTATCCATTCACCTTTCACTTGAACTTCAACGGGGATATACAACAAGTTATTGGATTTGACAATCTTTTTGAGAAAAGCATTTTCATCAGCAAGAGCAGTAGTATTTATAGGAAGCAATGAGGAGGATGACGCAACTGTTTTTGGATATGGAAAAAAATAATTCACCATGGGTTATGGAGATAGGGAATCTAAAACGGGGGTGACATTCTTAGCGTCTGTGGTGATAACAGTATCAACTGAAAAGTCATCTGAGTATTCTTCTGTAGAATCTTCTGACTCATATTCATCACTGTAATGAAGCTCTTGTTCACTGGGTTCACTTTCCCATTCACCATAACATATATTCATTTTCTGACTAACATCAGGAATATCTTCACTATCTGACAAAGAAGCGTCTGTCAAAATATATACATCGGACACTTCATCTTGAGAATCGACAACTGACCAATTATCTACAAAATCTTCAAACTCTATACAGGCTTTTAATTTATTAGAAGAACTCTTTGGACACTTGCGAACAAAATGTCCTTCTTGCTTACAGATAAAGCAAGCATTGTCTCTTTTGGGCCGTTTTCTCCTTTTAATATACTTGAATTTTCTGAATGGTCGTCTTGGATTTGCAACACGTTTTGGTCTGTACTTACCATACTTTTTAGACCTTCTTTTCCTAAAGGGATTCCATGATAATACAAAACGACAGACATTCAGATTTGGTGAAACATTATGAACCTGTTTTTTCTAACACAAATATTTTACTTTTTCCTGACACCTGAATAAAAGATCTATCCAGTAGATTTGATCTATCTTTTTACCCTGGACTTCTAGATCTTTCATTATCATATCTCCTAGGTTACCTGGCAGCGTAGACAAAAAGGAAATTTTCTTAGTAACATCATTGGTCAGATTAGCTTTGTAGATTATTGCCATATAATCATAACCAAATTTATCTAAATCCTTTAAGTCTTTTAAATCCATTCTTGTTAAATCGGTAATAAGCTGCTTCTTCTCATCGCCAGGTTTAGCGACAAATTGTGTAAGCAAAAGAACTTCTAGAGTAGCTAACCCTGAGGCTACAACATTTACTCTTTCTTCAGCTGTTCCACCCATCCACCAATCATACACAATACTAGCCATTATTTTTTCTGCTAACAAGAAGATTGAATAGTTATCTAATTTGGAGACAACTTGCATCTGGTATAAAGCACCAATCCAAATCCTGATGGATTCACTTGGATTCTTTGATTTATCCAAATCTAAAACATACCCAGATGAATTAGTGGGAAACAAATCTTCTTCTACTCGTGGGTATTTGCTTTTGTAAACACATTTGCTTTTTGGAGTGATGGCATTATAAAGGATGGAAACAAAGTAGCAGAATTCTCTAAAGTAGCCAATTCACTTTTATTTTTATGGACAATTACTGGTTTTGGCCTTTCTATTTTATGTCCAACTTGACTACTTGATTCAGCGACATCTTCTTCTTGAGATTCACTAGTAGCCCAATTTTGAAAGACTTCCATGGTTTTGGAAAATTTCGGAGGCTGAGATTCTCTCTTCTTCTTCTCTCTTTATCCTCCCTCTTCTGTCTATCTGCTGTTTGTTCATCATGTAATAATTTAAGATTGGCAAGAATTAATTCACTCTGGCAACCTAGATCATCAAGTACTTCTTCGGCATGTGCACACCAGGTGGTCAGATAATTACCGATCTGGTAAGTCTGATCCAAATCATTCGGATTCTGTGCATTGTGTTCTATGAGAGGTGCACAATCAGCTCGTGTGGTTGGTTGTTTAGATGATGAAGAGGTTGTGCAGAACTTTGTACGAGGAGGCCACTTGCCACCTTTAACAAAACGATGATTGGCATATTGCCATTCTTCAACAGGAGGAAAATAACCTATATGATGCATTTTATTTACAGGAAGGAAAGGTTTTGACTCGGGTATATACAACTCAGTAGAAGGCAACTGAGGTTCAGCAGGGATGACTTCTTCAATTGTTGACCAATCATTACTACTAGATGGTACTTCACTTGGAGCAATAGGAAGACATATCTTTTTGGCCTGGTTACTAGTCGAGGCGCTTTTGGTCTTGGAGTAATCAACTTCACTTGGCCATTATCTATAACGACTCTTTTTAATTTTGACTCAGGCTTCTTTTCATCAGCGATGGATTTGTATTAGAAATACCAATTACCGGGTAGTTCAGAAGGGTCATACAACACTCCTTCAACCTGTGCATTAGATAGACCAACTGTAACACAGTCTTTCAGGACAAGTCGTTTCAGCTTTGGATGTGCAGTGTTTGTCAGCTGAAATGAAGCTTTTCCTATTACAGAAAGATATTCACTATCCTCAGCCATATTTAAACCTTGAACTCTAGTCAACAATTTCCAATAGTCTTTTAAATGAGTATCATTTAAACTAATAGCATAGTCAGGATAGATAGTTCCATATTGACATCCTGTAGACAGATTTCCCATTATGGTTCCAATCCTAGCATTATCATAGGATTGATGACGGGTGTCGAACAATAAAACAATGCAAGGGGTATTTATTCCATGACGAAATAATGGTGCTAGACCTATCCTTATACTTCCAAAATGAAGATAAAAATATTTTCCCTCCTTAACATACTGTCGAAACTTTTTTATCTCATCATCAGAAAACAGATTTAAAGCAAGGATTTGAACAGAAGGTCCTGACACTGATAGTAATCTCTACTTCTTTCAGAAAGTTTTTTCTTTTCAACCCAAATGACATAGGTAGTTTATAAATATCAGTAGCATGCAGAGCAGGCGGATTCCAGTTTGCAGGATTCTCTACAACTTCATGCTTTTCATTTTCATCTACCTCAGATTCATGAGACCTGGAAGAAACTTCAATATTGACTTTTCGATCGATAGAAGAGAATGAGCATAAGAGATTGGCCATGTTTTATAAACTAATCCAGAAGCCGACTAAAGAAGCTTTTATCTACTTAGCACAATGTAAAACAAAGATGATTTTCGAAGGCTGCCTGGCTTTCTTTAGGCTCTGTCTGTAGTTTACAAACTCAGGACTTGAACAGGGCTCGGATACCAAAGAGATAATCCTTGAATGATGGACTCAATAACTTACTTGAACCTTTGAAGTGGACGCTTAAAGGCAAACTTCCTCACATCAACCTGAGATATGTGCGGACTAACGCGACCCTTTCGCTTCTCCAACGCGCCTTACAATCTCACTCCTTAAGATGATCTTGGAACAGAACAGTCCTCAAACTGGTGGCCCAGCAGGCTTCAATATTAATTCAAGAAAAATGTTACATACCAAGTTAAGCCTCAAGAGAGTAGAGCTTGCTAGTCTCTGGTCTTTGAGAGCTCAGAATACAAACACACACTCACACTCAAACACATGATGCCTAAACTATCTACAACACACCTATTTATAAGACTCATGAGAATAATTGAGGGTCCTTGTCTGACATTACGTAGTCATGACGGTGTCTACTCAATATTCTCTTAGTACAATAATTCAAGATGCATGATAAAAAAGAAGACGCCCTAACAAAATCTCCTTCAAAATCCGAATCTGGTGGAGTCCGTTGTCGTTCCCATGAGGACGTTAGCTTTGACAACATTTCTTATGGATTTTCCCATGAAGATGTAAGCCACGATAGATATTCCTTCTCCCAAGTGGGGTCATTCTGTACTTGAGCATCTTGATACACATCAACAAACACTGTTTCCTTTTCGTCCCATACTTTTGCTTTTCCTTTAGAGTCAGATATCACTATTGAAGATTCTTCTTTCTGAGGTGCATGTGAACTTTGTCCGGTGTCGAATGTTGCTTTTGAGGATTGTCCCATATGAAACTTTATAGAGTCAGATGATTTTATTAAACTTTTTTGAGGGAAGAGATAATCATCCTTATTCCATCTGTTCACATAAGCGAATGGATCAATTTCGATGCCAAGAAAAGAATCTTTCTTTCTTTTTTTAAAGTCGGGCAAGGACTGAACTGCCAACTCAACACCATCCAATAATTCCCACTTGAATATTTGAAACATGCTGACACCTTGCTCAATAGAAGCTTGTACCCATAATTTAAATTGATGACTGATGTTTCCTTTTTCTTGCCATCATAATTCGAACATCATGGATGAGCATACCCTGTTTGATAACAACAGATTTATAAGGCATACTACATCTTCAGTCCAACATCCTGCAAATATACTAATTGTGATTAGTGCCTTGAATGGATTCCGAGAAATTCTAATTTTCTAGCAGATGCTTTGACCAGGGAAATGAACAAGGTTCATGTGCATAGGAATGAAATATTCGGCCTTTCAGGCAAAACCCCTGCTGATGACAATTTTGAAACGTTTGTTCAAAGGTTCCGAATTTTGGAATTTCTGTTAGAAGATGTTACTCAAGAAATTAAAAAGTTGGTTGGCTTACGTTTGAGAAGAAACCAATGGATTCAAAGATGCCAAGCTTGGCAACATAAGAATGTTGGTGTTTTTCTAAATCTTGATGAAGAATTGGTAAATGTTTATCCTCTGCCAAACCTGCAAGTGAAAGTTTATTTCAAACTACTTGATGACACATGGAATAGTCACTACACAGAAGATATGATCAAAGTTTTAAAGACTTTGAATTATTATCAAATGATTGGTGGAATTGATTTCTCTGTTGTTGTTTATGTCTCAGCAAAAATGCTAGATCTTGAGGAAATCAATATGAATAAATTGGTTGAATGTTTTTTGAAATCACTCAAGATTCCTGATTTATTTGAAGAATTAGATGCTGCCTTCTTACAACAAGTGGATGAAAATTTTGTAGCCACTGACTCTTTCCCACAATATGAACTGTTCCAACCGTTTGCTGATTGGGAAATCAAAAATGGCAGATGTCAGAAGAAAGTTCAAGTTCGAGCTTCTTAGTGTATTGAAAGAACACTTCAGTATCACAGAACTTTCTCAGAACCATGGGATTATCAGAGCATGGATTTTAGAAACCCCATAGTTCCTAATCCTTTCTCAAAGGTGTATGGAACAAATAGCATAATAGAATCTACACTGGCGGAAAATCCAGAAGAGATTAAAAAGTTTTCAAGTTGGCTTCAAGAATTTCATGCCTTGAAGTTACCAGAAAAAGTGTCATTATTCAAAACACTAGAGCCAAAGCAAGGAAGATGTGGGGTAATGAGATTGATAATCAATCAAAAGTCACTAATCACAATTAGTATATCTGCAGGATGTTGGACTGAAGATGTTGTATGCCTTATAAATCTGTTGTTATCAAAAAGGGTATGCTCATCCATGATGTTCGAATTAGGATGGCAAGAAAAAGGAAACATCAGTCATCAATGTAAATTATGGGTACAAGCTGCTATAGAGCAAGGTGTCAACATGTTTCAAATATTCAAGTGGGAATTATTGGATGGTGTTGAGTTGGCAGTTCAGTCCTTGCCTGACTTTAGAAAAAGCAAGAAAGATTCTTTTCTTGGCATCGAAATTGATCCATTCGCTTATGTGAACAGATGGAATAAGGATGATTATCTCTTCCCTCAAAAAAGTTTAAGAAAATCATCTGACTCTATAAAGTTTCATATGGGACAATCCTCAAAAGCAACATTCGACACCGGACAAAGTTCACATGCACCTCAAAAAGAAGAATCTTCAATAGTGATATCTGACTCTAAAGGAAAAGCAAAAGTATGGGACGAAAAGGAAACAGTATTTGTTGATCTGTATCAAGATGCTCAAGTACAGAATGACCCCACTTGGGAGAAGGAATATCTATCATGGCTTACATCTTCATAGGAAAAGCCAGAAGAAATGTTGTCAAAGCTAACGTCCTCATGGGAACGACAATGGACTCCACCAGATTCGGATTTTGAAGTAGATTTTGATAGTGACTAAAGTGCAAGCAGATTTTGTTAGTGCGTCTTCTTTTTTATCATGCATCTTGAATTATTGTACTAAGAGAATATTGAGCATACACCGTCATGACTAAGTAATGTCAGACAAGGACCCTCAATTATTCTTGTGAGTCTTATAAATAGATGTGTTGTAGATAGTTTAGGCATCGTGTGTTTGAGTGTGAGTGTGTGTTTGTATTCTGAGCTCTCAAAGACCAGAGACTAGCAAGCTCTAATCTCTTGAGGCTTAACTTGGTATGTAACATTTTGCTTGAATTAATATTGAAGCCTGTTGGGCCGCCAATCTGAGGACTGTTCTGTTCCAAGATCATCTTAAGGATGAGATTGTAAGGCGCGTTGGATAAGCGAAAGGGTCGCGTTAGTCCGCGCATATCTCAAGTTGATGTGAGGAAGTTTGCCTTTAAGCGTCCACTTCAAAGGTTCAAGTAAGTTACTGAGTCCATCATTCATTTATTTGTCCATCATTCATTTATTGGTATCAGAGCCCTGTTCTAGTCCTGAGTTTGTAAACTACAGACAGACCCTAAAGAAAAACAGGCAACCTTCGAAAAGCATCTTTGTTTTGCATTGTGCTAAGTAGATAAAAGCTTCTTTAGTCGGCCTCTGGTATGGTTTATAAATCATGGCCAATCTCTTATGCTCATTCTCTTCTATCGATCGAAAAGTTATTACTGAAGTTTCTTCCAGGTCTCATGAATCTGAGGTAGATGAAAATGAAAAGCATGAATTTGTAGAGAATCCTGCAAACTGGAATCCACCTGCTCTGCATGCTTCTGATATTTATAAACTACCTATGTCATTTGTGTTGAAAAGAAAAAACTTTCTGAAAGAAGTAGAGATTACTATCAAAGTGTCAGGACCTTCTGTTCAAATCCTTTCTTTAAATCTATTTTCTGATGATGAAATAAAAAAGTTTCGACAATATGTCAAGGAGGGAAAATATTTTTATCTTCATTTTGGAGGTATAAGGATAGGTCTAGCACCATTATTTCGTCATGGAATAAATATCCCTTGCATTGCTGAATTGTTCGACACCCATCATCAATCCTATGATAATGCTAGGATTGGAACCATAATGGGAAATCTGTCTACAGGATGTCAATATGGAACTATCTATCCTGACTATGCTATTAGTTTAAATGATACTCATTTAAAAGACTGTTGGAAATTGTTGACTAGAGTTCAAGGTTTAAATATGGCTGAGGATAGTGAATATCTTTCTGTAATAGGACAAGCTTCATTTCAGCTGACAAATACTGCACATCCAAAGCTGAAACAACCTGTCTTGAAAGACTGTGTTACAGTTGGTCTATCTAATGCACATGTTGAAGGAGTGTTGTATGACCCTTCTGAACTACCCGACAATTGGTATTTCCCATACAAGTCAATTGCAGATGAAAAGAATCCTGAGTCAAAGTTGAAAAGAGTCTCCATAGGTAATGGTCAAGTAAAACTCATTCCTGCCAAACCGAAAGTGCCTCGACCAATAACCAGGCCTCGAAGATATGTTTTTCCTATTGCTCCAAGTGAAGTTCCATCTAGTAGTAATGATTTGTGCACAATAAAAGAAGTCAATCAGTCCGAGCCTCAGTTGTCTTCTAATGAGTTGTATATACCTGAGTCAAAACCTTTCCTTCCTGTAAATAAAATGCATAGTATAGGTCATTTTCTTGCTGTTGAAGAATGGCAATATGCCAATCGTCGGTTTCGTCAAAGGTGGCAAGTGGCCTCCTCGTATAAAGTTTTGTACAACCTCTTCATCATCCAGACAACCAGTCACTTGTGCTGACTGTACTCCCCTGATAGAGCATAATGCACAGAATACAAATGATTTGGATCAGACTTACCAGATCGGTAATTATTTGACCACCTGGTGTGCACATGCCGAAGAAGTGCTTGATGATCTAGGTTTCCAAAGTGAGTTAATTCTTGCCAATCTTAAATTATTACATGATGAACAAACAACAGATAGACAGAAGAGGGAGGATAAAGAGAGAAGAAGAAGAGAGAATCTCAGCCTCCGAAATTTTCCAAAACCATGGAAGTTCCTCAAAATTGGGCTACTAGTGAATCTCAAGAAGAAGATGTAGGTCAATCAAGTAGTCAAGTTGGACATAAAATAGAAAGGCCAAAACCAGTAATTGTCCATAAAAATAAAAGTGAATTGGCTACTTTAGAGAATGTTGCTACTTTGATTCCATCCTTTATAATGCCATCGCTCCAAAAATCAAATGTGTTTACAGAAGCCAAATACCCACAAGTAGCAGAAGATTTGTTTCCCACTAATTCATCTGGGTATGTTTTAGATTTGGATAAATCAAAGAATCCAGCTGAATCCATCAGGATTTGGATTGGTGCTTTATACCAGATGCAAGTTGTCTCCAAATTAGATAACTATTCAATCTTCTTATTAGCAGAAAAAAGAATCGCTGGTATTGTGTATGATTGGTGGATGGGTGGAACAGAAGAAGAAAGAGTAAATGTTGCAGCCTCAGGGTTAGCTACTCTAGAAGTCCTTTTTCTTACACAATTTGTCCCTGAACCTGGAGATGAGAAGAAGCAGCTTATTACAGATTTAACAAGAATGGAATTAAAAGACTTAAAGGATTTAGATAAATTTGGTTATAATTATATGTCAATAATATACAAAGCTAATCTGACCAATGATGTTACTTAGAAAATTTCCTTTTTGTCTAAGCTACCAGGAAACCTAGGAGATATGATAATGAAAGATCTAGAAGTCCAGGGTAAAAAGATAGATCAAATCTACTGGATAGATCTTTTATTCAGGTGTCAGGAAAAAGTAAAATATTTGTGTTGGCATAAGCAGGTTCATTATGTCTCTCCAAATCTGAATGTCTGTCGTTCTGTATTACCATGGACTCCCTTTAGGAAAAGAAGATCTAAAAAATATGGTAAATACAGACCAAAGCGTGTGGCAAATCCAAGAAGACCATTCAGAAAATTCAAGTATATCAAAAAGAGAAAACAACCCAAAAGAGATAATGCTTGCTTTATCTGTAAGCAAGAAGAACATTTTGCTCACAAGTGTCCAAAAAGTTCTTCGAATAAATTAAAAGCCTGTATAGAGTTTGAAGAGTTTGTAGATAATTGGTCAGTTGTCGATTCTCAAGATGAAGTGTCCGATGTATATATTTTGACAGACACTTCTTTGTCAGATAGTGAATATTTTCCTGATGTCAGTCAGAAAATGAATATATGTTATGGTGAATGGGAAAGTGAACCCAGTGAACAAGAGCTTCATTACAGTGATGGATATGATTCAAAAGATTCTACAGAAGAAGACTCAGATGACTCTTCATTGATACTGTTATTACCACAGACTCTAAGAATGTCAGCCCCGTTTTAGATTCCTTGTCTCCACAACCCATGGTGAATTCTTTTTGTCCATATCCAAAAACAATTGCGTCATCCTCCTCATCACTTCCTGTAAATACTACTGCTCTTGCCGATGAACATGCTTTTCTAAAAAAGATTGTCAAATCCAATAACCTACTGTATATCCCAGTTGAAGATCAAGTGAAAGGTGAATGGATAGCTGTTGATGCTTTTATTGACACTAGTGGCTCTAATAATCTTGCACGACAATCTCTCTTTAAAGGTTTATGGAAACCTCTACAACATATTTTAGTCTCAGAAACTATTGGTGGTTCGGTCAATCTCACCCATTATGTAGACAATGTCTCTTTGAAACTTGGGGGGAGTATTATCAAAATCTTTGCCATACAGCATTATGATGCTTCAGCCAGTTTGTTTCTAGGAATGCCATTTATTAATTCAGTATTGCCTATTACTATCAGTGATGAGAAAATAATTTGCAATATAAAAAAGAAAGTAGTTGCAATTCCTAGGCTAACTTTAGCGAATTCTGAAGCGAGAAGAGAGCAGAGTCCAAAGAAAGTAGGTATAAAGAAATCAAAGAATGAGTCTCATGATTGGAAAGAAGTTTTACAAATTTATGAGGCTAAATCTAAACCTACTCAGAAAGCCAATAGAAATATTGATTGGTCACCAGAACAAGTCAGAATATATGAGGCATTGCTAAAATATTGTTCTAACAATCCTCAAGCTTTCTGGCAAGTTGAAAGCCCTCAACAAGAAATTATCATGTTGCATGACAATGGGGTAACTGGTAAGATGATACCCTGCACCCCTGCAAAAGAAAAAGAAATGAGAAGGCAGATTGAAGAACTGTTAGATCTTCAACTTATTGAACAAAGTGGATCTCATTATTCATGTTCTGCATTTCTTATTCGGAATCATTCCGAAATAGTCCGTGGAAAATATAGGATGGTTATTAACTATAAGCCATTGAATGCCATAACTAAAAGTTTTAATTATCCTATGCCCAGACAAGAGACTATAATGCATAAAATCCAAGGTAGTGAGATATTTAGCAAATTTGATATGAAATCTGGATATTATCAGGTTCAGATTAAAGAAGAAGATCACCATAAAATTGCTTTCACATGTCCTGCGGGATTCTTTCAATGGAGAGTTGTTCCATTCGGTTTGAAGAACGCTCCTACTTTCTTCTAGAGAAGAATGGATCATATATTTAGTAAACATGATTTTATTGTTGTGTATATAGATGACATTATTGTACATAGTCCAGATTTAGAAACACATTTGAAGCATCTACAAGTGTTTCTTGAAGAAGCAAAAACACATGGTCTTGTGTTATCAGAGAAGAAAATGCTTCTTTTTCAAGACAGCATTGATTTTCTTGGAATTCATGTTGTTCATGGTCAAATTCAGATGCAGCCACATGTTTTGACAAAACTTTCTGAATTTCCTGCTCAATTGACAGATGTAAAAATGATTCAAAGATTTTTAGGAATTCTAAATTATGTACATAAATATATTCCTAATATTTCAGAGAAAAAAGATCCTATCTTTCAGCGTCTACATTCCGGATGGTCACCTGAAGCAACTAAAGCAGTCCAGCTCTTAAAGGCAGAATGTAAGCATCTCCCAGCCCTGAAACTGCCAGGTAATGGTTTTTTAATTTTACAGACAGATGCTTCAGACAATTTTTGGGCAGCCGCACTTTTTGAACGAAAGGGAGAAGGAGAAAAAATAGAAGAAGTTCTTTGTGCTTATGCTGATACCATGAGATTGTAAGGCGCGTTGGAGAAGCGAAAGGGGCGCGTTAGTCCGCGCATATCTCAGGTTGATGTGAGGAAGTTTGCCTTTAAGCATCCACTTCAAAGGTTCAAGTAAGTTATTGAGTCCATCATTCATTTATTGGTATCAGAGCCCTGTTCTAGTCCTGAGTTTTTAAACTACAGACTGAGCCTAAAGAAAGCCAGGCAGCCTTCGAAAAGCATCTTTGTTTTACATTGTGCTGAGCAGATAAAAGCTTCTTTACTCGGCCTCTAGTTTAGTTTATAAAACATGGCAAATATTTTACGCTCATTCTCTTCCATTGATCGCAAAGTTATTACTGAAGTCTCATCAAGGTCCAATGAGTATGAAATCGCTGAAAATGAAAATCATGAGATAGTTGAGAACCCTGCAAACTGGACTCCTCCTGCTTTGCATGCTACTGATATTTATAAACTGCCTATGACTTTTGTGTTGAAACAAAAGAATTTTTTGAAAGAGGTAGAAATTGCAATAAAGATTTCAGGACCATCTGTTCAAATCCTTGCTTTAAATCTATTCTCTAATGATGAAATAAAGAAGTTCAGACAGTATGTTAAGGAGGTAAAATATTACTATCTTCATTTTGGAGGTATAAGGATAGGTCTAGCACCATTATTTCGTCATGGAATAAATACCCCTTGCATTGCTGAATTGTTCGACACCTATCATCAATCCTATGATAATGCTAGGATCGGAACCATAATGGGAAATCTATCCACAGGATGTCAGTATGGGACTATATATCCTGATTATTCTATTATTTTAAATGATGCTCATTTAAAATATTGTTGGAAATTGTTGACTGGAGTTCAAGGTTTAAATATGGCTGAGGATAGTGAATATCTTTCTGTAATAGGACAAGCTTCATTTCAGCTGACAAACACTGCACATCCAAAGCTGAAACAACCTGTCCTGAAATACTATGTTACAGTTGGTCTATCTAATGAACAGGTTGAAGGAGTGTTGTATGACCCTTCTGAACTACCCGGCAATTGGTATTTCCAATACAAATCCATCGCTGATGAAAGAAAGCCTGAGTCAAAATTAAAAAGAGTCGCTATATATAATGGCCAAGTAAAGTCATTCCTCCAAGACCAAAAGTGCCTCGACAAGTAACCAGGCCAAAAAGATATGTCTTTCCTATTGCTCCAAGTGAAGTACCATCTAGCATTAATGATTGGTCAACAACTGAATAAGTCAGCCCTGCTGAGCCTTAGTTCTCTTCTACTGAGTTGTATATACCCGAGTCAAAACCTTTCCTTACTGTAAATAAAATGCATCGTATAGGTTATTTTCCTCCTGTTGAAGAATGGAAATATGCCAATCATCGTTTTGTTAAAGGTGGCATGTGGCCTCCTCGTACAAAGTTCTGCACAACCTCTTCATCATCTAAAAAACCAACAACACAAGCTGATTGTGCACCTCTCATAGAACACAATGCACAGAATCCGAATGATTTTGATCAGACTTACCAGATCGGTAATTATCTTACCACCTGGTGTGCACATGCCGAAGAAGTACTTGATGATCTAGGCTGTTAGAGTGAATTAAATCTTGCCAATATTAAATTATTACAAGATGAACAAACAGTAGATAGACAGAAGAGGGAGGATAAAGAGAAAAGAAGAAGAGAGAATCTCAGCCTCCGAAATTTTCCAAAACCATGGAAGCCCCTCAAAATTGGGCTACTAGTGAATCTCAAGAAGAAGATGTAGCTGAATCAAGTAGTCAAGTTGGACATAAAATAGAAAGGCCAAAACCAGTAATTGTCCATAAAAATAAAAGTGAATTGGCTACTTTAGAGAATGCTGCTACTTTGTTTCCATCCTTTATAATGCCATCACTCCAAAAAGCAAATGTGTTTACAGAAGCCAAATACCCAAGAGTAGAAGAAGATTTGTTTCCCACTAATTCATCTGGGTATGTTTTAGATTTGGATAAATCAAAGAATCCAGCTGAATCCATCAGAATCTGGATTGGTGCTTTATACCAGATGCAAGTTGTCTCCAAATTGGATAACTATTCAATCTTCTTGTTAGCAGAAAAAAGAATGGCTGGTATTGTGTATGATTGGTGGATGGGTGGAACAGCTGAAGAAAGAGTAAATGTTGCAGCCTCAGGGTTAGCTACTCTAGAAGTCCTTTTGCTTACACAATTTGTCCCTGAACCTGGAGATGAGAAGAAGCAGCTTATTATAGATTTAACAAGAATGGAATTAAAAGACTTAAAGGATTTAGATAAATTTGGTTATGATTATATGGCAATAATCTACAAAGCTAATCTGACCAATGATGTTGCTCAGAAAATTTTCTTTTTGTCTAAGCTGCTAAGAAACCTAGGAGATATGATAATTAAAGATCTAGAAGTCCAGGGTAAAAAGATAGATCAAATCTACTGGATAGATCTTTTATTCAGGTGTCAGGAAAAAGTAAAATATTTGTGTTGGCAAAAACAGGTTCATAATGTCTCTCCAAATCTGAATGTCTGTCGTTCCGTATTACCATGGACTCCCTTTAGGAAAAAAAAAGATCTAAAAAATATGGTAAATACAGACCAAAGCGTGTGGCAAATCCAAGAAGACCATTCAGAAAATTCAAGTATATCAAAAAGAGAAAACAGCCCAAAAGAGATAATGCTTGCTTCATCTGTAAGCAAGAAGGACATTTTTCTCGCAAGTGTCCAAAAAGTTCTTCTAATAAATTAAATGCATGTATAGAGTTTGAAGAGTTTGTAGATAATTGGTCTGTTGTCGATTCACAAGATGAAGTGTCCGATGTATATATTTTGACAGATGCTTCTTTGTCAGATAGTGAAGATTTTCATGATGTCAGTCAAAAAATGAATATATGTTATGGTGAATGGGAAAGTGAACCTAGTGAACAAGAGCTTCATTACAGTGATGAATATGATTCAGAGGATTCTACAGAAGAATACTCAGATGACTCTTCAATTGATACTGTTATTGCCACAGACTCTAAGAATGTCACCCCCTTTTTAGATTCCCTGTCTCCACAACCCATGGTGAATTCTTTTTGTCCATATCCAAAAACAGTTGCGTCATCCTCCTCATCACTTCCTGTAAATACTACTGCTCTTGCCGATGAACATGCTTTTCTCAAAAAGATTGTCAAATCCAATAACCTGCTATATATCCCAATTGAAGTTCAAGTGAAAGGTGAATGGATAGTTGTTGATGCTTTTATTGACATTGGTGGCTCTAATAATCTTGCATGGCCATCTCTCTTTAAAGGGTTATGGAAACCCCTACAATATCTTCTTGTCTCCGAAACTATTGGCGGATCAGTCAATCTCACGCACTATGTAGATAATGTTTCTTTGAAACTTGGGGGGAGTATTATCAAAATCTCTGCCATACAGCATTATGATGCTTCAGCCAATTTGTTTCTAGGAATGCCATTTATTAATTCAGTATTGCATGTTACTATCAGTGAGGACAAAATCATTTGCAATATAAAAAAGAAAGCAGTTGCAGTTCCTAGGCTAACTTTGGCGAATTCTGAAGCGAGAAGAGAGCGAAGTCAAAAGAAAGTAGGTATAAATAAATCAAAGAATGAGTCTCATGATTGGAAAGAAGTTTTACAAATTTATGAGGCTAAATCTCAACCTACTCAGAAAGCCAATAGAAATCCTGATTGGTCACCAGAACAATTCAGAATATATGAGGAATTGCTAAAATGTTGTTCTAACAATCCTCAAGCTTTCTGGCAAGTTGAAAGCCCTCAACAAGAAATTATCACGTTGAATGACAATGGGGTAACTGGTAAGATGATACCCTACACCCTTGCAGAAGAAAAAGAAATGAGAAAGCAGATTGAAGAACTGTTAGATATTCAACTTATTGAACAAAGTGGATCTCATTATTCCTGTTTTGCATTTCTTGTTCGGAATCATTCCGAAATAGTCCATGGAAAAGATAGGATGGTTATTAACTATAAACCATTGAATGCCATAACTAAAAGTTGTAATTATCTTATGCCCAGACAAGAGACTATAATGCAGAAAATCCAAGGTAGTAAGATCTTTAGAAAATTTGATATGAAATCTAGATATTATCAGGTTCAGTTTAAAGAAGAAAATCGCCATAAAACTGTTTTCACATGTCCTGCCGGATTCTTTCAATGGAGAGTTGTTCCATTCGGTTTGAAGAACGCTCCTCCTTTGTTCCACAGAAGAATGGACCATATCTTCAATAAACATGATTTTATTGTTGTGTATATAGATGACATTCTTGTACATAGTCCAGATTTAGAAACACATTTGAAGCATCTACAAGTGTTTCTTGGAGAAGCAAAAACACATGGTCTTGTGTTATCAGAGAAGAAAGCGCTTCTTTTTCAAGATAGCATTGATTTTCTTGGAATTCATGTTGGTCATGGTCAAATTCAGATGCAGCCACATGTTTTGAAAAAACTTTCTGAATTTCCTGATCAGTTGACAGATATGAAAATGATTCAAAGATTTTTAGGAATTCTAAATTATGTACATAAATATATTCCTAATCTTTCAGAGAAAACAGCTCCTATCCGTCAGCATCTACATTCCGGATGGTCACCTGAAGCAACTAAAGCAGTCCAGCTCTTAAAGGAAGAATGTAAGCATCTCCCAGCCCTGAAACCGCCAGGTAATGGTTTTTTAATTTTAGAGACAGATGCTTCAGACAATTTTTGGGCAGTCGCACTTTTTGAACGAAAGGGAGAAGGATAAAAAACAGAAGAAGTTCTTTGTGCTTATGCTTCGGGAGAATTTTTAAAACATCAAAAGAATTATTTTCCCGCTGAAAAGGAAACTCTTGCCATCTTTAATGGAATCCAGAAGTTTTAAATTTATCTTGCTCCAACAAAGTTTTTAGTTAGAACATATTCCATTAACTTTAAATATTTTCTGAATGTAAAGATATCAAAACATTGAGCTCGTGGAAGATTGTTAGCATGGCAAATGTGGTTCCAAACGTATGAGTTTGATGTTGAATGGATTCCGGGAAATTCTAATTTTCTAGCAGATGCTTTGACTAGGGAAATGAACAAGGTTCATGTGCATAGGAATGAAATATTCGGCATTTCAAGCAAAACCCCTGCTGATGACAATTTTGAAACGTTTGTTCAAAGGTTCCGAATTTTGGAATTTCTGTTAGAAGATGTTACTCAAGAAATTAAAAAGATGGTTGGCTTATGTTTGAGAAGAAACCAATGGATTCAAAGATGCCAAGCTTGGCAACATAAGAATGTTGGTGTTTTTCTAAATCTTGATGAAGAATTGGTAAATGTTTATCCTCTGCCAAACCTGCAAGTGAAAGTTTATTTCAAACTACTTGATGACACATGGAATAGTCACTACACAGAAGAAATGATCAAAGTTTTAAAGACTTTGAATTATTATCAAATGATTGATGGAATTGATTTCTCTGTTGCTGTTTATGTCTCGGCAAAAATGCTAGATCTTGAGGAAATCAATATGAATAAATTGGTTGAATGTTTTTTGAAATCACTCAAGATTCCTGATTTATTTGAAGAATTAGATGCCGCCTTCTTACAACAAGTGGATGAAAATTTTGTAGCCACTGACTCTTTCCCACAATATGAACTGTTCCAACCGTTTGCTGATTGGGAAATCAAAAATGGAAGATGTCAGAAGAAAGTTCAAGTTCGAGCTTCTTAGTGTATTGAAAGAACACTTCAGTATCTCAGAACTTTCTCAGAACCTTGGGATTATCAAAGCATGGATTTTAGAAACCCCATAGTTCCTAATCCTTTCTCAGAGGTGTATGGAACAGTCGGGATTAGGATAATTAAAACTTTTAGTTATGGCATTCAATGGTTTATAGTTAATAACCATCCTATTTTTTCCACGGACTATTTCGGAATGATTCCGAACAAGAAATGCATAACAAGAATAATGAGATCCACTTTGTTCAATAAGTTGAAGATCTAACAGTCCTTCAATCTGCTTTCTCATTTCTTTTTCTTCTACAGGGGTGCAGGGTATCATCTTACCAGGTACCCCATTGTCATGCAGCGTGATAATTTCTTGTTGAGGGCTTAAAACTTGCCAGAAAGATATGGTCCATTCTTCTCTGGAAGAAAGCAGGAGCGTTCTTCAAACCGAATCTTGTGATAGAATCATACACTGCTTGGTCAATTACAAATTGTGGAGGTGCAGAAGTCTGACCAGGATGTAACTGACTGATTGTAGTAGGGATTGCAGAGACAGAAGTAGAAGGTCCACCATGCTAAACTGTGTTAACTCTGGGAAATCGTGTGGTAACCTTTCCGTCTATCTCTGTTATTATTGATTGTGCAGCAGCAACAGGTTTCTTTGTGGGTTTTCCCCAATTGGTTACCCAGTTATCAGGAGGACATAAGTCATTTCGGGAAACATAGACTGGTGCTACAGGATTACAGGATGAATCATATTGAATAAGAGTGATTCGGCCTTCGTCTTTATCAGGTTTATGTAATACAGCAGGGATTGTTTCTCAGGAATGTCTTCTCAGCCCTATTTGATCATCGAAAAGGAAAAGAGAAGGTATCTGATGATAAAGCAACCATTTTCATAGATTTTTACCAAGATGCACAGGAGTAACAGGACCACGCATGGTAATTAGAATATTTGGAATGGTTAAATCAGTCATGGCTAAAGCAAAAGCTTCCCTCATCCTCATTAGAAGCAGACGAACCCGACTACGAATATGATAGTGACCGAAGTCCGAAAGGACCTTGGTAGTGCATTTTCTTTTACTTATTGTACTCGAGAATATTGAGCAGACACCGTCTGGACTAAGTAATGTCTAACATGACTCTCAATTATTCTCACATGTTCTTAGGATTTATATGTATGTGTGTGTGTGGGTGTGCAAGAGAGTGAGAAAAAGAGTGTTTGTATTCTGTGCTTTAAGAGACCATAGACTGAAAAGGCTCTACTTTGAGGCATTACTTGGTATGTAACATATTTATTTGGATTAACACTAAAGCCTGCTGGGTCACCTATCTGAGGACAGTGTATTCCAAGATCGCCTTAAGTCAGGATTATAAGGAGAGTAGAAGACAAGAGGAGTCGTGTGCGTTTTCGTATTTCTCGTGCCCGTGGTGGACGATGTGAGGAATTTCAGCTATTCTTCAGTGATTCAAGTAAGTTAAATTAAGATGATGGACTCTGTAACTTACTTGAATCACTGAAGAATAGATGAAATTCCTCACACCGTCCACCACGGGCATGGGAAATACGAGAACACACACGACTCCTCTTGTCTTCTACTTGCTTTATAATCCCGACTTAAGGCGATCTTGGAATAAATTGTCCTCAGACAGGCGACCCAACAAGCTTCAGTGTTAATTCAAATAAATATGTTACATACCAAGTAATGCTTCAGAGTAGAGCCTTTTTAGTCTCTAGTCTCTTAAAGCACAGAATACAAACACTCTTTTTCTCACTCTCTCGCATACCCACACACACACACACACACACATACATATAAATCCTAAGAACATGTGAGAATTATTGAGGGTCCTGTCAGACATTACTTATTCCAGACGGTGTCTGCTCAGTATTCTCGAGTACAATAAGTAAAAGAAAATGCACTACCAAGGTCCTTTCGGACTTCGGTCACTATCATATTCATAGTCGGGTTCGTCTACTTCTGATGAGGATGAGGGAAGCTTTTGCTTTAGCCATGACTGATTTAACCATTCCAAATATTCTGATTCCCATGCGTGGTCCTGTACAAATCTACGAAAATGGTTGCTTTATCGTTGGATACCTTCTTTTTCCTTTTGCTGTAGCTGCTTTTTCTTTTGTTGAGATTGTAGAAGATTCTCGTTTTAGTAGTGCCTTTGATGATTGTCCTATATCAAACTTTATCGTGTCGATTGTAACATAGAGATTCTTTTGTGGAAAGGGATATTTATCATCGAACTTTGTCCACCGATTAACATAAGCCATTGGATCTATCTCTATGTCAAGGAAGGAATCTTTTTTTCTTTTACGGAATTCACGCATTGATTGAACTGACATTTCAACTCCATCTAATAATTTCCATTTGAAAATTTGAAACCTGCTGATAGAGCGTTTTATGGCGCATTGGATCCAAAGCTTGCAGTTATGATTGATATTTGTCACCTATTGCCATCCTAATTCAAAAATCATGGACGAACATACCTTGGTTGACAGTAATAAGCTTATCAGACAAACTACATCATTGCTCCAATTTCTTGCCATAACACTAACAATAATTAATGCCTTTTGATTGATCAGTAATTTGATTACTCTTAATCTTCCTTGAAGTTCTTCTAAGGTTTTGATCATAGACAATTTTTCAGGCAACTTAAGTCTATGAAATTCTTTGAGCCAAAGAGTAATTTTCTTGACTTCCTCAGTGTTGTCAACTAACACAGGTTCATCAACTCTTTCAAGTCCATAGAGTTGTGCAAAAGGATTTGGGACAATGGGATTCTGAATTCTAAACTTTGATAATTCCAAGGTGTCGAGAAAGTTCTTAAATACTGCAATGTCCTTTCAATACATTGAGAAGCTCTCACATGTGGCTTCTTCTTGCAACAACCATTTTTTATTTCCCAATCTGCAAATGGTTCAAAAAGTTCATATTGAGGAAATGAGTCTGTACCTGCAAAATTTTTATCATTTCTTTGAAGAAATGCAACATCAATTTCTTCGAAAAAATCAGGAATTCTTGAAGACTTTAAAAACCTTCCAACCCTTTCAGTCATATTTATTTCATCTAAATCTATCATTTTAGCAGAGGTATAAATAGCAAAGGAGAAGTCTATACCATCGATAATCTGATAATAATTCACAGTTTACAACACTTGAATCATGGATTCGGTAAACTCTTTTGTCTAGTAATCATCAAGAGTCTTAAAATAAAGCTTCACCTTCATATTGGGTAGAGGATATACTTTTAACAATTCTTCATCTAAACGCAATAAAATACCAACATTTTTAGATTGCCAGGCTTGACATCGTTGTATCCATTGATTTCTTCTAATTCACAGCCCAACAACCTTTTTTATTTCTTCAACCAAATCACCAAGAACTAATTCAAGAATCTGAAATCTTTTTACAAAGGTTTCGAAATTATCATCTATAGGGGTCTTACCAGGAAGAACAAATATATCAGTTCTTTGGTTATGAGTATGGACTTTGTTCATGTCTCTGGTAAGAGAGTCGGCTAGATAATTTGAAATACCTGGAACCCATTCAACATCAAAATCATACATTTGAAACCATATCTGCCATGCCAGTAGTCTTCCTCTTGCGAGTTGTTTTGATATTTTTGCTGATAAGAAATACTTGAAATTCATTGAGTCTGTTCTTATCAGAAACTTGGCAGGGGCTAAATATAATTCAAATTTTGTATGCCACTGAAAATGGCAAGAGTTCCTTTTTAAGTTGTAAAATAAATTTTCTGGTGTATCAAAAATTCTCCAGATGCATATGCACATAAAATTTCTTTTCCCGTATCCTCCTTCCTTTCAAAAAGGACGACTGCCCAAAAATTATCGGATGCATCAGTTTGAAGGATGAGAAATCCATTACCTGGTGGTTTGAGCTCAGGGAGATGTTTGCATTCAACTTTTAACAATTTAACTGCTGCAGTGGCTTTTGGTGACCATCCATAATTCAAATGTCTTTGGATTGGAGCAGTTTTTTCTGACAATCTAGGAATGTATTTATGCACATAATTTAGTATTCCTAGAAATCGCCGAATCATTTTAGTATCTTATAGCTCATTAGGAAAATCAGATATTTTGGTCAAAACATGAGGTTGCATCTGAATTTTACCATTTATAACATGGATACCCAAAAAACCCATACTATCTTGAAACAGAGGCATGTTCTTTTCAGACAAAACAATGCCATGCTTTTTTTGCTTCTTCAAGGAATATCTACAAATGCTTCAGATGGGATTTGAGATCCTGACTATGAATCAAGATGTCATCAATATAGACAACAATAAAATCATATTTACCAAAAATATAGTCCATTCACCGTTGAAAGAATGCTGGAGCATTCTTCAGCCCAAATGGAACTACTTTCCATTGGTAAAAACCCGCAGGACATGTAAAAACAGTTTTGTGACGATCTTCTTCTTTGATTTGTATCTGGTAATAACCGGATTTCATATCGAACTTACTGAAGACCTTGCTGTTGTGAATTTTTTGCATAATTGTTTCCTGGTGGGGCAGAGGATAATTGAAACTCTTTGTGATTGCATCTAATGGCTTATAATTAATTACCATTCGAGCTTTACCTCTGACTATTTCAGAATGATTTCTTACCAGGAAAGCAGAACATGAATAATGAGAAGAACTAGGTTCAATCAGCGTGAGACTTAATAGTTCTTCAATATGCTTTTTTATTTCATTTTCATCAGTTGGAGTGCAAGATATAAGTTTTCCTTTAACCCCATTGTCATGAAGAGTAACTATTTCTTGATGGGGACTTTCTATACTCCAAAATGATTGAGGATTTTCAGAACAAATTTTCAACAATTCCATCATAAATAGCCATTTGTTTGGGAGACCAGTCAGGAATTTTGTTTAGTTTTTGTTTGACTCCTTTCTTCATAAATCTGCAATACTTATTGCCAATTATTAGAATCATTCTGGGGCCTTTTTATACCTTCATTCTTTTGGCTATTTTCTTTTCTAGCTTCTGAATTGGCCAAAGTCAATCTTGGTACTGAAATTGCTCTTTTTTTTATATTTAATATCACTTTGTCTTCACTGATTGTAACTAGCAACACAAAATTAATAAAAGGCATGCCAAGAAATAAACTTGCAGAGGCATCATAGTGCTGGATTGCAGAAAATTTTACTATACTCCCCCAACTTTTAAAGAAACATTATCAACATAGTGGGTGAGATTGATAGAGCCACCAATGGTCTCGCAAATAAGAATATTTTGCAAAGGCTTCCATAACCTTTGAATGGGTGAGCTAAATTGTTGGAGCCTCCTGTGTCAATGAAGGCATCCACATTGATCCATTCTCCTTTGAATTGAACTTCAACAAGAATATATAGGAGATTGTTTGTTTTAACAATCTTTTTGAGAAAATAACTTTCTTCAAGATTAACAGATGTTGGAGAAGGCAAAGATGATGATTGAGAAACTGCCTTTGGATACGGGCAAAAAGAATTCAACGTGGATTGTGGAGGCAAAGAGTTTAAAACGGGTTGTGAATTCTTAGTACCTCAATCCGTGGAAGTAGATAGAGAAGGAACAATAGAGACAGTACCATCTGAAATGTATTCAGATGTCTCATCAGTATAATCATCTGAGCTAAATTCATCACTGAAATGCAATTAATTTTCATTCTCTGGTTCAGAACAATCATAACATCTGTTCATTTTCTGACACGTAACGGGAACTGACTCAGTATCTGACAGAGAAGCATCAATTAATATATACAAATTTGATACTTCGTCTTAAGAATCAACCATAGACCAATTATCTACAAAATCATCAATTTGTATACAAGCTTTCAACTTGTTAGAAGAGCTTTTAGGACATTTTCTAGTGAAATGACCTTCTTGATTGAAAATAAAACATGCATTGTCTCTTTTTGGTTGCCTGCGCTTTTTAAATATTTAAATTTTTGGAACGACCTTCTAGGATTGGCTACTCTCTTGGGCTTGAATTTTCCATATCTTTTAGATTTTCTCTTTCTAAATGGTGTCTAAATCGTTGCCAAACTGATCTAAAAACTTTAAATCTTTCAATTCCATTCGTGTTAGATCTGTTATAATCTATTTCTTTTCATCTGCTGGTTCTGGGAGAAATTTAGTTTTGAGTAGCAATTCTAAAGTAGCTAATCCTATAGCAGCTACATTCATTCTTTCTTCTTCTGATGGTCTTATCCACTAGTCATATACAATTCCAACCAATCCAAACAATGATGGATTCAACTGGATTTGTAGATTTGTCTAAGTCTAAAACATATCCAGTAGAATTGGTTGCAAACAAGTCTTCTTCAATCCGCGGATACTTGGGGACTTCACGGAAAACATGGGCCTTTTGGAGAGATGGCAAAATGAAGGAGGGAAACTTAGAGGCATCATTTTCCAAAGTGACTATCTCCCTTTTTGGTTTTTGAAAGTTTAGTGATTTCACTAGTTCTAGTTTATTTTCAAAAGCTTGGGCACTAGACTCAGCTTCACTTCCTTCTTGCTTTTCATCTATATCCCAATAGTTAGGAGTATCCATTGAAACAGAAAATTTTGGAGCCTTTGATTCTCTCATTTTCTTTTCTTTTTTCTTTTTCTCTTTGGCTTCTCTTCTTTGTTTTTCTTCTTGCTGTCCATCATAGAGAAGCTTAAGATTAGCTAGAATTAACTCAGTCTGGGATCCTAGATCATCCAGAACATCTTCAGCATGTGAACACCAAGTCGTAAGATAATTACCGATTTGATAGGTCTGATCTAGGTCATTGGTGTTTAATGCATTATGCTCTATCAAAGGAGCACAATCAGCTCTTGTTGCTGGCTGTTTTGACATAGAAGAGGTGGTGCAAAATTTTGTCTTGGGAGGCCATTTCCCACCTTTCACAAAACGACGATTAGCATACTGCCACTCTTCAACAGGAGAAAATTGGGCACTAGAGATACGGTGCATCTTATTGACAGCAAGAAAAGGTTTAGATTCAGGTATATACAATTCATTTGATGACAACCGCGGTTCAGATGGACGGACTTTTTCAATTGGAGGAAGATCGACACTTCTGGAAGAAAAAGCTTCAGTAGAAGGTACATGGATTACATAGCGACGAGGCCTAACAATGGGTCGAGGAATCTCTGGTTTTTTAGGAATAAGCTTGACTTGACCATTACTAATAGAGATTCGTTTAAGTTTTGACTAAGGCTTTTTATCATCTGCAATTGACTTATATTGAAAATACCAGTTGCTAGGAAATTCAGTTGAATCATATAGAACGCCTTCAACTTGAGCATTAGAAAGACCAACAGTAACACAGTGTTTTAAGACAAGTTGTTTAAGTTTAGGATGAGCTGTATTGGTTAACTGAAAAGAAGTTTGAACCAGTACAGAAAGATAATCACTATCTTCGATCATTTGAATACCTTGAACTCCAACCATGAGTTTCCAACAATCTTTAAGGTGAACATCAGCCAGGCTAATTGAATAATCAGGAAATATCGTACCAAACTGAAAACCTGTAGAGAGATTACCTAAAATGGTTGCTATCCTTGCATGATCATAACTCTGGTGACGAGTATCAAAAACTTCAACAATGCAAGGGGTATTTAATCCATGTCGGAAAAGAGGAGCAGGACCAATTCTAATACTACCAAAATGAAGATAGGAATACTTCTGATCTTTAACATATTGTTGGAATTTCTTGATCTCGTCTTCAGGAAATAGGTTTAAAGCGGCTATTTGGACTGAGGGACCAGAAATTTTTATAATTACTTCAACTTCTTTGAGAAAAGATTTTCGTTTAAAAACATAAGACAGAGGAACTTTATAGACATCAGTTGCACAAAGTGAAGGGGGATTCAAACTCTCAGGATTTTCAATAGCTTCATGATTTTCATTAGAGTCTAAGTCAGATTCAATAGTTCTAGAAGCAATTTTAGTTACTATTTTGCAATCAATAGAAGAAAAAGAGCGTATCAGGTTTTCCATTTAGAGAATCGAGAACTGGGCTCTGATACCAAATTAAGATGATGGACTCAGTAAAAAAAGCAGATTGAAGAACTATTAAGTCTCAAGCTGATTGAACCTAGTTCTTCTCATTATTTCTGTTTTGCTTTCCTAGTAAGAAATCATTCTGAAATAGTCAGAGGTAAAGCTCGAATGGTAATTAATTGTAAGTCATTAAATGCAATGACAAAGAGTTTCAATTATCCTCTACCCCGCCAGGAAACAATTATGCAAAAAATTCAGAACAGCAAGGTCTTCAATAAGTTCGATATGAAATCCGGTTATTACCAGATACAAATCATAGAAGAATATCGTCACAAAACTGCTTTTACATGTCCTACAGGTTTTTACCAATGGAAAGTAGTTCCATTTGGTCTGAAGAATGCTCCAGCTTTCTTTCAACGACGAATGGACTATATTTTTGGTAAATATGATTTTATTGTTGTCTATATTGATGACATCTTGATTCATAGTCAGGGTCTCGAATCCCATCTGAAGCATTTGTAGATATTCCTTGAAGAAGCAAAAAAACATGGCATTGTTTTCTCTGAAAAGAAAATGCTTCTGTTTCAAGATAGTGTGGACACCATTTAGAAAGAGAAAATCTAAAAGATATGGAAAATTCAAGCCCAAGAGAGTAGCCAATCCTAGAAGGCCGTTCCAAAAATTTAAATTTAAAAAAGCGTAGGCAACCAAAAAGAGACAATGCAGGTTTTATTTGCAAAAAAGAAGGTCATTTCGCCAGAAAATGTCCTAAAAGCTCTTCCAACAAGTTGAAAGCCTGTATAGAAATTGATGATTTTGTAGATAATTGGTTTATGGTTGATTCTCAAGACGAAGTATCAGATGTGTATATATTAACTGATGCTTCTCTGTCAGCTACTGAGTCAATTCCCGACACATGTCAGAAAATGAACAGATGCTATGATTGTTCTGAACCAAAGAATGAAAATTAATTGCATTTCAGTGATGAATTTAGCTCAGATGATTATACTGATGAGACATCTAAATACATTTCAGATGATACTGTCTCTGTTGTTCCTTCTCTATCTACTTCCACGGATCGAGGTACTAAGAATTCACAACCCGTTTTAAACTCTTTGCTTCCACAATCCACGTTGAATTCTTTTTTCCGTTATCTAAAGACCGTTTCTCAATCATCATATTTGCCTTCTCCAACATCTGTTAATCTTGAAGAAAGTTCTTTTCTAAAAAATATTGTTAAAACAAACAATCTCTTCTATATTCTTGTTGAAGTTCAAGTCAAAGGAGAATGGATCAATGTGGATGCCTTCATTGACACAAGAGGCTCCAACAATTTAGCTCGCCCATCTTTATTCAAAGGTTTATGGAAGCCTTTGCAAAATATTCTTATTTCCGAGACCATTGGTGGCACTGTCAATCTCACCCACTATGCTGATAACGTTTCTTTAAAAGTTGGGGGGAGTATAGTAAAATTTTTTGCAATCCAGCACTATGATGCCTCTGCAAGTTTATTTCTTGGCATGCCTTTTATTAATTATGTGTTGCTAGTTACAATCAGTGAAGACAAAGTCATTTTAAATAAAAAAGAGCAATTTCAGTACCAATATTGACTTTGGCCAAATCAGAAGCTAGAAAAGAAAATAGCCAAAAGAAGGCAGGTATAAAAAGGCCCTAGAATTATTCTAATAATTGGCAAGAAGTATTGCAGATTTATGAAGAAATGAGTCAAACAAAAACTAAACAAAAAGAAAACAGAAATCCTGACTGGTCTCCCGAACAAATGGCTATTTATGATGAATTGTTGAAAAGTTGTTCGGAAAATCCTCAAGCATTTTGGAGTATAGAGAGTCCCCAGAGAGAAATAGTTACTCTTCATGACAATGGGGTTAAATGAAAACTTATACTCTGCACTCCAACTGATGAAAAAGAAATAAAAAAGCAAATTGAAGAACTATTAAGTCTCAAGCTGATTGATCTTAGTTCTTCTCATTATTCCTGTTCTGCTTTCCTGGTAAGAAATCATTCTGAAATAGTCAGAGGTAAAGCTCGAATGGTAATTAATTATAGGCCATTAAATGCAATCACAAAGAGTTTCAATTATCCTTTGCCCTGCCAAGAAAAAATTATGCAAAAAATTCAGAATAGCAAGGTCTTCAGTAAGTTCAATATGAAATCCGGTTATTACCAGATACAAATCAAAGAAGAAGATCGTCACAAAACTGCTTTTACATGTCCTGCAGGTTTTTACCAATGGAAAGTAGTTCCATTTGGTCTGAAGAATGCTCCATCTTTCTTTCAATGGCGAATGGACTATATTTTTGGTAAATATGATTTTATTGTTGTCTATATTGATGACATTTTGATTCATAGTCAAGATCTCGAATCCCATCTGAAGCATTTACAGATATTCCTTGAAGAAGCAAAAAAGCATGGTATTGTTTTGTCTGAAAAGAAAATGCTTCTGTTTCAAGATAGTATTGATTTTTTGGGTATCCATGTTATAAATGGTAAAATTCAGATGCAGCCTCATGTTTTGACCAAGCTATCTGAATTTCCTGATCAGTTACAAGATACTAAAATGATTCAACGATTTCTAGGAATACTAAATTATGTGCATAAATACATTCCTAGATTGTCAGAAAAAACTGCTCCAATCCGAAAACATTTGAATTCTGGATGGTCACCAGAAGCCACGGCAGCAGTCCAATTGTTAAAAGCTGAATGCAAACATCTCCCCGAGCTCAAACCGCTAGGTAATGGATTTCTCATCCTTCAAATTGATGCATCCGATAATTTTTGGGCAGCGGTCCTTTTTGAAAGGAAGGAGGATACAGGAGAAGAAATTTTATGTGCATATGCATTTGGAGAATTTTTGATACACCATAAAAGTTATTTTACAGCTGAAAAAGAAACTCTTGCCATTTTCAATGGCATACAAAAATTTGAATTATATTTAGCCCCTGCCAAGTTTCTGATAAGAACGGACTCAATGAATTTCAAGTATTTCTTATCAGCAAAAATATCAAAACAACTCGCAAGAGGAAGATTACTGGCATGGAAGATATGGTTTCAAATGTATGATTTTGATGTTGAATGGGTTCCAGGTATTTCGAATTATCTAGCCGACTCCGTTACCAAAGACATGAACAAAGTCCATACTCATAACCAAAGAACTGATATATTTGTTCTTCCTGGTAAGACCCCTGCAGATGATAATTTTGAAACCTTTGTAAAAAGATTTCAGATTCTTGAATTAGTTCTTGGTGATTTGGTTGAAGAAATAAAAAAGGCTGTTGGGCTGCGAATTAGAAGAAATCAATGGATACAACGATGTCAAGATGACAGTCTAAAAATGTTGGTATTTTATTGGGTTTAGTTGAAGAATTGGTAAAAGTATATCCTCTACCCAATATAAAGGTGAAGCTTTACTTTAAGACTCTTGATGATTATTGGACAAAAGAGTTTACTGAATCCATGATTCAAGTGTTTCAAACTTTGAATTATTATCAGATTATCGGTGGTATAGATTTCTCCTTTGCTATTTATACCTCTCCTAAAATGCTGGATTTAGATGAAATAAATATGACTGAAAGGGTTGGAAGGTTTTTAAAGTCTTTAAGAATCCCTGATCTTTTCGAAGAAATTGATGTTGCATTTCTTCAAAGAAATGATGAAAATTTTGCAGGTACAGACTCATTTCCCCAATATGAACTTTTTGAACCATTTGCAAGTTAGGAAATAAAAAATGGTTGTTGCAGGAAGAAGCCACAGGTGGGAGTTTCTGAATGTATTGAAAGGACATTGCAATATTTAAGAACTTTCTCGACACCTTGGGATTATCAAAGTTTAGAATTCAAAAATCCCATTGTCCCAAATCCTTTTGCACAACTCTATGGACTTAAAAGAGTTGATGAATCTATGTTATCTGACAACACTGAAGAAGTCAAGAAAATTACTCTTTGGCTCAAAGAATTTCATAGACTTAAGTTGCCTAAAAAATTGTATATGATCAAAACCTTAGAAGAACTTCAAGGAAGATTAAGAGTAATCAAATTATTGATCAATCAAAAGGCATTAATTACTGTTAGTGTTATGGCAAGAAATTGGAGTGATGATGTAGTTTTTCTGATAAGCTTATTACTGTCAACCAAGGTATGTTCATCCATGATTTTTGAATTAGGATGGCAACAGGTGGCAAATATCAATCATAACTGCAAGCTTTGGATCCAATGTGCCATAGAACACTTTGTCAACATGTTTCAAATTTTCAAATGGGAATTATTAGATGGAGTTGAAATGTCAGTTCAATTAATGCCTAAATTCCGTAACAGCAAAAAATATTCCTTCTTTGACATAGAGATAGATCCAATGGCTTATGTTAATCTGTGGACAAAGTCTGATGATAAATAACTCTTTCCACAGAAGAATCTCTATGTTACAACTGACATGATAAAGTTTGATATAGGACAATCATCAAAGGCACTACTAAAAGGAGAATCTTCTATAGTCTCAACAAAAGAAAAAACAACTACAACAAAAGGAAAAGAGAAGGTATCCGATGATAAAGCAACCATTTTCGTAGATTTGTACCAAGATGCACAGGAGAAACAAGACCACGCATGAGAATCATAATATTTGGAATGGTTAAATCAGTCATGGCTAAAGCAAAAGCTTCCCTCATCCTCATCAAAAATAGACGAACCCGACTATGAATATGATAGTGACCAAAGTCCGAAAGGACATTGGTAGTGCATTTTCTTTTATTTATTGTACTCTAGAATATTGAGCAGACACCGTCTGGACTAAGTAATGTCTGATAGCACCCTCAATAATTCTCAAATGTTCTTTGGATTTACATGTATGTGTGTTTGTGTGGGTGTGCGAGAGAGAGAAAAAGAGTTTGTATTCTGTGCTTTAAGAGACCAGAGACTAAAAAGGCTATACTCTGAGGCATTACTTGGTATGTAACATATTTATTTGAATTAATACTGAAGCCTGCCGGGCCGCCTGTCTGAGGACAGTTTATTCCAAGATCACCTTAAGTCATGATTATAAAGCGAGTAGAAGACCAGAGGAGTTGTGTGTGTTCTCGTATTTCCCATGCCTATGGTGGACGGTGTAAGGAATTTCAGCTATTCTTCAGTGATTCAAGTAAGTTACTGAGTCCATCATCTTAATTTGGTATCAGAGCCCAGTTCTCGATTCTCTAAATGGAAAACCTGATACACTCTTTTTCTTCTATTGATCGCAAAATAGTAACTGAAATCGCTTCTAGAGCTATTGAATCTGACTTAGACTCTAATGAAAATCATGAAGCTATTGAAAATCCTGAGAGTTGGAATCCCCCTGCACTTTGTGCAACTGATGTCTATAAAGTTCCTCTGTCTTATGTTTTTAAATGAAAATCTTTTCTGAAAGAAGTTGAAGTCATTATAAAAAAATTTGGTCTGTCAGTCCAAATAGTCGCGTTAAACCTTTTTTTGGAAGACGAGATCAAGAAATTCTGACAATATTTTAAGGATTAGAATTATTCCTATCTTCATGTTGGTGGTATTAGAATTGGTCTTCCTCCTCTTTTCTGACATGGATTAAATACTCCTTGCATTGATAAAGTTTTTGATACTCGTCACCAGAGTTATGATCATGCAAGGATAGGAACTATTTTAGGTAATCTCTCTATAGGTTGTCAGTTTGGTACGATATTTCCTTATTATTCAATTAGCGTCACTGATGTTCACCTTAAAGATTGTTGGAAACTCATGGTTGGAGTTCAAGGTATTCAAATGATCGAAGATAGTGATTATCTCTCTGTACTGGTTCAAACTTCTTTTCAGTTAACCAATACAGCTCATCCTAAACTTAAACAACCTGTCTTAAAACACTGTGTTACTGTTGGTCTTTCTAATGCTCAAGTTGAAGGCGTTCTATATGATTCAACTGAATTGCCTAGCGACTGGTATTTTCAATATAAGTCAATTGCAGATGATAAAAAGCCCAAGTCAAAACTTAAATGAATCTCTATTAGTAATGGTCAAGTCAAGCTTATTCCTAAAAAACCAGAGATTCCTCGACCCATTGTTAGGCCTCGTCGCTATGTAATCCCTGTACCTTCTACTAAAGCTTTTTCTTCCAGAAGTGTCGATCTTCCTCCAATTGAAGAAGTCCGTCCCGCTGAACCGCAGTTGTCATCAAATGAATTGTATATACCTGAATCTAAACCTTTTCTTGCTGTCAATAAGATGCACCATATCTCTAGTGCCCAGTTTTCCCCTGTTGAACAGTGGTAGTATGCTAATCGTCGTTTTGTTAAAGTTGGGAAATGGCCTCCCAAGACAAGATTTTGCACCACCTCTTCTATGTAAAAACAACCAGCAACAAGAGCTGATTGTGCTCCTTTGATAGAGCATAATGCATTAAACATCAATGACCTAGATCAGACCTATCAAATCGGTAATTATCTTACCACCTGGGGTTCACATGCTGAAGATGTTTTGGATGATCTAGGATTCCAAACTGAGTTAATTCTAGCTAATCTTAAGCTTCTCTATGATGGACAGCAAGAAGAAAAACAAAGAAGATAAGCCAAAGAGAAAAAGAAAAAAGAAAAGAAAATGAGAGAATCAAAGGTTCCAAAATTTTCTATTTCAATGGATACTCCTAACTATTGGGATATAGATGAAAATCAAGAAGGAAGTGAAGTTGAGTCTAGTGCCCAAGCTTCTGAAAATAAACTAGAGCCAGTGAAATCACTAAACTTTCAAAAACCAAAAAGCGATAATGCATGTTTTATTTGCAAACAAGAAGACTCTTTTCTGTTGATCAGTCACCCCTTATTTGGTATCAGAGCCATATCTCGTTCCTTAGAACCATATCCCAGATGAAATACATTCTATAGACAGAATCTGAAGAAATCCAGGAAGCCTTCGAAAAGCATCTTTGTTTTACATTGTGCTGAGTAGATAAAAGCTCCTTCAGTCGACTTCTGGAATAGTTTGTATCAGTCCTCTATGGCCAACTTCTTGAGATATTTTTCTACCATTGATAAAATATCAATATCTGAAGTAGGAAATAGATCACTTGAGTCAGAAGTAAATGAACATGAGAAAGTTGAGGACCCTGAAAACTGGAATCCGCCTGCATTGAATACAAAAGAAGTTTCCACTAGTACACCCCGATCTGACAATCAGCTGTAAATACCAGATGAGAAGCCGTTTTTCGCAGTAAATAAAATGTTTAGGACCCATGTAAATACTTATCCACCTTTTGAAGAATTTTAGTTTGTAAATAAGAGGTTTGTAAAAGGAGGAAAATGGCCACCCAAGACAAAGTTCTGTGTTTCTTCATCTCAATCTAGAGAGCCATCTACAAGAGCAGATTGTGCTCCACTACTAGAACACAATTCTCAGAACCCGAATGATATGGATCAAGTCTATCAAGTAGGAAACTATTTGAATACTTGGTGTTCACATGCAGAGAGTGTTCTAGATGATCTAGGACAACAAGCAGATCTGATCAATGAAAGCTTAAAGTTGCTATATGAAGAACAACAGGTAGATAAAAGAGAAAAAGAAGAAAGGAGAAGAAGAAAACAGAAGAAGAAGGCCAAACGAATTTCTAAGTTTGATATAGATATGTCCACACCCAATTATTTGGATTTAGAAGAAGAAGAAGAACAAGATAGAAGAGAAACATCTGCTTCTAGTGCAGGAGAAGGAACTTCCAGAGACTCTGGGAAATTAACCAGTGAGACAAAATCAACAAAAGCATTTAAAGTTGATAAACCTTTCCAGTCTAAGAAGGAAGTTATGACACTAGAACAAGCTACATCTAGATTCCCATCCTTCATTCTACCGTCTATAAAAATCAGAATAAAGCCCATATTCTGAAAGAGGTCAACAAGTATCCTATAATTAAAGAAGACCTGTTTGCAGCAAACACTAGTGGCTATGTATTAGATCTTGATAATTCTTCTAATCCAGGAGAATCTATCAGAATCTGGATAGGAGCCTTATACCAGATGCAGGTCACCACAAAATTAGATAATATATATGTTATGATTCTAGCTGAAAAAAGAATGACTGGAATTGTTTATGACTGGTGGATGGGACTATCAGATGAAGAGAGAAGAGCAGTCATGGAAGTTGGACTGTCCACACTGGAAATATGATTGAAAACACAATTTGTGCCAGAACAAGTAGATGAGAAAAAGAATATCATAACAGATCTTAGCCGCATGGAACTGAAAGATCTAAAATATTTAGATCAATTTAGTAAAGATTATATGGCTAAGGTATTCAAAGCTAATCTCACCAATGACCTTGCTCAAAAAATTTCATTCCTGTCAAAACTACCAGGTAATTTGGGAGATCTTGTAATGAAAGATCTAGAAATGTAATTGAAAAGTCTAGATCAGATTTATTGGGTTGATCTTCTGTTTAGAGTCTCAGAAAATGTTAAATATTTATGTTGGCAGAAGAAAGAGCATGACATCACTCCAAGCTCAGATGTCTGCAGAGCAATGCTACCATGGACACCTTTCAAAAAAAAGAAAATAAAAAGGTATGGTAGGTTCAAGCCCAAAAGAATATCAAACCCAAAGAAGCCTTTTAAAATATTTAAGTTTTTGAAGAAAAGAACACATCCCCGAAACAACAATTGTTTTTTCATCTGCAAGAGGGAAGAACACTTTGCAAGAAAGTGCCTCCAAAAGTCATCCAGCAAACTCAAAGCATGTGTAGGTATTCAAGAATTTCAAGATGACTGGTCAGTCGTACAATCAGATTATGAAATATCAGATGTATATATTCTTACTGAAGTTTCAGATGTAGAAGAAGATAGTGTACAGAAAATGAATATATGCTTAGCTTGTACAGATGATGATTTTTCTAGTGAACAACATTACAGTGACGAAGAGAGTTATTCAGACACTGAATTAACAAGTGAGACAGAAGACGATTCAGAAGATGACTCTGAAAGTGCAATATCAGTCACAAAGGACAAAGGTAAGTGCTCAGTATCACCTTTGCCTCAGTTGAATTCTTTCTGTCCATATGAAAAAAGAACAACAACTTCAACCAGTTTGCCACAACCAGAGGTCAGCCAAAAAGAACAAAACACATTATTGAAAAAGATTGTCAAAACAGATAGTCTTATTTATATACCAGTTCAAGTGCAAGTAAAAAATGAATGGATTTCAGTAGATGCATTTGTTGATACTGGAGGCTCTAATAATTTGGCAAGACCATCTTTGTTCAAACCTCTGTGGAAACCTTTAAAAAACATACTGGTTTCAGAAACCATTGGAGGATCTGTGAGTCTTACACATTATGTAGACAATGTTTCTTTAAAAGTTGGGGGGAGTATTATAAAGATTTCAGCAATTCAGCATTATGATCCCTCAGCAAGCTTGATGTTGGGAATGCCATTTATAAACTCTATGCTACCTGTTACAATCAGCTAGGATAAGCTGATTATTAATTTAAAAAAGAAGGCTATATCTGTGCCCAGATTGTCTCTTGCAAATTCAGAAGCTAGGCATGAGAATAGTAAAAAAAGAGCAAGGACCAGGAGGCCAATGAAAGATTCAGATGATTGGCAAGAAATTCTGCAAATCTATGAGGCCAGAGCAGAAAACAAATCAAAACAATTGGCATGTATAAATCCCAACTGGTCTACAGAATAACATGATCTCCATCAAAGACTTCTAAAGAGTTGCTCAGACAATCCACAACAAATTCTGGGAAACCGAGAGTCTGATGCAAGAAATTGTCACCTTACATGACAATGGAGTAAAAGGTAAATTGATTCCTTGTACACCAGCTGATAAGCAAGAAATAAGGAATCAGATCGAAGAACTACTAAAAATGCAGTTAATTGAGCCAAGTGAATCTCATTATGCTTGTTCTGCATTTCTAGTAAGAAATCATTCTAAGATTGTAAGAGGAAAGCCGATGATTGTTATAAATTATAAACCTCTTAATGCCATAACTCAGAATTTCAAGTATCCATTGCCAATGCCAGAAACAATTATGCAAAAGATTTAGCATAGTAAGGTTTTCAGCAAATTTGATATGAAGTCAGGATATTATTAGATCCAGATCCAGCCAGAAGACCGACACAAAACTGCATACATCTGTCCAGCAGGTTTTTTTCAATGGAAAGTTGTTCCGTTTGGTCTAAAAAACGCCCCGTAATTCTTCCAAAGAAGAATGAATTATATTTTTGCAAAATATGACTTTATAGTCACATACATAGATGATATATTAATTCATAGCCCAGATGTACATACTCATTTAGAACATCTAGAGATTTTTCTTAAGGAGATTAAACAGCATGGGATTGTTCTGTCAGAAAGAAAAATGTCTTTGTTTCAGGATAGTATTGATTTTTTGGGGATAAATGTTGCTAATGGTGCTATTCAGATGCAACCCCATGTGCTAACCAAATTAACACAATTTCCTGATGAATTGAAGGACACAAAGACAATTCAGAAATTTTTGGGAGTCCTAAATTATCTTCACAAATATATTCCAAGTTGTCAGAGAAAACAACCCCAATAAGAAGACACATCAATCAAGGGTGGTCTCAAGAAGCAACTGAAGCAGTAAAGAAGCTAAAAGAAGAATGTCAGCATCTCTGCCGAAACTTCAGCCCCCAGGTGACGGTTTATTAATTTTACAGACTGATGCTTCACTTGATTTTTGGGCAGCTGTACTTCTAGAACAAAGAAAGAACAGTAAAGGTGAAACTGGAGAGAGACTGTGTGGATATGTTTCTGGAGAATTCACACCAAGTCAGAAAAATTACTTCATAGCTGAAAAAGAGACTTTGGCTATATTTAACAGAATTTAGTGTTTTGAGGTACATCTCACCCCAGTCAAATTCTTAATTAGAACGGACTCCAGAAATTTCAAATATTTATTGACTGCAAAAATTTCAAGGCAAATTGCAAAAGGCAGAATGTTAGCCTGGCAAATAGTTTCAACAACTCTATTTTCAGGTTGAGTGGATTCCAGGCAACTCTAATTTCTTGATAGACTCCTTAACTAGAGACATGAATAAGATGTATATAACTTGTAAATATTCAGTTTTTGAAATTCCAGGCAAAACTTGTAAAGATGATAATTTTGCCACTTTTGTAGATAGATTTCGAATTCTTGAAAATTATGCAGGATCTGTTGTAGAGGAAATAAAAAAAAGTGGTGGGATTGAGATTAAGAAGAAACATGTGGATAAGAAAGTGCCAAGCCTGGCAGTCAAAAATTTGGGCATCTCCCTAGGCCTAGACGAAAATATGGTAAAAGTTTTCTCTTTACCAAACATGAAAGTGAAGCTTTTCTTCAAGAGTCTATGTGATCTATGGTCTATTGTGTTTAATGAAAAGATGATTTGGACGTTCAGAATTTTAAACTATTATCAAATCATTGGGAGTATCGACTTTGCACTAAGCATCTATATAGGTGCAAAGATCTTAGATCTCGAAAAAATCCCCATCAAAGAAGAACTAATAAAGTTTTTAGTCTCTTTAAAGATTCCAGATATTTTTGAAGAACTTGAAGCCTCCTTCTTAAAAAGATTTGATGAAAATTATGCAGTTACTGATACGTTCCCTCAGTATGAGATCTTTGAAAATTTTGCAGATTGGGAAATCAGAGGAGGAATATGCATGAAAATACAGGTCACTAGAGTATCTCAATGTATCCAAAGATCGTTACAATATTTGAGAACATTTGCTTTTCCTTGGGATTATCATAGCCTAAGGTTAAGAGAGAGCATAGATCCAAATCCATTTGCTCAAATATTCAGTCATGAAAGGATTGGCGAATTAGAAACTGGTAACAATCAAGAATTAATCAAGTAGCATGCCGAGTGGTTCCATGAGTTTGGAAATCTAAGGTTGATTGAAAAACTCCAAACTCTTAACAAAATGGATGGGTTACAGGGACAACCTAAAGTCTTAAAGTTTGCAATTAACCAAAAAACGTTAGTAACTATTTCAGTTAATTCTCCAAACTGGAATAATAATGTTATCCACATAATCCGTTTAATGATCTCCAAGCGAATATGCACATCCATGAATTTTGAACTTGGTTGGCAGCATAATGATGTTTTAAATGAAAACTGTAGACTTTGGATTCAACAGGAAATCGAAAGCTCCACCAACATGTTCTAGATATTCAAATGGGAACTATTAGATGGCATTGAGCTGGCAGTACAGATATCACCTGCAATACGAAATGCTTTTAAAGGTTCTTTCCTTGACATTGAAATAAGCGCACTACCTTTTCTAAACAAGTGGGAAAAACAAGAATTGATGCATACACCTCATCAGCCGGGCCTGCATAAGATAAAAACGAATATGGTAAAGGGAGAATCATCATCAAAGGCATCTAGTAGGACAATAATGCCATCGAAAGAAAAAGATGAATGGATAGATGCTCAAGATCCCGAAGAAGGAATCGACGAAGAGTACAATCGCTTGATGGACAGCCACCTCAAAAGGATAGTTGATGAGTATGAACCATCTCCAAGATCATCAGAAGAAGACATGTGGGAGAACAGGAGTCCGATGGGACCCTGGTAGAATATTTGCTAGCAATGTGACAAATTGGTCACATGTTGTAGCAGGAATCGTTGTACTGGAAAAGATTGAGTAGACACCGTCGGTGAAAGAAATACCGACAAGAGCCTCAATAATTTCCACTTTTACGTCATTGCTTAGATAGGATTAGATTATGTAGAGTTCTATATAAGAAATGGTTTGTAGAAGTTCAAGGCATCGATCGCTAGAGAGCATTGCCTGAGAATTTTGAGACTTCATGTTTGTAATAAGCTTGTTGTATTCAGTTTGCTTTTATTAATAGAGAAGCCTACTGGGCCGCCTGTCTGAGGACAGTTCTGCTATCCAAAAGCACCTTGATACTGTAAGGCGCTGGAGTTGTGAAGACCCGTGAAGAGAGGTCGTGGTCCTCGCGCATGATCGGTTGAGGAAGATTACTTGTCCGAGGCCTGTTGTTTAGAAAGCTTGGAATTTAATTAAAAGTAAGTTCGAATGCTTCACTGCTTCATCTTATTATCTGAATGTCTAGTATTACTCTTTTCTGTTGATCGGTAACCCCTTATTTATACCAAATTAGGGGTGACCGATCAACAGAAAAGATTCATACTAGACATTCAGATAATAAGATGAAGCAGTGAAGCATTCGAACTTACTTTTAATTAAAGTCGAAGCTTTCTAAACAACAGGCCTGGGACAAGTAATCTTCCTCAACCGATCATGCGCGAGCAACACGACCTCTCTCCACGGGTCTTCACAACTCCAGCGCCTTACAGTATCAAGGTACTTTTGGATAGCAGAACTGTCCTCAGACAGGCGGCCCAGTAGGCTTCTATATTAATAAAAGAAAACTGAATACAACAAGCTTATTACAAACATGAAGTCTCAGAATTCTCAGGCAATGCTCTCTAGCGATCGATGCCTTGAACTTCTACAGACCCTTTCTTATATAGAACTCTACATAATCTAATCCTATCTAAGCAATGACGTAAAAGTGGAAATTATTGAGGGTCCTGTCGGTATTTCTTTCACCGACGGTGTCTACTCAATCTTTTCCAGTACAAAGATTCTTGCTACAACATGTGACCAATTTGTCACATTGCTAGCAAAGATTCTACCAGGGTCCCATCGGACTCCTGTTCTCCCACATGTCTTCTTCTGATGATCCTGGAGATGGTTCATACTCATCAACTATCCTTTTGAGGTGGCTGTCCATCAAGCGGTTGTACTCTTCATCGATTCCTTCTTCGGGATCCTGAGCATCTGTCCATTCATCTTTTTCTTTCGGTGGCATTATTGTCCCGCGAGATGCCGTTGATGATGATTCTCCCTTTACCATATTCGTTTTTATCTTATGTAGGCCAGGCTGCTGAGGTGTATGCATCAATTCTTTCTTCTCCCATTTGTTCAAAAAAGGTAGTGCGCTTATTTCAATGTCAAGGAAAAAATCTTTAGAAGCGTTCCGTGATGCAGGTTATCTATGTACTGCCAGCTCAATACCATCTAACAATTCCCATTTGAATATTTGGAACATGTTGGTGGAGCTTTCAATTCCATGCTGGATCCACAATCTATAGTTTTCATTTAAAACATCCCTATGCTGCCAGCCGAGTTCAAAAATCATGGATGTGCATATTCTTTTAGAAATCATTAGACTTATTATATGAATAACATTATTATTCCAGTTTAGAGAAAGAACTGAAATAATAACTAATGCCTTCTGACTAATTGAAAACTTTAAAACCTTAGGCTGTCCTTGTAAACCATCCATTTTGTTGAGAATTTGGAGCTTTTCATCCAACATTAGATTCCTAAATTCATGTAAACATTCGGCATGCTGCTTAATTAATTCCTGATTTTTACTAGTTTTTAGTTCGCCTATCTATTCATGGCTAAATACTTGAGCAAATGGATTTGGATCTATGCTTTCTTTCAGCCTTAGACTATGAAAATCCCATGGAAACGCAAATGTTCTCGAGTATTGTAATGATCTTTGGATACATTGAGATACTCTGGTAACCTGTATCATTCTACACATTCCTCTTTTGATTTCCCAATCTGCAAAATTCTCAAAGATCTCATACTGAGGGAATGTATCAGTAACATGATAATTTTCATCAATTATTTGTAAGAAGGATGCTTCAAGCTCTTTAAAAATACTGGAATCTTTAAAGAGACTAAGAACTTTATTAATGTTGGAAATAATACTGAGAGGGGGGGGGTGAATCAGTATTGTCAAGTTCTTTTTAATAAATCTTCCTTATTTATACTTTGAATTATTCTTGTATGTCAGTACCATAAAACAATGAGCATGAACAAGAAAAACAGATAGTCACACCAAAGAACACCAGATATAAGGTGGAAACCCAATGTGGGTGAAAACCACCTGCTGCAATATGTCTCTATCTTCTTTCAATTAGAAACTCCTTTTACAATGATTTTGTACTGGTGCAGTCCTTTACCAGTACGCAGGCTGCAACCTGCAGAGAGCTACAACTCTCTCTCATTTTCCAGTCTCTCCTGGAAGGGAGCTACAACCCCCTACTTCTTTTCTTTCAAGGACCACTTTTCATAAATTTTCAAACTGGATCCAAGAATATCAAATAATCATCAAGTACATGCAAATTACCCAAACTCCAAGAATTACCCAACTTCTCAGAATGTTGTAAACAGAAAGATAGTACCAGAAATATAAACCCATAATTCTGCAGCAATAAATAGAAGATGATCAACAAATGTTTTAGGACAGATACACAATTTTTCTTTATCTGGACTGCGTGACTCCGCACTTCACCTTCTGCATCTCTGCGTATCCCCGCAGAGAGTCTTCCACTGCACTGCGTACCCACGCACTGTTTCTTCAATCACGCCGCGTACTACTACTGTGACCACGCACCCTCAGATGTTATCGCGCCGCGTATCTATGCACCTGCTGCTTCTGTAGCGCCGCGTACTTTCACTTTTCCTCCGCACCTGAACCTCTGTCGCGCTGCGTACCCACGCACTGCACCTTCTTCTGCTGTGCGTACCCACGCACTGTGCCTTCTTCTGCTATGCGTACCCACACACTGCGCCTTCTTCTGCTTTACGTACCCCCACACTTGCACTGTTAATCACCTGCGAACCTCTGATTAGGGCCGTATTAGCAGTCCACCAGTGTGCCACAGATAGTCAGATGCCCAGATCTGATCATGCGCCCGAGAGATCACACTTCATAGATTCACTTTCAACTTCACTTTTCTATAGATCAAGCTTTTAAACCGATAACCCAATATTTCAGATTTTAAGATATACAATTTGCAAAAGATACTTTGGCCAAGTGATCTCCTTCCCTATTTATAGTCAAGCCCTTATCCACACCATGGAACAAAACCATCAATAACCAATACAAGGGATCCAAACCGGGGCTAACTTAGATCCTATACCACGGGCCAAAACCATAGGATCAAGAACGGCAGGCTAAATGCCATGGGCCAAACATAAGAAACCCCACGTGAGCGCGCTTTTATGCCTTGAAGTGAGTGAACTGGGGGTCCGCACCTCATGAACGGGTAATCTGCAGGTATGTACGCACTTTATCTATGATATTCCTACGGGTCCGCAGCTTTTGTACGATGTACCTGCATACCTCTTATTTTGAGAGCCTGAACAAAGCATTGCCACTTAAGAGAGTTGCCATCAAGTACAACACCTGTAACATAGAGCCATACCAGAATCATAATGCCAAAATCTCCCTCTTTGGACTTGATGGCAACCTTAAGGTCTTCAATGTCATTCTCCCCCTTTGACATCAAGGGCAAACGGTTATGCTCCCCCTAAGAACATGCTCCCCCTGACTATAAACCAAATCTGCAAAGAAGAACCATAATCCACCAAACACCATAAATGACCATGAAAGAGATAGAGACATATTGCAGCAATATTCAGACCAACATCTATGATCTCCTTTTGTACTTCCTCCATAATGCCAATAATGCATTATATACTCCCCCTGAACCTGTGCCTTTCGATCTTCGACCAATCCGCAACCTAGCACATGTACGCATATACCCCAGATGAGCCTTGCGTACAACCAACCATCAGAAGAGATTCAACAACAAGATGATGCACCGACAACCCCCAGCTTTTGCCTGAGGTATTCAAAGGTCTCCCTGGGCAATGGTTTGGTGAGTATATCAGCAACTTGTTCCTTAGAAGGAACATACTCCAACTTGACCTTTTGTTCAAGTACTTGTTCCCAGAGAAAATGATACTTGATCGGTATGTGCTTGGTCTTTGAATGCATGACTGGGTTCTTTGAAATGCTGATTGCACTTGTATTATCACATAAGATGGAGATGGGTGGTATACTAGTGATTTGAAAGTCCTGCAAGGTCTGCATCATCCAAAGGAGTTGAGTGCAGCAAGATGCAGCAGCAACATATTCCGCTTCAGCTGTAGACAAGGCAATCGAACTTTGTTTCTTGTTGAACCAAGATACTAATCTGGAACCCATAAAGAATGCACCACCACTTGTGCTCTTCCTGTCATCCACGCTTCCGGACCAATCTGCATCTGTATAAGCATGAAGTGTGAGATCTGTATCTCTAGGATACCATAAGCCATAGGATACCATAAGCCATAGTTTTGAGTTCCTTGAAGATATTTGAAGATTCTCTTTACTGCCTGAAGATGAGTTTCCTTTGGATTTGCCTAAAATCTTCCAACTATTCCTACTGCATGCATTATGTCTGGTCGGGTACCTGTCAAATAAAGTAGATTTCCAATCATAGATCTGTAGGTTGGTTGATGCACTGCTGCTGATTCATCATTTGCACTGAGGCTACATCCTGTGACCATGGGTGTACATACTGGTTTTGCATCTTCCATGCCATATTTCTTCAAAATCTGCTTGAGATACTTGGTTTGAGACAAAAAGATCCCTCCTTCTTTTTGTTGGATTTGCAAACCAAGAAAATATGTCAGTTCTCCCAGTAAGGACATTTCGAATTCTTTCTGCATTACCAAGGCAAAGCTTTGACTCATAGCTTCTTCATTGCTGCCAAAGATAATGTCATCTACATACACAAAAAGTATTAGCAATTTGTCGTTTTCAACTTTTATATAAAGATTGCTATCTGCTGATCCTTTTGAAAAACCTTGTTGATGAAGATATTTGTCCAAACGATAGTACCAAGCCCTTGGAGCTTGTTTGAGACCATAGAGAGCATTTTTCAATCTGCATACAAGATTTGGACCATTTCCAAGAATGAAACCATCTGGCTGTTCAATGTATACTTCTTCTTCCAAGTCTCCATTCAGAAAGGCTGATTTCACGTCCATTTGAAATACTTTGAAGTTTTGAAAGCTTGAGAGAGCAAGGAACATTCGGATGGCCTCAAGTCTTGCAACAGGAGCAAAATTTTCTTCAAAATCTATTCCTTCTTGCTGCGCATACCCTTTACAAACAAGTCTGGCCTTGTTTATAATTACTTCTCCATTTTCATTCAATTTATTTTTGAAGACCCATTTTGTCCCTATAACATTCTTATCCTTTGGTCTAGGAACCAACTACCAAGTGTTGTTCTTTTCGATCTGCTCAAGTTCTTCATCCATTGCTTTGACCCAACATTCATCTTTGCATGCCTCTTTCACATTTTGTGGTTCAGTGGAAGAGAGTAATGCCAAATAGCTTGAAGCTTCTGCAATTGTTCTTCTTGTTTGTACACCTGCTTCTTTCTGCCCCAAAATCTGAGATTCTGGATGATTCTTCTGAACATATCTGGATGGAGTCTTCTCTTCTATCCTTATCTGCTCCTCTAGTTCTTCTTGAGGTTCTTCTTCTTCATCATTCTGTCTTTGAGGGTAGTCTTCATCTTCGTCGATATTTTCATGATTTAGTTGCCTAGGAATGTATCCCTTCTCATCAACCACTACATCAATGCTGTCAACAATTCTTCCAAGTCTTTTATTGTAGCACTTGTATGCTTTGCTGTGTGGAGAATAACCAAGAAGAATGCCTTCATCTGCTGGGTTAGCTACTCTAGAAGTCCTTTTGCTTACACAATTTTTCCCTGAACCTGGAGATGAGAAGAAGCAGCTTATTACAGATTTAACAAGAATGGAATTAAAAGACTTAAAGGATTTAGATAAATTTGGTTATAATTATATGTCAATAATATACAAAGCTAATCTGACCAATGATGTTACTCAGAAAATTTCCTTTTTGTCTAAGCTGCCAGGAAACCTAGGAGATATGATAATGAAAGATCTAGAAGTCCAGGGTAAAAAGATAGTTCAAATCTATTGGATAGATCTTTTATTCATGTGTCAGGAAAAAGTAAAACATTTGTGTTGGCAAAAACAAGTTCATAATGTCTCTCCAAATCTGAATGTCTGTCGTTATGTATTACCGTGGACTCCCTTTAGGAAAAGAAGATCTAAAAAATATGGAAAATACAGACCAAAGCGTGTGGCAAATCCAAGAAGACCATTCAGAAAATTCAAGTATATCAAAAAGAGAAAACAGCCCAAAAGAGATAATGCTTGCTTCATCTGTAAGCAAGAAGGACATTTTGCTCGCAAGTGTCCAAAAAGTTCTTCTAATAAATTAAAAGCCTATATAGAGTTTGAAGATTTTGTAGATAATTGGTCAGTTGTCGATTCTCAAGATGAAGTGTCCGATGTATATATTTTGACAGACACTTCTTTGTCAGATAGTGAAGATATCCCTGATGTTAGTCAGAAAATGAATATATGTTATGGTGAATGGGAAAGTGAACCCAGAGAACAAGAACTTCATTACAATGATGAATATGAGTCAGAAGATTCTACAGAAGAATACTCAGATGACTCTTCAGTTGATACTGTTATCACCACAGACGCTAAGAATGTCACCCCCGTTTTAGATTCCCTATCTCCACAACCCACGGTGAATTATTTTTGTCCATATCCAAAAACAGTTGCGTCATCCTACTCATCACTTCCTATAAATACTACTGCTCTTGCTGATGAAAATGCTTTTCTCAAAAAGATTGTCAAATCCAATAACCTGTTGTATATCCCCGTTGAAGTTCAAGTGAAAGGTGAATGGATAGCTGTTGATTCTTTTATTGACACAGGTGGCTCTAATAATCTTGCACGACCATCGCTCTTTAAAGGGTTATGGAAACCCCTACAGCATATTCTTGTCTCCGAAACTATTAGCGGATCAGTCAATCTCACCCACTATGTAGATAATGTTTCTTTGAAACTTGGGGGGAGTATTATTAAAATCTCTGCCATACAGCATTATGATGCTTCAGCCAATTTGTTTCTAGGAATTCCATTTATTAATTCAGTATTGCCTGTTACTATCAGTGAGGACAAAATCATTTGCAATATAAAAAAGAAAGCAGTTGCAGTTCCAAGGCTAACTTTGGCAAATTCTGAAGCAAGAAAAGAGTAGAGTCAAAAGAATGTAGGTTTAAGGAAAACAAAGAATGAGTCTCATGATTGGAAATAAGTGTTACAGATCTATGAGGCTAAATCTCAACCTACTCAGAAAGCCAATAGAAACCCTGATTGGTCACCAGATCAAGTCAGAATATATGAGGAATTCTTAAAATGTTGTTCCAACAATCCTCAAGCTTTCTGGCAAGTTGAAAATCCGCAACAAGAAATTATTACGTTGCATGACAATGGGGTAACTGGTAAGTTAATACCTTGTACCCCCACTGAAGAAAAAGAAATGAGAAAGCAGATTGAGGAACTGTTAGAGCTTCAACTTATTGAACGAAGTGGATCTTATTACTCTTGTTCTGCATTCCTTGTTAGAAATCATTCCGAAATAGTTCGTGGGAAAGAAAGGATGGTTATCAACTATAAACCTTTAAATTCCATCACTAAAAGTGTTAATTATCCTATGCCCAGGCAAGAGACGATAATGCAAAAAATCCAGAGTAGTAAGATTTTCAGCAAAGTTTGATATGAAATCGGGATACTATTAGATTCAGATTGCTGAGGAAGATCATCATAAAACTGCTTTCACATGTCCTGTTGGTTTCTTTCAATGGAGAGTTGTTCCATTCGGTTTGAAGAACACTCATGCTTTCTTCCAGAGAAGAATGGACCATATCTTCAGTAAACATGATTTTATTTTTGTGTATATAGATGACATTCTTGTACATAGTCCAGATTTAGAAACACATTTGAAGCATCTACAAGTGTTTCTTGAAGAAGCAAAAACACATGGTCTTGTGTTATCAGAGAAGAAAATGCTTCTTTTTCAAGACAACATTGATTTTCTTGGAATTCATGTTGGTCATGGTCAAATTCAGATGCAGCCACATGTTTTGACAAAACTTTCTGAATTTCCTAATCAGTTGACAGATGTAAAAATGATTCAAAGATTTTTAGGAATTCTAAATTATGTACATAAATATATTCCTAATCTTTCAGAGAAAACAGCTCCTATCCGTCAGCATCTACATTCCGTATGGTCACCTGAAGCAACTAAAGCAGTCCAGCTCTTAAAGGCAGAATGTAAGCATCTCCCAGCCCTGAAACTGCCAGGTAATGGTTTTTTAATTTTACAGACAGATGCTTCAGACAATTTTTGGGCAGTCGCACTTTTTGAACGAAAGGGAGAAGGAGAAAAAACAAAAGAAGTTCTTTGTGCTTATGCTTCGGGAGAATTTTTAAAACATAAAAAGAATTATTTTCCCGCTGAAAAGGAAACTCTTGCCATCTTTAATGGAATCCAGAAGTTTGAAATTTATCTTACTCCAACAAAGTTTCTAATTAGAAGAGATTCCATGAACTTTAAATATTTTCTGAATGCAAAGATATCAAAACAGTTAGCTCGTGGAAGATTGTTAGCATGGCAAATGTGGTTCCAAATGTATGAGTTTGATGTTGAATGGATTCCGGGCTAATTTTCTAGCAGATGCTTTGACCAGGGAAATGAACAAGGTTCATGTGCATAGGAATGAAATATTCGGCCTTTCAGGCAAAACCCCTGCTGATGACAATTTTGAAACGTTTGTTCAAAGGTTCCGAATTTTGGAATTTCTATTAGAAGATGTTACTCAAGAAATTAAAAAGCTAGTTGGCTTACGTTTGAGAAGAAACCAATGCATTCAAAGATGCCAAGCTTGGAACCATAAGAATGTTGGTGTTTTTCTAAATCTTGATGAAGAATTGGTAAAGGTTTATCCTCTGCCAAACCTGAAAGTGAAAGTTTATTTCAAACTGCTTGATAACACATGGAATAGTCACTACACAGAAGAAATGATCAAAGTTTTAAAGACTTTGAATTATTATCAAATGATTGGTGGAATTGATTTCCCTGTTGCTATTTATGTCTCGACAAAAATGCTAGATCTTGAGGAAATCAATATGAATGAATTGGTTGAACGTTTTTTGAAATCACTCAGGATTCATGATTTATTTGAAGAATTCTATGCCGCCTTCTTACAACAAGTGGATGAAAATTTTGTAGCCACTGACTCTTTCCCACAATATGAACTTTTCCAACCGTTTGCTGATTGGGAAATCAAAAATGGCAGATGTCGGAAGAAAGTTCAAGTTCGAGCTTCTCAGTGTATTGAAAGAACACTTCAGTATCTCAGAACCATGGGATTATCAGAGCATGGATTTTAGAAAACCCATAGCTCCTAATCCTTTCTCGCAGGTGTATGGAACAAATAGCATAATAGAATCTACACTAGCAAAAAATCCAGAAGAGATTAAAAAGGTTTCAAGTTGGCTTCAAGAATTTCATGCCTTGAAGTTACCAGAAAAAGTGTCATTATCAAAACACTAGAGCCAAAGCAAGGAAGATGTGGGGTAATGAGATTGATAATCAATCAAAAGGAACTAATCACAATTAGTATATCTGCAGGATGTTGGACTGAAGATGTAGTATGCCTTATAAATCTGTTGTTATCAAACAGGGTATGCTCATCCATGATGTTCGAATTAGGATGGCAAGAAAAAGGAAACATCAGTCATCAATGTAAATTATGGGTACAAGCTGCTATAGAGCAAGGTGTCAGCATGTTTCAAATATTCAAGTGGGAATTATTGGATGGTGTTGAGTTGGCAGTTCAGTCCTTGCCCGACTTTAGAAAAAGCAAGAAAGATTTTTTTCTTGGCATCGAAATTGATCCATTCGCTTATGTGAACAGATGGAATAAGGATGATTATCTCTTCCCTAAAGTTTCAAAGAAACATTATCTACATAGTGGGTGAGATTGACTTATCCACCAATAGTTTCGGAGACAAGAATATGTTGTAGGGGTTTCCATAACCCTTTAAAGAGAGATGGTCGTGCAAGATTATTAGAGCCACCCGTGTCAATAAAAGCATCAACAGCTATCCATTCACCTTTCACTTGAACTTCAACGGGGATATACAACAAGTTATTGGATTTGACAATCTTTTTGAGAAAAGCATTTTCATCAGCAAGAGCAGTAGTATTTATAGGAAGCAATGAGGAGGATGACGCAACTGTTTTTGGATATGGACAAAAATAATTCACCATGGGTTATGGAGATAGGGAATCTAAAACGGGGGTGACATTCTTAGCGTCTGTGGTGATAACAGTATCAACTGAAAAGTCATCTGAGTATTCTTCTGTAGAATCTTCTGACTCATATTCATCACTGTAATGAAGTTCTTGTTCACTGGGTTCACTTTCCCATTCACCATAACATATATTCATTTTCTGACTAACATCAGGGATATCTTCACTATCTGACAAAGAAGCGTCTGTCAAAATATATACATCGGACACTTCATCTTGAGAATCGACAATTAACCAATTATCTACAAAATCTTCAAACTCTATACAGGCTTTTAATTTATTAGAAGAACTCTTTGGACACTTGCGAACAAAATGTCCTTCTTGCTTACAGATAAAGCAAGCATTGTCTCTTTTGGGCCGTTTTCTCCTTTTAATATACTTGAATTTTCTGAATGGTCGTCTTGGATTTGCAACACGTTTTGGTCTGTACTTACCATACTTTTTAGACCTTCTTTTCCTAAAGGGATTCCATGATAATACAAAACGACAGACATTCAGATTTGGTGAAACATTATGAACCTGTTTTTTCTAACACAAATATTTTACTTTTTCCTGACACCTGAATAAAAGATCTATCCAGTAGATTTGATCTATCTTTTTACCCTGGACTTCTAGATCTTTCATTATCATATCTCCTAGGTTACCTGGCAGCGTAGACAAAAAGGAAATTTTCTTAGTAACATCATTGGTCAGATTAGCTTTGTAGATTATTGCCATATAATCATAACCAAATTTATCTAAATCCTTTAAGTCTTTTAAATCCATTCTTGTTAAATCTGTAATAAGTTGCTTCTTCTCATCGCCAGGTTTAGCGACAAATTGTGTAAGCAAAAGAACTTCTAGAGTAGCTAACCCTGAGGCTACAACATTTACTCTTTCTTCAGCTGTTCCACCCATCCACCAATCATACACAATACTAGCCATTATTTTTTCTGCTAACAAGAAGATTGAATAGTTATCTAATTTGGAGACAACTTGCATCTGGTATAAAGCACCAATCCAAATCCTGATGGATTCACCTGGATTCTTTGATTTATCCAAATCTAAAACATACCCAGATGAATTAGTGGGAAACAAATCTTCTTCTACTCGTGGGTATTTGCTTTTGTAAACACATTTGCTTTTTGGAGTGATGGCATTATAAAGGATGGAAACAAAGTAGCAGAATTCTCTAAAGTAGCCAATTCACTTTTATTTTTATGGACAATTACTGGTTTTGGCCTTTCTATTTTATGTCCAACTTGACTACTTGATTCAGCGACATCTTCTTCTTGAGATTCACTAGTAGCCCAATTTTGAAAGACTTCCATGGTTTTGGAAAATTTCGGAGGCTGAGATTCTCTCTTCTTCTTCTCTCTTTATCCTCCCTCTTCTATCTATCTGCTATTTGTTCATCATGTAATAATTTAAGATTGGAAAGAATTAATTCACTCTCGCAACCTAGATCATCAAGTACTTCTTCGGCATGTGCACACCAGGTGGTCAGATAATTACCGATCTGGTAAGTCTGATCCAAATCATTCGGATTATGTGCATTGTGTTCTATGAGAGGTGCACAATCAGCTCGTGTGGTTGGTTTTTTAGATGATGAAGAGGTTGTGTAGAACTTTGTACGAGGAGGCCACTTGCCACCTTTAACAAAACGATGATTGACATATTGCCATTCTTCAACAGGAGGAAAATAACCTATATGATGCATTTTATTTACAGGAAGGAAAGGTTTTGACTCGGGTATATACAACTCAGTAGAAGGCAACTGAGGTTCAGCAGGGATGACTTCTTCAATTGTTGACCAATCATTACTACTAGATGGTACTTCACTTGGAGCAATAGGAAGACATATCTTTTTGGCCTGGTTACTAGTCGAGGCGCTTTTGGTCTTGGAGTAATCAACTTCACTTGGCCATTATCTATAACGACTCTTTTTAATTTTGACTGAGGCTTCTTTTCATAAGCGATGGATTTGTATTAGAAATATCAATTACCGGGTAGTTCAGAAGGGTCATACAACACTCCTTCAACCTGTGCATTAGATAGACCAACTGTAACACAGTCTTTCAGGACAAGTCGTTTCAGCTTTGGATGTGCAGTGTTTGTCAGCTGAAATGAAGCTTTTCCTATTACAGAAAGATATTCACTATCCTCAGCCATATTTAAACCTTGAACTCTAGTCAACAATTTCCAATAGTCTTTTAAATGAGTATCATTTAAACTAATAGCATAGTCAGGATAGATAGTTCCATATTGACATCCTGTAGACAGATTTCCCATTATGGTTCCAATCCTAGCATTATCATAGGATTGATGACGGGTGTCGAACAATAAAACAATGCAAGGGGTATTTATTCCATGAAGAAATAATGGTGCTAGACCTATCCTTATACTTCCAAAATGAAGATAAAAATATTTTCCCTCCTTGACATACTGTCGAAACTTTTTTATCTCATCATCAGAAAACAGATTTAAAGCAAGGATTTGAACAGATTTGAACAGAAGGTCCTGACACTGATAGTAATCTCTACTTCTTTCAGAAAGTTTTTTCTTTTCAACCCAAATGACATAGGTAGTTTATAAATATCAGTAGCATGCAGAGCAGGCGGATTCCAGTTTGCAGGATTCTCTACAACTTCATGCTTTTCATTTTCATCTACCTCAGATTCATGAGACCTGGAAGAAACTTCAATATTGACTTTTCGATCGATAGAAGAGAATGAGCGTAAGAGATTGGCCATGTTTTATAAACTAATCCAGAAGCCGACTAAAGAAGCTTTTATCTACTTAGCACAATGTAAAACAAAGATGATTTTCGAAGGCTGCCTGGCTTTCTTTAGGCTCTGTCTGTAGTTTACAAACTCAGGACTAGAACAGGGCTCGGATACCAAAGAGATAATCCTTGAATGATGGACTCAATAACTTACTTGAACCTTTGAAGTGGACGCTTAAAGGCAAACTTCCTCACATCAACCTGAGATATGTGCGGACTAACGCGACCCTTTCGCTTCTCCAACGCGCCTTACAATCTCACTCCTTAAGATGATCTTGGAACAGAACAGTCCTCAAACTGGCGGCCCAGCAGGCTTCAATATTAATTCAAGAAAAATGTTACATACCAAGTTAAGCCTCAAGAGAGTAGAGCTTGCTAGTCTCTGGTCTTTGAGAGCTCAGAATACAAACACACACTCACACTCAAACACATGATGCCTAAACTATCTACAACACACCTATTTATAAGACTCATGAGAATAATTGAGGGTCCTTGTCTGACATTACGTAGTCATGACGGTGTCTACTCAATATTCTCTTAGTACAATAATTCAAGATGCATGATAAAAAAGAAGACGCCCTAACAAAATCTGCTTCAAAATCCGAATCTGGTGGAGTCCGTTGTCGTTCCCATGAGGACGTTAGCTTTGACAACATTTCTTATGGATTTTCCCATGAAGATGTAAGCCACGATAGATATTCCTTCTCCCAAGTGGGGTCATTCTGTACTTGAGCATCTTGATACACATCAACAAATACTGTTTCCTTTTCGTCCCATACTTTTGCTTTTCCTTTAGAGTCAGATATCACTATTGAAGATTCTTCTTTCTGAGGTGCATGTGAACTTTGTCCGGTGTCGAATGTTGCTTTTGAGGATTGTCCCATATGAAACTTTATAGAGTCAGATGATTTTATTAAACTTTTTTGAGGGAAGAGATAATCATCCTTATTCCATCTGTTCACATAAGCGAATGGATCAATTTCGATGCCAAGAAAAGAATCTTTCTTTCTTTTTCTAAAGTCGGGCAAGGACTGAACTGCCAACTCAACACCATCCAATAATTCCCACTTGAATATTTGAAACATGCTGACACCTTGCTCAATAGAAGCTTGTACCCATAATTTAAATTGATGACTGATGTTTCCTTTTTCTTGCCATCCTAATTCTAACATCATGGATGAGCATACCCTGTTTGATAACAACAGATTTATAAGGCATACTACATCTTCAGTCCAACATCCTGCAAATATACTAATTGTGATTAGTGCCTTGAATGGATTCCGAGAAATTCTAATTTTCTAGCAGATGCTTTGACCAGGGAAATGAACAAGGTTCATGTGCATAGGAATGAAATATTCGGCCTTTCAGGCAAAACCCCTGCTGATGACAATTTTGAAACGTTTGTTCAAAGGTTCCGAATTTTGGAATTTCTGTTAGAAGATGTTACTCAAGAAATTAAAAAGCTGGTTGGCTTACGTTTGAGAAGAAACCAATGGATTCAAAGATGCCAAGCTTGGCAACATAAGAATGTTGGTGTTTTTCTAAATCTTGATGAAGAATTGGTAAATGTTTATCCTCTGCCAAACCTGCAAGTGAAAGTTTATTTCAAACTACTTGATGACACATGGAATAGTCACTACACAGAAGATATGATCAAAGTTTTAAAGACTTTGAATTATTATCAAATGATTGGTGGAATTGATTTCTCTGTTGTTGTTTATGTCTCAGTAAAAATGCTAGATCTTGAGGAAATCAATATGAATAAATTGGTTGAACGTTTTTTGAAATCACTCAAGATTCCTGATTTATTTGAAGAATTAGATGCTGCCTTCTTACAACAAGTGGATGAAAATTTTGTAGCCACTGACTCTTTCCCACAATATGAACTGTTCCAACCGTTTGCTGATTGGGAAATCAAAAATGGCAGATGTCAGAAGAAAGTTCAAGTTCGAGCTTCTTAGTGTATTGAAAGAACACTTCAGTATCACAGAACTTTCTCAGAACCATGGGATTATCAGAGCATGGATTTTAGAAACCCCATAGTTCCTAATCCTTTCTCAAAGGTGTATAGAACAAATAGCATAATAGAATCTACACTGGCAGAAAATCCAGAAGAGATTAAAAAGTTTTCAAGTTGGCTTCAAGAATTTCATGCCTTGAAGTTACCAGAAAAAGTGTCATTATTCAAAACACTAGAGCCAAAGCAAGGAAGATGTGGGGTAATGAGATTGATAATCAATCAAAAGTCACTAATCACAATTAGTATATCTGCAGGATGTTGGACTGAAGATGTTGTATGCCTTATAAATCTGTTGTTATCAAAAAGGGTATGCTCATCCATGATGTTCGAATTAGGATGGCAAGAAAAAGGAAACATCAGTCATCAATGTAAATTATGGGTACAAGCTGCTATAGAGCAAGGTGTCAACATGTTTCAAATATTCAAGTGGGAATTATTGGATGGTGTTGAGTTGGCAGTTCAGTCCTTGCCTGACTTTAGAAAAAGCAAGAAAGATTCTTTTCTTGGCATCGAAATTGATCCATTCGCTTATGTGAACAGGTGGAATAAGGATGATTATCTCTTCCCTCAAAAAAGTTTAAGAAAATCATCTGACTCTATAAAGTTTCATATGGGACAATCCTCAAAAGCAACATTCGACACCGGACAAAGTTCACATGCACCTCAAAAAGAAGAATCTTCAATAGTGATATCTGACTCTAAAGGAAAAGCAAAAGTATGGGACGAAAAGGAAACAATATTTGTTGATGTGTATCAAGATGCTCAAGTACAGAATGACCCCACTTGGGAGAAGGAATATCTATCATGGCTTACATCTTCATAGGAAAAGCCAGAAGAAATGTTGTCAAAGCTAACGTCCTCATGGGAACGATAATGGACTCCACCAGATTCGGATTTTGAAGTAGATTTTGATAGTGACTAAAGTGCAAGCAGATTTTGTTAGTGCGTCTTCTTTTTTATCATGCATCTTGAATTATTGTACTAAGAGAATATTGAGCATACACCGTCATGACTAAGTAATGTCAGACAAGGACCCTCAATTATTCTTGTGAGTCTTATAAATAGATGTGTTGTAGATAGTTTAGGCATCGTGTGTTTGAGTGTGAGTGTGTGTTTGTATTCTGAGCTCTCAAAGACCAGAGACTAGCAAACTCTAATCTCTTGAGGCTTAACTTGGTATGTAACATTTTGCTTGAATTAATATCGAAGCCTGTTGGGCCGCCAATCTGAGGACTGTTCTGTTCCAAGATCATCTTAAGGATGAGATTGTAAGGCGCGTTGGATAAGCGAAAGGGTCGCGTTAGTCCGCGCATATCTCAGGTTGATGTGAGGAAGTTTGCCTTTAAGCGTCCACTTCAAAGGTTCAAGTAAGTTACTGAGTCCATCATTCATTTATTTGTCCATCATTCATTTATTGGTATCAGAGCCCTGTTCTAGTCCTGAGTTTGTAAACTACAGACAGAGCCTAAAGAAAGCCAGGCAACCTTCGAAAAGCATCTTTGTTTTACATTGTGCTGAGTAGATAAAAGCTTCTTTAGTCGGCCTCTGGTATAGTTTATAAAACATGGCCAATCTCTTACGCTCATTCTCTTCTATCGATAGAAAGGTTATTACTGAAGTTTCTTCTAGGTCTCATGAATCTGAAGTAGATGAAAATGAAAATCATGAAGTTGTAGAGAACCCTGCAAACTGGAATCCACCTGCTTTGCATGCTACTGATATTTATAAACTGCCTATGTCATTTGTGCTGAAAAGAAAAAACTTTCTGAAAGAAGTAGAGATTACTATCAAAGTGTCAGGACCTTCTGTTCAAATCCTTGCTTTAAATCTATTTTCTGATGATGAGATAAAAAAGTTTCGACAGTATGTCAAGGAGGGAAAATATTTTTATCTTCATTTTGGAGGTATAAGGATAGGTCTTGCACCACTATTTCGTCATGGAATAAATACCCCTTGCATTGCTGAATTGTTCGACACCCATCATCAATCCTATGATAATGCTAGGATTGGAACCATAATGGGAAATCTGTCTACAGGATGTCAATATGGAACTATATATCCTGACTATGCTATTAGTTTAAATGATACTCATTTAAAAGACTGTTGGAAATTGTTGACTGGAGTTCAAGGTTTAAATATGGCTGAGGATAGTGAATATCTTTCTGTAATAGGACAAGCTTCATTTCAGCTGACAAATACTGCACATCCAAAGCTGAAACAACCTGTCTTGAAAGACTGTGTTACAGTTGGTCTATCTAATGCACAGGTTGAAGGAGTGTTGTATGACCCTTCTGAACTACCCGAAAATTGGTATTTCCCATACAAGTCAATTGCAGATGAAAAGAATCCTGAGTCAAAGTTGAAAAGAGTCTCCATAGGTAATGGTCAAGTAAAACTCATTCCTGCCAAACCGAAAGTGCCTCGACCAATAACCAGGCCTCGAAGATATGTTTTTCCTATTGCTCCAAGTGAAGTTCCATCTAGTAGTAATGATTTGTGCACAATAAAAGAAGTCAATCAGTCCGAGCCTCAGTTGTCTTCTAATGAGTTGTATATACCTGAGTCAAAACCTTTCCTTCCTGTAAATAAAATGCATCGTATAGGTCATTTTCTTGCTGTTGAAGAATGGCAATATGCCAATCGTCGGTTTCGTCAAAGGTGGCAAGTGGCCTCCTCGTATAAAGTTTTGTACAACCTCTTCATCATCCAGACAACCAGTCACTTGTGCTGACTGTACTCCCCTGATAGAGCATAATGCACAGAATACAAATGATTTGGATCAGACTTACCAGATCGGTAATTATTTGACCACCTGGTGTGCACATGCCGAAGAAGTGCTTGATGATCTAGGTTTCCAGAGTGAGTTAATTCTTGCCAATCTTAAATTATTACATGATGAACAAACAACAGATAGACAGAAGAGGGAGGATAAAGAGAGAAGAAGAAGAGAGAATCTCAGCCTCCGAAATTTTCCAAAACCATGGAAGTTCCTCAAAATTGGGCTACTAGTGAATCTCAAGAAGAAGATGTAGGTCAATCAAGTAGTCAAGTTGGACATAAAATAGAAAGGCCAAAACCAGTAATTGTCCATAAAAATAAAAGTGAATTGGCTACTTTAGAGAATGTTGCTACTTTGATTCCATCCTTTATAATGCCATCGCTCCAAAAATCAAATGTGTTTACAGAAGCCAAATACCCACAAGTAGCAGAAGATTTGTTTCCCACTAATTCATCTGGGTATGTTTTAGATTTGGATAAATCAAAGAATCCAGCTGAATCCATCAGGATTTGGATTGGTGCTTTATACCAGATGCAAGTTGTCTCCAAATTAGATAACTATTCAATCTTCTTATTAGCAGAAAAAAGAATCGCTGGTATTGTGTATGATTGGTGGATGGGTGGAACAGAAGAAGAAAGAGTAAATGTTGCAGCCTCAGGGTTAGCTACTCTAGAAGTCCTTTTTCTTACACAATTTGTCCCTGAACCTGGAGATGAGAAGAAGCAGCGTATTACAGATTTAACAAGAATGGAATTAAAAGACTTAAAGGATTTAGATAAATTTGGTTATAATTATATGTCAATAATATACAAAGCTAATATGACCAATGATGTTACTTAGAAAATTTCCTTTTTGTCTAAGCTACCAGGAAACCTAGGAGATATGATAATGAAAGATCTAGAAGTCCAGGGTAAAAAGATAGATCAAATCTACTGGATAGATCTTTTATTCAGGTGTCAGGAAAAAGTAAAATATTTGTGTTGGCATAAGCAGGTTCATTATGTCTCTCCAAATCTGAATGTCTGTCGTTCTGTATTACCATGGACTCCCTTTAGGAAAAGAAGATCTAAAAAATATGGTAAATACAGACCAAAGCGTGTGGCAAATCCAAGAAGACCATTCAGAAAATTCAAGTATATCAAAAAGAGAAAACAACCCAAAAGAGATAATGCTTGCTTTATCTGTAAGCAAGAAGAACATTTTGCTCACAAGTGTCCAAAAAGTTCTTCGAATAAATTAAAAGCCTGTATAGAGTTTGAAGAGTTTGTAGATAATTGGTCAGTTGTCGATTCTCAAGATGAAGTGTCCGATGTATATATTTTGACAGACACTTCTTTGTCAGATAGTGAATATTTTCCTGATGTCAGTCAGAAAATGAATATATGTTATGGTGAATGGGAAAGTGAACCCAATGAACAAGAGCTTCATTACAGTGATGGATATGATTCAAAAGATTCTACAGAAGAAGACTCAGATGACTCTTCATTGATACTGTTATTACCACAGACTCTAAGAATGTTAGCCCCGTTTTAGATTCCTTGTCTCCACAACCCATGGTGAATTCTTTTTGTCCATATCCAAAAACAGTTGCGTCATCCTCCTCATCACTTCCTGTAAATACTACTGCTCTTGCCGATGAACATGCTTTTCTAAAAAAGATTGTCAAATCCAATAACCTTCTGTATATCCCAGTTGAAGATCAAGTGAAAGGTGAATGGATAGCTGTTGATGCTTTTATTGACACTAGTGGCTCTAATAATCTTGCACGACAATCTCTCTTTAAAGGTTTATGGAAACCTCTACAACATATTTTAGTCTCAGAAACTATTGGTGGTTCGGTCAATCTCACCCATTATGTAGACAATGTCTCTTTGAAACTTGGGGGGAGTATTATCAAAATCTCTGCCATACAGCATTATGATGCTTCAGCCAGTTTGTTTCTAGGAATGCCATTTATTAATTCAGTATTGCCTATTACTATCAGTGATGAGAAAATAATTTGCAATATAAAAAAGAAAGTAGTTGCAGTTCCTAGGCTAACTTTAGCGAATTCTGAAGCGAGAAGAGAGCAGAGTCCAAAGAAAGTAGGTATAAAGAAATCAAAGAATGAGTCTCATGATTGGAAAGAAGTTTTACAAATTTATGAGGCTAAATCTAAACCTACTCAGAAAGCCAATAGAAATATTGATTGGTCACCAGAACAAGTCAGAATATATGAGGCATTGCTAAAATATTGTTCTAACAATCCTCAAGCTTTCTGGCAAGTTGAAAGCCCTCAACAAGAAATTATCATGTTGCATGACAATGGGGTAACTGGTAAGATGATACCCTGCACCCCTGCAAAAGAAAAAGAAATGAGAAGGCAGATTGAAGAACTGTTAGATCTTCAACTTATTGAACAAAGTGGATCTCATTATTCATGTTCTGCATTTCTTGTTCGGAATCATTCCGAAATAGTCCGTGGAAAATATAGGATGGTTATTAACTATAAGCCATTGAATGCCATAACTAAAAGTTTTAATTATCCTATGCCCAGACAAGAGACTATAATGCATAAAATCCAAGGTAGTGAGATATTTAGCAAATTTGATATGAAATCTGGATATTATCAGGTTCAGATTAAAGAAGAAGATCACCATAAAACTGCTTTCACATGTCCTGCGGGATTCTTTCAATGGAGAGTTGTTCCATTCGGTTTGAAGAACGCTCCTACTTTCTTCTAGAGAAGAATGGACCATATATTTAGTAAACATGATTTTATTGTTGTGTATATAGATGACATTATTGTACATAGTCCAGATTTAGAAACACATTTGAAGCATCTACAAGTGTTTCTTGAAGAAGCAAAAACACATGGTCTTGTGTTATCAGAGAAGAAAATGCTTCTTTTTCAAGACAGCATTGATTTTCTTGGAATTCATGTTGTTCATGGTCAAATTCAGATGCAGCCACATGTTTTGACAAAACTTTCTGAATTTCCTGCTCAATTGACAGATGTAAAAATGATTCAAAGATTTTTAGGAATTCTAAATTATGTACATAAATATATTCCTAATATTTCAGAGAAAAAAGATCCTATCTTTCAGCGTCTACATTCCGGATGGTCACCTGAAGCAACTAAAGCAGTCCAGCTCTTAAAGGCAGAATGTAAGCATCTCCCAGCCCTGAAACTGCCAGGTAATGGTTTTTTAATTTTACAGACAGATGCTTCAGACAATTTTTGGGCAGCCGCACTTTTTGAACGAAAGGGAGAAGGAGAAAAAATAGAAGAAGTTCTTTGTGCTTATGCTGATACCATGAGATTGTAAGGCGCGTTGGAGAAGCGAAAGGGGCGCGTTAGTCCGTGCATATCTCAGGTTGATGTGAGGAAGTTTGCCTTTAAGCATCCACTTCAAAGGTTCAAGTAAGTTATTGAGTCCATCATTCATTTATTGGTATCAGAGCCCTGTTCTATTCCTGAGTTTTTAAACTACAGACTAAGCCTAAAGAAAGCCAGGCAGCCTTCGAAAAGCATCTTTGTTTTACATTGTGCTGAGCAGATAAAAGCTTCTTTACTCGGCCTCTAGTTTAGTTTATAAAACATGGCAAATATTTTACGCTCATTCTCTTCCATTGATCGCAAAGTTATTACTGAAGTCTCATCAAGGTCCAATGAGTATGAAATCGCTGAAAATGAAAATCATGAGATAGTTGAGAACCCTGCAAACTGGACTCCTCCTGCTTTGCATGCTACTGATATTTATAAACTGCCTATGACTTTTGTGTTGAAACAAAAGAATTTTTTGAAAGAGGTAGAAATTGCAATAAAGATTTCAGGACCATCTGTTCAAATCCTTGCTTTAAATCTATTCTCTAATGATGAAATAAAGAAGTTCAGACAGTATGTTAAGGAGGGAAAATATTACTATCTTCATTTTGGAGGTATAAGGATAGGTCTAGCACCATTATTTCGTCATGGAATAAATACCCCTTGCATTGCTGAATTGTTCGACACCTGTCATCAATCCTATGATAATGCTAGGATCGGAACCATAATGGGAAATCTATCCACAGGATGTCAGTATGGGACTATATATCCTGATTATTCTATTATTTTAAATGATGCTCATTTAAAATATTGTTGGAAATTGTTGACTGGAGTTCAAGGTTTAAATATGGCTGAGGATAGTGAATATCTTTCTGTAATAGGACAAGCTTCATTTCAGCTGACAAACACTGCACATCCAAAGCTGAAACAACCTGTCCTGAAATACTATGTTACAGTTGGTCTATCTAATGAACAGGTTGAAGGAGTGTTGTATGACCCTTCTGAACTACCCGGCAATTGGTATTTCCAATACAAATCCATCGCTGATGAAAGAAAGCCTGAGTCAAAATTAAAAAGAGTCGCTATATATAATGGCCAAGTAAAGTCATTCCTCCAAGACCAAAAGCGCCTCGACAAGTAACCAGGCCAAAAAGATATGTCTTTCCTATTGCTCCAAGTGAAGTACCATCTAGCATTAATGATTGGTCAACAACTGAAGAAGTCAGCCCTGCTGAGCCTTAGTTCTCTTCTACTGAGTTGTATATACCCGAGTCAAAACCTTTCCTTACTGTAAATAAAATGCATCGTATAGGTTATTTTCCTCCTGTTGAAGAATGGAAATATGCCAATCATCGTTTTGTTAAAGGTGGCAAGTGGCCTCCTCGTACAAAGTTCTGCACAACCTCTTCATCATCTAAAAAACCAACCACACAAGCTGATTGTGCACCTCTCATAGAACACAATGCACAGAATCCGAATGATTTTGATCAGACTTACCAGATCGGTAATTATCTTACCACCTGGTGTGCACATGCCGAAGAAGTACTTGATGATCTAGGCTGTTAGAGTGAATTAAATCTTGCCAATATTAAATTATTACAAGATGAACAAACAGTAGATAGACAGAAGAGGGAGGATAAAGAGAGAAGAAGAAGAGAAAAGAAGAAGAGAGAATCTCAGCCTCCGAAATTTTCCAAAACCATGGAAGCCCCTCAAAATTGAGCTACTAGTGAATCTCAAGAAGAAGATGTAGCTGAATCAAGTAGTCAAGTTGGACATAAAATAGAAAGGCCAAAACCAGTAATTGTCCATAAAAATAAAAGTGAATTGGCTACTTTAGATAATGCTGCTACTTTGTTTCCATCCTTTATAATGCCATCACTCCAAAAAGCAAATGTGTTTACAGAAGCCAAATACCCAAGAGTAGAAGAAGATTTGTTTCCCACTAATTCATCTGGGTATGTTTTAGATTTGGATAAATCAAAGAATCCAGCTGAATCCATCAGAATTTGGATTGGTGCTTTATACCAGATGCAAGTTGTCTCCAAATTCGATAACTATTCAATCTTCTTGCTAGCAGAAAAATGAATGGCTGGTATTGTGTATGATTGGTGGATGGGTGGAACAGCTGAAGAAAGAGTAAATGTTGCAGCCTCAGGGTTAGCTACTCTAGAAGTCCTTTTGCTTACACAATTTGTCCCTGAACCTGGCGATGAGAAGAAGCAGCTTATTATAGATTTAACAAGAATGGAATTAAAAGACTTAAAGGATTTAGATAAATTTGGTTATGATTATATGGCAATAATCTACAAAGCTAATCTGACCAATGATGTTGCTCAGAAAATTTTCTTTTTGTCTAAGCTGCTAAGAAACCTAGGAGATATGATAATTAAAGATCTAGAAGTCCAGGGTAAAAAGATAGATCAAATCTACTGGATAGATCTTTTATTCAGGTGTCAGGAAAAAGTAAAATATTTGTGTTGGCAAAAACAGGTTCATAATGTCTCTCCAAATCTGAATGTCTGTCGTTCCGTATTACCATGGACTCCCTTTAGGACAAAAAGATCTAAAAAATATGGTAAATACAGACCAAAGCGTGTGGCAAATCCAAGAAGACCATTCAGAAAATTCAAGTATATCAAAAAGAGAAAACAGCCCAAAAGAGATAATGCTTGCTTCATCTGTAAGCAAGAAGGACATTTTTCTCGCAAGTGTCCAAAAAGTTCTTCTAATAAATTAAATGCATGTATAGAGTTTGAAGAGTTTGTAGATAATTGGTCTGTTGTCGATTCACAAGATGAAGTGTCCGATGTATATATTTTGACAGATGCTTCTTTGTCAGATAGTGAAGATTTTCATGATGTCAGTCAAAAAATGAATATATGTTATGGTGAATGGGAAAGTGAACCTAGTGAACAAGAGCTTCATTACAGTGATGAATATGATTCAGAGGATTCTACAGAAGAATACTCAGATGACTCTTCAGTTGATACTGTTATTGCCACAGACTCTAAGAATGTCACCCCCTTTTTAGATTCCCTGTCTCCACAACCCATGGTGAATTCTTTTTGTCCATATCCAAAAACAGTTGCGTCATCCTCCTCATCACTTCCTGTAAATACTACTGCTCTTGCCGATGAACATGCTTTTCTCAAAAAGATTGTCAAATCCAATAACCTACTATATATCCCAATTGAAGTTCAAGTGAAAGGTGAATGGATAGTTGTTGATGCTTTTATTGACATTGGTGGCTCTAATAATCTTGCATGGCCATCTCTCTTTAAAGGGTTATGGAAACCCCTACAACATCTTCTTGTCTCCGAAACTATTGGCGGATCAGTCAATCTCACGCACTATGTAGATAATGTTTCTTTGAAACTTGGGGGGAGTATTATCAAAATCTCTGCCATACAGCATTATGATGCTTCAGCCAATTTGTTTCTAGGAATGCCATTTATTAATTCAGTATTGCATGTTACTATCAGTGAGGACAAAATCATTTGCAATATAAAAAAGAAAGCAGTTGCAGTTCCTAGGCTAACTTTGGCGAATTCTGAAGCGAGAAGAGAGCGAAGTCAAAAGAAAGTAGGTATAAATAAATCAAAGAATGAGTCTCATGATTGGAAAGAAGTTTTACAAATTTATGAGGCTAAATCTCAACCTACTCAAAAAGCCAATAGAAATCTTGATTGGTCACCAGAACAATTCAGAATATATGAGGAATTGCTAAAATGTTGTTCTAACAATCCTCAAGCTTTCTGGCAAGTTGAAAGCCCTCAACAAGAAATTATCACGTTGAATGACAATGGGGTAACTGGTAAGATGATACCCTACACCCTTGCAGAAGAAAAAGAAATGAGAAAGCAGATTGAAGAACTGTTAGATATTCAACTTATTGAACAAAGTGGATCTCATTATTCCTGTTTTGCATTTCTTGTTCGGAATCATTCCGAAATAGTCCATGGAAAAGATAGGATGGTTATTAACTATAAACCATTGAATGCCATAACTAAAAGTTGTAATTATCTTATGCCCAGACAAGAGACTATAATGCAGAAAATCCAAGGTAGTAAGATCTTTAGAAAATTTGATATGAAATCTAGATATTATCAGGTTCAGTTTAAAGAAGAAAATCGCCATAAAACTGTTTTCACATGTCCTGCCGGATTCTTTCAATGGAGAGTTGTTCCATTCGGTTTGAAGAACGCTCCTCCTTTGTTCCACAGAAGAATGGACCATATCTTCAATAAACATGATTTTATTGTTGTGTATATAGATGACATTCTTGTACATAGTCCAGATTTAGAAACACATTTGAAGCATCTACAAGTGTTTCTTGGAGAAGCAAAAACACATGGTCTTGTGTTATCAGAGAAGAAAGCGCTTCTTTTTCAAGATAGCATTGATTTTCTTGGAATTCATGTTGGTCATGGTCAAATTCAGATGCAGCCACATGTTTTGACAAAACTTTCTGAATTTCCTGATCAGTTGACAGATATGAAAATGATTCAAAGATTTTTAGGAATTCTAAATTATGTACATAAATATATTCCTAATCTTTCAGAGAAAACAGCTCCTATCCGTCAGCATCTACATTCCGGATGGTCACCTGAAGCAACTAAAGCAGTCCAGCTCTTAAAGGCAGAATGTAAGCATCTCCCAGCCCTGAAACCGCCAGGTAATGGTTTTTTAATTTTAGAGACAGATGCTTCAGACAATTTTTGGGCAGTCGCACTTTTTGAACGAAAGGGAGAAGGATAAAAAACAGAAGAAGTTCTTTGTGCTTATGCTTCGGGAGAATTTTTAAAACATCAAAAGAATTATTTTCCCGCTGAAAAGGAAACTCTTGCCATCTTTAATGGAATCCAGAAGTTTTAAATTTATCTTGCTCCAACAAAGTTTTTAGTTAGAACATATTCCATTAACTTTAAATATTTTCTGAATGTAAAGATATCAAAACATTGAGCTCGTGGAAGATTGTTAGCATGGCAAATGTGGTTCCAAACGTATGAGTTTGATGTTGAATGGATTCCGGGAAATTCTAATTTTCTAGCAGATGCTTTGACTAGGGAAATGAACAAGGTTCATGTGCATAGGAATGAAATATTCGGCCTTTCAGGCAAAACCCCTGCTGATGACAATTTTGAAACGTTTGTTCAAAGGTTCCGAATTTTGGAATTTCTGTTAGAAGATGTTACTCAAGAAATTAAAAAGATGGTTGGCTTATGTTTGAGAAGAAACCAATGGATTCAAAGATGCCAAGCTTGGCAACATAAGAATGTTGGTGTTTTTCTAAATCTTGATGAAGAATTGGTAAATGTTTATCCTCTGCCAAACCTACAAGTGAAAGTTTATTTCAAACTACTTGATGACACATGGAATAGTCACTACACAGAAGAAATGATCAAAGTTTTAAAGACTTTGAATTATTATCAAATGATTGATGGAATTGATTTCTCTGTTGCTGTTTATGTCTCGGCAAAAATGCTAGATCTTGAGGAAATCAATATGAATAAATTGGTTGAACGTTTTTTGAAATCACTCAAGATTCCTGATTTATTTGAAGAATTAGATGCCGCCTTCTTACAACAAGTGGATGAAAATTTTGTAGCCACTGACTCTTTCCCACAATATGAACTGTTCCAACCGTTTGCTGATTGGGAAATCAAAAATGGAAGATGTCAGAAGAAAGTTCAAGTTCGAGCTTCTTAGTGTATTGAAAGAACACTTCAGTATCTCAGAACTTTCTCAGAACCATGGGATTATCAAAGCATGGATTTTAGAAACCCCATAGTTCCTAATCCTTTCTCAGAGGTGTATGGAACAGTCGGGATTAGGATAATTAAAACTTTTAGTTATGGCATTCAATGGTTTATAGTTAATAACCATCCTATTTTTTCCACGGACTATTTCGGAATGATTCCGAACAAGAAATGCATAACAAGAATAATGAGATCCACTTTGTTCAATAAGTTGAAGATCTAACAGTCCTTCAATCTGCTTTCTCATTTCTTTTTCTTCTACAGGGGTGCAGGGTATCATCTTACCAGGTACCCCATTGTCATGCAGCGTGATAATTTCTTGTTGAGGGCTTAAAACTTGCCAGAAAGATATGGTCCATTCTTCTCTGGAAGAAAGCAGGAGCGTTCTTCAAACCGAATGGAACAACTCTCCATTGAAAGAATCTGGCAGGACACGTGAAAGTAGTTTTATGGCGATCTTCTTCTTTAATCTGAACCTGATAATATCCCGATTTCATATCAAATTTTCTAAAGATCTTACTACCTTGGATTTTCTGCATTATAGTCTCTTGTCTGGGCATAGAATAATTAAAACTTTTATTTATGGCATTCAATGGTTTATAGTTAATAACCATCCTATCTTTTCCACTGACTATTTCGGAATGATTCCGAACAAGAAATGCAAAAGAGGAATAATGAGATCCACTTTGTTCAATAAGTTTAAGATCTAACAGTTCTTCAATCTGCTTTCTCATTTCTTTTTCTTCTGCAGGGGTGCAGGGTATCATCTTACCAGTTACCCCATTTTCATGCAACGTGATAATTTCTTGTTGAGGGCTTTCAACTTGCCAAAAAACTTGAGGATTGTTAGAACAACATTTTAGCAATTCCTCATATATTCTGACTTGTTCTGGTGACCAATAAAGATTTCTATTGGCTTTCTGAGTAGGTTGAGTTTCAGCCTCATAAATTTGTAAAACTTCTTTCCAATCATGAGACTCATTCTTTGATTTCTTCATACCTACTTTCTTTTGACTATGCTCTCATCTCGCTTCAGAATTCGCCAAAGTTAGCCTAGGAACTGCAACTGCTTTCTTTTTTATATTGCAAATGATTTTGTCCTCACTGATAGTAACAAGCAATACTGAATTAATAAATGGCATTCCTAGAAACAAACTGGCTGAAGCATCATAATGTTGTATGGCAGAGATTTTGATAATACTCCCCCCAAGTTTCAAAGAGACATTGTCTACATAATGGGTGAGATTGACCGAACCACCAATAGTTTCTGAGACTAAAATATGTTGTAGAGGTTTCCATAAATCTTTAAAGAGAGATGGTCGTGCAAGATTGTTAGAGCCACCAGTGTCAATAAAAGCATCAACAACTATCCATTCAACTTTCACTTGAACTTCAACTGGGATATACAACAGGTTATTGGATTTGACAATCTTTTTTAGAAAAGCATGTTCATCGGCAAGAGCAATAGTATTTACAGGAAGTGATGAGGAGGATGACGCAATTGTTTTTGGATATGGACAAAAAGAATTCACCATGGGTTGTGGAGACAGGGAATCTAAAACGGGGGTGACATTTTTAGAGTCTGTGGTAATAACAGTATCCACTGAAGAGTCATCTGAGTATTCTTCTGTAGAATCTTCTGAATCATATTCATCACTGTAATGAAGCTCTTGTTCACTGGGTTCACTTTCCCATTCACCATAACATATATTCATTTTCTGACTGACATCAGGAAAATCTTGACTATCTGAAAAAGAAGCGTCTGTCAAAATATATACATCGGACACTTCATCTTGAGAATCGACAACTGACCAATTATCTACAAACTCTTCAAACTCTATACAGGCTTTTAATTTATTAGAAGAACTTTTTGGACACTTGCGAGCAAAATGTCCTTCTTGCTTACAGATAAAGCAAGCATTATCTCTTTTGGGCTGTTTTCTCTTTTTGATATACTTGAATTTTCTGAATTGTCTTCTTGGATTTGCCACACGCCTTGGTCTGTATTTACCATATTTTTTAGATCTTCTTTTCCTAAAGGGAGTCCATGGTAATACAGAACGACAGACATTCAGATTTGGAGAGACATTATGAACCTGTTTTTGCCAAAACAAATATTTTACTTTTTCCTGACACCTGAATAAAAGATCTATCAAGTAGATTTGATCTATCATTTTACCCTGGACTTCTAGATCTTTCATTATCATATCTCCTAGGTTTCCTGGCAGCTTAGACAAAAAGGAAATCTTCTGAGTAACATCATTGGTCAGATTAGCTTTGTATATTATTGACATATAATCATAACCAAATTTATCTAAATCCTTTAAGTCTTTTAATTCCATTCTTCCTAAATCTGTAATAAGTTGCTTCTTCTCATCTCCAGGTTCAGGGACAAATTGTGTAAGAAAAAGGACTTCTAGAGTAGCTAACCCTGAGACTGCAACATTTACTCTTTCTTCTGTTGTTCCACCCATCCACCAATCATACACAATACCAGCCATTCTTTTTTCTGCTAATAAGAAGATTGAATAGTTATCTAATTTGGAGACAACTTGCATCTGGTATAAAGCACCAATCCAAATCCTGATGGATTCAGCTGGATTCTTTGATTTATCCAAATCTAAAACACACCCAGATGAATTAGTGGGAAACAAATCTTCTTCTACTCGTGGGTATTTGGCTTCTGTAAACACATTTGCTTTTTGGAGTGATGGCATTATAAAGGATGGAAACAAAGTAGCAGCATTCTCTAAACTAGCCAATTCACTTTTATTTTTATGGACAATTACTGGTTTTGGCCTTTCTATTTTATGTCCAACTTTACTACTTGATTCAGCTACATCTTCTTCTTGAGATTCACTAGTAGCCCAATTTTGAGGGACTTCCATGGTTTTGGAAAATTTCGGAGGCTGAGATTCTCTCTTCTTCTTCTCTCTTTATCCTCCCTCTTCTGTCTATCTGTTGTTTTTTCATCATATAATAATTTAAGATTGGCAAGAATTAATTCACTATGGCAACCTAGATCATCAAGTACTTCTTCGGCATGTGCACACCAGGTGGTTAGATAATTACCGATCTGGTAAGTCTGATCAAAATCATTTGTATTCTATGCATTCTACTCTATCAAGGAAGCACAGTCAACACGAGTTACTGGTTGTCTGGATGATGAAGAGGTTGTACAGAACTTTTTACAAGGAAGCCACTTTCCACCTTTGATAAACCGACGATTGGCATATTTCCATTCTTCAACCGCAGGAAAATGACCTATACGATGCATTTTATTTACAGGAAGGAAAGGTTTTGACTCGGGTATATACAACTCATTAGAAGACAACTAAGGCTCAGCAGGGCTGACTTCTTCAATTGTTGGCCAATCATTACTACTAGATGGTACTTCACTTGGAGCAATAGGAAAGACATGTCTTTTTGGCCTGGTTACTGGTCGAGGCGCTTTTGGTCTTGGAGGAATCAACTTTACTTGGCCATTATCTATAGCGACTCTTTTTAATTTTGACTCATGCTTCTTTTCATCAGCGATGGATTTGTATTGGAAATACCAATTGCCGGGTAGTTCAGAAGGGTCATACAACACTCCTTCAACCTGTGCATTAGATAGACCAACTGTAACACAGTCTTTCAGGACAGGTTGTTTCAGCTTTGTATGTGAAGTGTTTGTCAGCTGAAATGAAGCTTGTTCTATTACAGAAAGATATTCACTATCCTCAGCCATATTTAAACCTTGAACTCCAGTCAACAATTTCCAACAATCTTTTAAATGAGCATCATTTAAACTAATAGAATAATCAGGATATATAGTCCCATACTGACATCCTGTGGACATATTTCCCATTATGGTTCTGATCCTAGCATTATCATAGGATTGATGACGGGTGTCGAACAATTCAACAATGCAAGGGGTATCTATTCCATGACGAAATAATGGTGCTAGACCTATCCTTATACCTCCAAAATGAAGATAATAATATTTTCCCTCCTTAACATACTGTATGAACTTCTTTATCTCATCATCAGAGAATAGATTTAAAGCAAGGATTTGAACAGATGGTCCTGAAATCTTTATTGTAATTTCTACCTCCAAAAAATTCTTTCGTTTCAACACAAAATTCATAGGCAGTTTATAAATATCAGTAGCATGCAAAGCAGGAGGAGTCCAGTTTGCAAGGTTCTCAACTATCTCATGATTTTCATTTTCAGCGATTTCAGACTCATTGGACCTTGATGAGACTTCAATAATAACTTTGTGATCAATGGAAGAGAATGAGCGTAAAAGATTTGCATGTTTTATAAACTAAATTAGAGGCCGACTAAAGAAGCTTTTATCTACTCAGCACAATGTAAAACAAAGAGGCTTTTCGAAGGCTACCTGGTTTTCTTTAGGCTCTGTCTGTAGTTTACAAACTCAGGACTAAGAGTCAAAATTAAAAAGAGTCGCTATAGATAATGGCCAAGTAAAGTTGATTCCTCCAAGACCAAAAGCGCCTCGACCAGTAACTAGGCCAAAAAGATATGTCTTTCCTATTGCTCCAAGTGAAGTACCATCTAGCAGTAATGATTGGTCAACAATTGAAGAAGTCAGCCCTACTGAGCCTCAGTTGTCTTCTATTGAGTTGTATATACATGAGTCAAAACCTTTCCTTCCTGTAAATAAAATGCATCGTATAGGTTATTTTCCTCCTGTTGAAGAATGGCAATATGCCAATCATCGCTTTGTTAAAGGTGGCAAGTGGCCTCCTCGTACAAAGTTCTCCACAACCTCTTCATCATCTAAACAACCAACCACACAAGCTGATTGTGCACCTCTCATAGAACACAATGCACAGAATCCGAACAATCAGCAGATAGACAGAAGAGGGAGGATAAAGAGAGAAGAAGAAGAGAAAAGAAGAAGAGAGAATCTCAGCCTCCGAAATTTTCCAAAACCATGGAAGTTCCTCAAAATTGGGCTACTAGTGAATCTCAAGAACAAGATGTAGCTGAATCAAGTAGTCAAGTTGGACATAAAATAGAAAGGCCAAAACCAGTAATTGTCCATAAAAATAAAAGTGAATTGGCTACTTTAGAGAATGTTGCTACTTTGTTTCCATCCTTTATAATGCCATCACTCAAAAAAGAAAATGTGTTTACAGAAGCCAAATACCCACGAGTAGAAGAAGATTTCTTTCCCACTAATTCATCTGGGTATCTTTTAGATTTGGATAAATCAAAGAATCCAAGTGAATCCATCAGGATTTGGATTGGTGCTTTATACCATATGCAAGTTGTCTCCAAATTAGATAACTATTCAATCTTCTTATTAGCAGAAAAAAGAATGGCTGGTATTGTGTATGATTGGTGGATGGGTGGAACAGCAGAAGAAAGAGTAAATGTTGCAGCCTCAGGGTTAGCTACTCTAGAAGTCCTTTTGCTTACACAATTTGTCCCTAAACCTGGAGATGAGAAGAAGCAGCTTATTACAGATTTAACAAGAATGGAATTAAAATACTTAAAGGATTTAGATAAATTTGGTTATGATTATATGTCAATAATATACAAAGCTAATCTGACCAATGATGTTACTCAGAAGATTTCCTTTTTGTCTAAGCTGCCAGGAAACCTAGGAGATATGATAATGAAAGATCTAGAAGTCCAGGGTAAAAAGATAGATCAAATCTACTGGATAGATCTTTTATTCAGGTGTCAGGAAAAAGTAAAACATTTGTGTTGGCAAAAACAAGTTCATAATGTCTCTCCAAATCTGAATGTCTGTCGTTCTGTATTACCATGGACACCCTTTAGGAAAAGAAGATCTAAAAAATATGGTAAATACAGACCAAAGTGTGTGGCAAATCCAAGAATACCATTCAGAAAATTCAAGTATATCAAAAAGAGAAAACAGCCCAAAAGAGACAATGCTTGCTTTATCTGTAAGCAAGAAGGACATTTTTCTCGCAAGTGTCCAAAAAGTTCTTCTAATAAATTAAAAGCCTGTATAGAGTTTGAAGAGTTTGTAGATAATTGGTCAGTTTTCGATTCTCAAGATGAAGTGTCCGATGTATATATTTTGACAGACGCTTCTTTGTCAGATAGTGAAGATTTTCCCGATGTCAGTCAGAAAATGAATATATGTTATGGTGAATGGGAAAGTGAACCCAGTGAATAAGGGCTTCATTACAGTGATAAATATGATTCAGAAGATTCTACATAAGAATACTCAGATGACACTTCAGTTGATACTGTTATCACCACAGATGCTAAGAATGTCACCCCCGTTTTAGATTCCCTATCTCCACAACCCATGGTGAATTCTTTTTTTCCATATCCAAAAACAGTTGCGTCATCCTCCTCATCACTTCCTATAAATACTACTGCTCTTGCTGATGAAAATTCTTTTCTCAAAAAGATTGTCAAATCCAATAACCTGTTGTATATTCTCATTGAAGTTCAAGTGAAAGTTGAATGCATAGTTGTTGATGCTTTTATTGACACAGGTGGCTCTAATAATCTTGCACGACCATCTCTCTTTAAAGGGTTATGGAAACCCCTACAGAATATTCTTGTCTCCGAAACTATTGGCGGATCAGTCAATCTCACCCACTATATAGATAATGTTTCTTTGAAATTTGGGGGGAGTATTATCAAAATCTTTGCCATACAGCATTATGATGCTTCAGCCAGTTTGTTTCTAGGAATGCCATTTATTAATTCAGTATTGCTTGTTACTATCAGTGAGGACAAAATCATTTGCAATAAAAAAAAGAAAGCAGTTGCAGTTCCTAGGCTAACTTTGGCAAATTCTGAAGCAAGAAGAGAGCAGAGTCAAAAGAAAGTAGGTTTAAGGAAAACAAAGAATGTGTCTCATGATTGGAAAGAAGGGTTACAGATCTATGAGGCTAAATCTCAACCTACTCCGAAAGCCAATAGAAACCCTGATTGGTCACCAGATCAAGTCAGAATATATGAGGAATTGTTAAAATGTTGTTCCAACAATCCTCAAGCTTTCTGGCAAGTTGAAAGTCCACAACAAGAAATTATTACGTTGCATGACAATGGGGTAACTGGTAAGTTAATACCTTGTACCCCTGCTGAAGAAAAAGAAATGAGAACGCAGATTGAAGAACTGTTAGAGCTTCAACTTATTGAACGAAGTGGATCTCATTACTCTTGTTCTGCATTCCTTGTTAGAAATCATTACGAAATAGTTCGTGGGAAAGATAGGATGGTTATCAACTATAAACCTTTAAATGCCATCACTAAAAGTTTTAATTATCCTATGCCCAGGCAAGAGACGATAATACAGAAAATCCAGAGTAGTAAGATTTTCAGCAAGTTTGATATGAAATCGGGATACTATCAGATTCAAATTGCTGAAGAAGATCGTCATAAAACTGCTTTCACATGTCCTGTTGGTTTCTTTCAATGGAGAGTTGTTCCATTCGGTTTGAAGAACGCTCCTGCTTTCTTCCAGAGAAGAATGGACCATATCTTCAGTAAACATGATTTTATTGTTGTGTATATAGATGACATTCTTGTACGTAGTCCAGATTTAGAAACACATTTGAAGCATCTACAAGTGTTTCTTGAAGAAGCAAAAACACATGGTCTTGTGTTATCAGAGAAGAAAATTCTTCTTTTTCAAGACAACATTGATTTTCTTGGAATTCATGTTGGTCATGGTCAAATTCAGATGCAGCCACATGTTTTGACAAAACTTTCTGAATTTCCTGATCAGTTGACAGATGCAAAAATGATTCAAATATTTTTAGGAATTCTAAATTATGTACATAAATATCTTCCTAATCTTTCAGAGAAAACAACTCTTATCCGTCAGCATCTACATTCTGGATGGTCACCTGAAGCAACTAAAGTAGTCCAGCTCTTAAAGGCAGAATGTAAGCATCTCCCAGCCCTGAAACCACCAGGTAATGGTTTTTTAATTTTACAGACAGATGCTTCAGACAATTTTTGGGCAGCCGCACTTTTTGAACGAAAGGGAGAAGGAGAAAAAATAGAAGAAGTTCTTTGTGCTTATGCTTCGGGAGAATTTTTAAAACATCAAAAGAATTATTTTCCCGCTGAAAAGGAAACTCTTGCCATCTTTAATGGAATCCAGAAGTTTGAAATTTATCTTGCTCCAGCAAAGTTTTTAATTAGAACAGATTCCATGAACTTTAAATATTTTCTGAATGCAAAGATATCAAAACAGTTAGGTCGTGGCAGATTGTTAGCATGGAAAATGTGGTTCCAAATGTATGAGTTTGATGTTGAATGGATTCCGGGAAATTATAATTTTCTAGCAGATGCTTTGACCAAGGAAATGAACAAGGTTCATGTGCATAGGAATGAAATATTCGACCTTTCAGGCAAAACCCCTGCTGATGACAATTTTGAAACGTTTGTTCAAAGGTTCCGAATTTTGGAATTTTTGTTAGAAGATGTTACTCAAGAAATTAAAAAGCTGATTGGCTTACGTTTGAGAAGAAACCAATGGATTCAAACATGCCAAGCTTGGCAACATAAGAATGTTGGTGTTTTTCTAAATCTTGATGAAGAATTGGTAAAGGTTTATCCTCTGCCAAACCTGAAAGTGAAAGTTTATTTCAAACTGCTTGATGAGACATGGAATAGTCACTACACAGAAGAAACGATCAAAGTTTTAAAGACTTTGAATTATTATCAAATGATTGGTGGAATTGATTTCTCTGTTGTTGTTTATGTCTCGACAAAAATGCTAGATCTTGAGGAAATCAATATGAATGAATTGGTTGAACGTTTTTTGAAATCACTCAGGATTCCTAATTTATTTGAAGAATTAGATGTTGCCTTCTTACAACAAGTGGATGAAAATTTTGTAGCCACTGAATTTTTCCCACAATATGAACTGTTCCAACCGTTTGCTGATTGGGAAATCAAAAATGGCAGATGTCAGAAGAGAGTTCAAGTTCGAGCTTCTCAGTGTATTGAAAGAACACTTCAGTATCTCAGAACTTTCTCAGAACCATGGGATTATAAGAGCATGGATTTTAGAAACCCCATAGTTCCTAATCCTTTCTCATAGGTGTATGGATCAAATAGCATAATAGAATCTACACTGACATAAAATCCAGAAGAGATTAAAAATGTTTCAAGTTGGCTTCAAGAATTTCATGCCTTGAAGTTACCAGAAAAAGTGTCATTAATCAAAACACTAGAGCCAAAGCAAGGAATATGTGGGGTAATGAGATTGATAATCAATCAAAAGGAACTAATCACAATTAGTAAATCTACAGGATGTTGGACTGAAGATGTAGTATGCCTTATAAATCTGTTGTTATCAAAGAGGGTATGCTCATCCATGATGTTCGAATTAGGATGGCAAGAGAAAGGAAACATCAGTCATCAATGTAAATTATGGGTACAAGCTGCTATAGAGCAAGGTGTCAGCATGTTTCAAATATTCAAGTGGGAATTATTGGATGGTGTTGAGTTGGCAGTTCAGTCCTTGCCCGACTTTAGAAAAAGCAAGAAAGATTCTTTTCTTGGCATCGAAATTGATCCATTCGCTAATGTGAACAAATGGAATAAGGATGATTATCTCTTCCCTCAAAAAAGTTTAAGAAAATCATCTGACTCTATAAAGTTTCATATGGGACAATCCTCAAAAGCAACATTCGACAGCGGACAAAGTTCACATGCACTTCAGAAAGAAGAATCTTCAATAGTGATATCTGACTCTAAAGGAAAAGCAAAAGTGTGGGACGAAAAGGAAACAGTATTTGTTGATGTGTATCAAGATGCTCAAGTACAGAATGACCCCACTTGGGAGAAGGAATATCTATCGTGGCTTACATCTTCATGGGAAAAGCCTAAAGAAATGTTGTCAAAGCTAACGTCCTCATGGGAACGACAACGGACTCCACCAGATTCAGATTTTGAAGCAGATTTTGTTAGTGCATCTTCTTTTTTATCATGCATCTTGAATTATTGTACTAAGAGAATATTGAGCAGACACCATCATGACTAAGTAATGTCAGACAAGGACCCTCAATTATTCTCATGAGCCTTATAAATAGGTGTGTTGTAGATAGTTTAGGCATCGCGTGCTTAGTGTGAGTGTGTGTTTGTATTCTGAGCTCTCAAAGACCAGAGACTAGCAAGCTCTAATCTCTTGAGGCTTAACTTGGTATGTAACATTTTGCTTCAATTAATATTGAAGCTTGTTGGGCCGCCAGTCTGAGGACTGTTCTATTCCAAGATCCTCTAATGAGTGAGATTGTAAGGCACGTTGGAGAAGCGAAAGGGTCTCGTTAGTCCATGCATATCTCAGGTTGATGTGAGGAAGTTTTCCTTTAAGCGTCCACTTCAAAGGTTCAAGTAAGTTACTGAGTCCATCATTCATTTATTCACTCACACTCAAACACACGATGCCTAAACTATCTACAACACACCTATTTATAAGACTCATGAGAATAATTGAGGGTCCTTGTCTGACATTACTTAGTCATGACGGTGTCTGCTCAATATTCTCTTAGTACAATAATTCAAGATGCATGATAAAAAAGAAGACGCACTAACAAAATATGCTTGCACTTTAGTCACTATCAAAATCTGCTTCAAAATCCGAATCTGGTGGAGTCCTTTGTCGTTCCCATGAGGACGTTAGCTTTGACAACATTTCTTCTGGCTTTTCCAATGAAGATGTAAGCCATGATAGATATTCCTTCTCCCAAGTGGGGTCATTTTGTACTTGAGCATCTTGATACACATCAACAAATATTGTTTCCTTTTCGTCCCATACTTTTGCTTTTCCTTTAGAGTTAGATATCACTATTGAAGATTCTTCTTTCTGAGGTGCATGTGAACTTTGTCCGCTGTCGAATGTTGCTTTTGAGGATTGTCCCATATGAAACTTTATAGATTCAGATGATTTTCTTAAACTTTTTTGAGGTAAGAGATAAGCATCCTTATTCCATCTATTCACATAAGCGAATGGATCAATTTCAATGCCAAGAAAAGAATATTTCTTGCTTTTTCTAAAGTCGGGCAAGGACTGAATTGCCAACTCAACACCATCCAATAATTCCCACTTGAATATTTGAAACATGCTGACACCTTGCTCTATGGCCGCTTGTACCCATAATTTACATTGATGACTAATGTTTCCTTTTTCTTGCCATCCTAATTCGAACATCATGGATGAGCATACCCTATTTGATAACAACAGATTTATAAGGCATACTACATCTTCAGTCCAACATCCTGTAGATATACTAATTGTGATTAGTGCCTTTTGGTTGATTATCAATCTCATTACCCCACATCTTCCTTTCTTTGGCTCTAGTGTTTTGATTAATGACACTTTTTCTGGTAACTTCAAAGCATGAAATTCTTGAACCCAACTTGAAACCTTTTTAATCTCTTCTGGATTTTCTGCGAGTGTAGATTCTATTATGCTATTTGTTCCATACACCTGTGAGAAAGGATTAGGAACTATGGGGTTTCTTAAATCCATGCTCTAATAATCCCATGGTTCTGAGAAAGTTCTGAGATACTGAAGTGTACTTTCAATACACTGAGAAGCTCGAACTTGAACTTTCTTCTGACATCTGCCATTTTTGATTTCCCAATCAACAAACGGTTGGAACAGTTCATATTGTGGGAAAGAGTCAGTGGCTACAAAATTTTCATCCACTTGTTGTAAGAAGGCGGCATCTAATTCTTCAAATAAATCAGGAATCCTGAGTGATTTCAAAAAACGTTCAACCAATTCATTCATATTGATTTCCTCAAGATCTAGCATTTTTTCTGAGACATAAGTAGCAACAGAGAAATCAATTCCACAAATCATTTGATAATAATTCAAAGTCTTTAAAACTTTGATCATTTCTTCTGTGTAGTGACTATTCCATGTGTCATCAAGCAGTTTGAAATAAACTTTCACTTTCAGGTTTGGCAGAGGATAAACCTTTACCAATTCTTCATCAAGATTTAGAAACACACCAACATTCTTATGTTGCCAAGCTTGGCATATTTGAATCCATTGGTTTCTTCTCAAACGTAAGCCAACCAGATTTTTAATTTCTTGAGTAACATCTTCTAACAGAAATTCCAAAATTCGGAACATTTGAACAAACGTTTCAAAATTGTCATCAGCAGGGGTTTTGCCTGAAAGGCCGAATATTTCATTCCTATGCACATGAACCTTATTCATTTCCCTAGTCAAAGTATCTGCTAGAAAATTAGAATTTCCCAGAATCCATTCAACGTCAAACTCATGCATTTGGAACCACATTTGCCATGCTAACAATCTTCCACGAGCTAACTGTTTTGATATCTTTGCATTCATAAAATATTTAAAGTTCATGGAATCTGTTCTAATTAAAAACTTTGTTGGAGCAAGATAAATTTCAAACTTATGAATTCCATTAAAGATGGAAAGAGTTTCCTTTTCAGCGGGAAAATAATTCTTTTGATGTTTTAAAAATTCTCCCGAAGCATAAGCACAAAGAACTTCTTCTGTTTTTTCTCCTTCTCCCTTTCGTTCAAAAAGTGCGGCTGCCCAAAAATTGTCTGAAGCATTTGTCTGTAAAATTAAAAAACCATTACCTGGCAGTTTCAGGGCTGAGAGATGCTTACATTCTGCCTTTATGAGCTGAAATGCTTTAGTTCCTTCAGGTGACCATCCGGAATGTAGATGCTGACGGATAGGAGTTGTTTTCTCTGAAAGATTAGGAATATATTTATGTACATAATTTAGAATTCATAAAAATCTTTGAATCATTTTTACATCTGTCAACTGATCAGGAAATTCAGAAAGTTTTGTCAAAACATGTGGCTACATCTGAATTTGACCATGACCAACATGAATTCCAAGAAAATCAATGTTGTCTTAAAAAAGAAGCATTTTCTTCTCTGATAACACAAGACCATGTGTTTTTGCTTCTTCAAGCAACACTTGTAGATGCTTCAAATGTGTTTCTAAATCTATACTATGTACAAGAATGTCATCTATATACACAACAATAAAATCATGTTTACTGAAGATATGGTCCATTCTTCTCTGAAAGAAAGCAGGAGTGTTCTTCAAACCAAATGGAACAACTCTCCATTGAAAGAATCAGGCAGGACACGTGAAAGCAGTTTTATGGCGATCTTCTTCTTTAATCTGAGCCTGATAATATCCCGATTTCATATCAAATTTTCTAAAGATCTTACTACCTTGGATTTTCTGCATTATAGTCTCTTGTCTGGGCATAGAATAATTAAAACTTTTATTTATGGCATTCAATGGTTTATAGTTAATAACCATCCTATCTTTTCCACGGACTATTTCGGAATGATTCCGAACAAGAAATGCAGAAGAGGAATAATGAGATCCACTTTGTTCAATAAGTTTAAGATCTAACAGTTCTTCAATCTGCTTTCTCATTTCTTTTTCTTCTGCAGGGGTGCAGGGTATCATCTTACCAGTTACCCCATTTTCATGCAACGTGATAATTTCTTGTTGAGGGCTTTCAACTTGCCAAAAAGCTTGAGGATTGTTAGAACAACATTTTAGCAATTCCTCATATATTCTGACTTGTTCTGGTGACTAATCAGGATTTCTATTGGCTTTCTGAGTAGGTTGAGTTTCAGCCTCATAAATTTGTAAAACTTCTTTCCAATCATGAGACTCATTCTTTGATTTCTTTATACCTACTTTCTTTTGACTCTGCTCTCTTCTCGCTTCAGAATTCGCCAAAGTTAGCCTAGGAACTGCAACTGCTTTCTTTTTTATATTGCAAATGATTTTGTCCTCACTGATAGTAACAGGGAATACTGAATTAATAAATGGCATTCCTAGAAACAAACTGGCTGAAGCATCAAAATGTTGTATGGCAGAGATTTTGATAATACCTCCCCCAAGTTTCAAAGAGACATTGTCTACATAATGGGTGAGATTGACCGAACCACCAATAGTTTCTGAGACTAAAATATGTTGTATAGGTTTCCATAAACCTTTAAAGAGAGATGGTCGTTATTAGAGCCACCAGTGTCAATAAAAGCATCAACAGCTATCCATTCAACTTTCACTTGAACTTCAACTGGGATATACAGCAGGTTATTGGATTTGACAATCTTTTTTAGAAAAGCATGTTCATCGGCAAGAGCAGTAGTATTTACAGGAAGTGATGAGGAGGATGACGCAACTGTTTTTGGATATGGACAAAAAGAATTCACCATGGGTTGTGGAGATAGGGAATCTAAAACGGGGGTGACATTCTTAGAGTCTGTGGTAATAACAGTGTCAACTGAAGAGTCATCTGAGTATTCTTTAGTAGAATCTTCTGAATCATATTCATCACTGTAATGAAGCTCTTGTTCACTGGGTTCACTTTCGCATTCACCATAACTTATATTCATTTTCTGACTTACATCAGGAAAATCTTCAATATTTGACAAAGAAGCGTCTGTCAAAATATATACATCGGACACTTCATCTTGAGAATCGACAACTGACCAATTATCTACAAACTCTTCAAACTCTATACAGGCTTTTAATTTATTAGAAGAACTTTTTGGACACTTGCGAGCAAAATGTCCTTCTTGCTTACAGATAAAGCAAGCATTATCTCTTTTGGGTTGTTTTCTCTTTTTGATATACTTGAATTTTCTGAATGGTCTTCTTGGATTTTCCACACGCTTTGGTCTGTATTTACCATATTTTTTAGATCTTATTTTCCTAAAGGGAGTCCATGATAATACAGAACGACAGACATTCAGATTTGGAGAGACATTATGAACCTGTTTTTGCCAACACAAATATTTTACTTTTTCCTGACACCTGAATAAAAGATCTATCCAATATATTTGATCTATCTTTTTAACCTGGACTTCTAGATCTTTCATTATCATATCTCCTAGGTTTCCTGGCAGCTTAGACAAAAACGAAATCTTCTAAGTAACATCATTGGTCAGATTAGCTTTGTATATTATTGACATATAATCATAACCAAATTTATCTAAATCCTTTAAGTCTTTTAATTCCATTCTTGCTAAATTTGTAATAAGCTGCTTCTTCTCATCTCCAGGTTTAGGGACAAATTGTGTAAGCAAAAGGACTTCTAGAGTAGCTAACCCTGAAGCTGCAACATTTACTCTTTCTTCTGTTGTTCCACCCATCCACCCATCCACCAATCATACACAATACCAGCCATTCTTTTTTCTGATAATAAGAAGATTGAATAGTTATCTAATTTGGAGACAACTTGCATCTGGTATAAATCACCAATCAAAATCCTGATGTATTCACCTGGATTCTTTGATTTATCCAAATCTAAAACATACCCAGATGAATTAGTGAGAAACAAATCTTCTTCTACTCGTGGGTATTCGGCTTCTATAAACACATTTGCTTTTTGGAGTGATGTCATTATAAAGGATGGAAACAAAGTAGCAGCATTCTCTAAACTAGCTAATTCACTTTTATTTTTATGGACAATTACTGGTTTTGGCCTTTCTATTTTATGTCCAACTTTACTACTTGATTCAGCTACATCTTCTTCTTGATATTCACTAGTAGCCCAATTTTGAGGGACTTCCATGGTTTTGGAAAATTTCGGAGGCTGAGATTCTCTCTTCTTCATTTCTCTTCTTCTTCTCTCTTTATCCTCCCTCTTCTGTCTCTCTGTTGTTTTTTCATCATGTAATAATTTAAGATTGACAAGAATTAATTCACTCTGGCAACCTAGATCATCAAGTACTTCTTCGGCATGTGCACACCAGGTGGTCAGATAATTACCGATCTCGTAAGTTTGATCCAAATAATTTGTATTCTGTGCATTCTTCTCTATCACAGAATCACAGTCAGCACGAGTTACTGGTTGTCTGGATGATGAAGAGGTTGTACAGAACTTTGTACGAGGAGGCCACTTGCCACCTTTGACAAACCGACGATTGGCATATTTCCATTCTTCAACAGCAGGAAAATGACCTATACGATGCATTTTATTTACAGGAAGGAAAGGTTTTGACTCGGGTATATACAACTCATTAGAAGACAACTGAGGCTCAGCAGGGCTGACTTCTTCAATTGTTGACCAATCATTACTGCTAGATGGTACTTCACTTGGAGCAATAGGAAAGACATATCTTTTTGGCCTGGTTACTGGTCGAGGCGCTTTTGGTCTTGGAGGAATCAACTTTACTTGGCCATTATCTATAGCGACTCTTTTTAATTTTGACTCATGCTTCTTTTCATCAGCAATGGATTTGTATTGGAAATACCAATTGCCGGGTAGTTCAGAAGGGTCATACAACACTCCTTCAACCTGTGCATTAGATAGACCAACTGTAACACAGTCTTTCAGGACAGGTTGTTTCAGCTTTGTATATGCAGTGTTTGTCAGCTAAAATGAAGCTTGTCCTATTACAGAAAGATATTCACTATCCTCAGCCATATTTAAACCTTGAACTCCAGTCAACAATTTCCAACAATCTTTTAAATGAGCATCATTTAAACTAATAGAATAATCAGGATATATAGTCCCATACTGACATCCTGTGGACAGATTTCCCATTATGGTTTTGATCCTAGCATTATCATAGGATTGATGACGGGTGTCGAACAATTCAACAATGCAAGGGGTATCTATTCCATGACGAAATAATGGTGCTAAACCTATCCTTATACCTCCAAAATGAAGATAATAATATTTTCCCTCCTTAACATACTGTATGAACTTCTTTATCTCATCATCAGAGAATAGATTTAAAGCAAGGATTTGAACAGATGGTCCTGAAATCTTTATTGTAATTTCTACCTCCTTCAAAAAATTCTTTCGTTTCAACACAAAATTCATATGCAGTTTATAAATATCAGTAGCATGCAAAGCAGGAGGAGTCCAGTTTGCACGGTTCTCAACTATCTCATGATTTTCATTTTTAGCGATTTCAGACTCATTGGACCTTGATGAGACTTCAATAATAACTTTGTGATCAATGGAAGAGAATGAGCGTAAAAGATTTGCATGTTTTATAAACTAAACTAGAGGCCGACTAAAGAAGCTTTTATCTACTCAGCACAATGTAAAACAAAGAGGCTTTTCGAAGGCTACCTGGTTTTCTTTAGGCTCTGTCTGTAGTTTACAAACTCAGGACTAAGAGTCAAAATTAAAAAGAGTCGCTATAGATAATGGCCAAATAAAGTTGATTCCTCCAAGACCAAAAGCGCCTCGACCAGTAACTAGGCCAAAAAGATATGTCTTTCATATTGCTCCAAGTGAAGTACCATCTAGCAATAATGATTGGTCAACAATTGAAGAAGTAAGCCCTACTGAGCCTCAGTTGTCTTCTATTGAGTTGTATATACCTGAGTCAAAACCTTTCCTTCCTGTAAATAAAATGCATCGTATAGGTTATTTTCCTCCTGTTGAAGAATGGAAATATGCCAATCATCGCTTTGTTAAAGGTGGCAAGTGGCCTCCTCGTACAAAGTTCTCCACAACCTCTTCATCATCTAAACAACCAACCACACAAGCTGATTGTGCACCTCTCATAGAACACAATGCACAGAATCCGAATGATTTGGATCAGACTTACCAGATCGATAATTATCTGACCACCTGGTGTGCACAGGACGAAGAAGTACTTGATGATCTAGGTTGCCAAAGTGAATTAATTCTTTCCAATCTTAAATTATTACATGATGAACAAACAGCAGATAGACAGAAGAGTGAGGATAAAGAGAGAAGAAGAAGATAGAATTTCAGCCTCTGAAATTTTCCAAAACCATGGAAGTTCCTCAAAATTGGGCTACTAGTGAATCTCAAGAAGAAGATGTAGTTGAATCAAGTAGTCAAGTTGGACATAAAATAGAAAGGCCAAAACCAGTAATTGTCCATAAAAATAAAAGTGAATTGGCTACTTTAGAGAATGTTGCTACTTTGTTTCCATCCTTTATAATGCCATCACTCCAAAAAGCAAATGTGTTTACAGAAGCCAAATACCCACGAGTAGAAGAAGATTTGTTTCCCACTAATTCATCTGGGTATGTTTTAGATTTGGATAAATCAAAGAATCCAGGTGAATCCATCAGGATTTGGATTGGTTCTTTATACCATATGCAAGTTGTCTCCAAATTAGGTAACTATTCAATCTTCTTATTAGCAGAAAAAAGAATGGTTGGTATTGTGTATGATTGGTGGATGGGTGGAACAGAAGAAGAAAGAGTAAATGTTGCAGCCTCAGGGTTAGCTACTCTAGAAGTCCTTTTGCTTACACAATTTGTCCTTGAACCTGGAGATGAGAAGAAGCAGCTTATTACAGATTTAACAAGAATGGGAAAAGACTTAAAGGATCTAGATAAATTTGGTTATGATTATATGTCAAAAATATACAAAGCTAATCTGATCAATGATGTTACTCAGAAGATTTCCTTTTTGTCAAAGCTGCCAGGAAACCTAGGAGATATGATAATGAAAGATCTAGATGTCCAGGGTAAAAAGATAGATCAAATCTACTGGATAGATCTTTTATTCATGTGTAAGGAAAAAGTAAAACATTTGTGTTGGCAAAAACAAGCTCATAATGTCTCTCCAAATCTGAATGTCTGTCGTTTTGTATTACCATGGACTCCCTTTAGGAAAAGAAGATCTAAAAAATATGGTAAATACAGACCAAAGCGTGTGGCAAATCCAAGAAGACCATTCAGAAAATTCAAGTATATCAAAAAGAGAAAACAGCCCAGAAGAGAGAATGCTTGCTTTATCTTTAAGCAAGAAGGACATTTTGCTCGCAAGTGTCCAAAAAGTTCTTCTAATAAATTAAAAGGCTGTATAGAGTTTGTAGAGTTTGTAGATAATTGGTCAGTTTTCGATTCTCAAGATGAAGTGTCCAATGTATATATTTTGACAGACGCTTGTTTGTCAGATAGTGAAGATTTTCCTGATGTCAGTCAGAAAATGAATATATGTTATGGTGAATGGGAAAGTGAACCCAGTGAACAAGGGCTTCATTACAGTGATGAATATGATTCAGAAGATTCTACAGAAGAATACTCAGATGACACTTCAGTTGATACTGTTATCACCACAGACTCTAAGAATGTCACCCCCGTTTTAGATTCCCTATCTCCACAACCCATGGTGAATTCTTTTTGTCCATATCCAAAAACAGTTGCGTCATCCTCCTCATCACTTCCTATAAATACTATTGCTCTTGCTGATGAAAATGCTTTTCTCAAAAAGATTGTCAAATCCAATAACCTGTTGTATATCCCCATTGAAGTTCAAGTGAAAGGTGAATAGATAGTTGTTGATGCTTTTATTGACACAGGTGGCTTTAATAATCTTGCACGACCATCTCTCTTTAAAGGGTTATGGAAATCCCTACAGCATATTCTTGTCTCTGAAAGTATTGGCGGATCAGTCAATCTCAACCACTATGTAGATAATGTTTCTTTGAAACTTGGGGGGAGTGTTATCAAAACATCTGCCATACGGCATTATGATGCTTCAGCCAGTTTGTTTCTAGGAATGCCATTTATTAATTCAGTATTGCCTGTTACTATCAGTGAGGACAAAATCATTTGCAATAAAAAAAATAAAGCAGTTGCAATTCCTAGGCTAACTTTGGCAAATTCTGAAGCAAGAAGAGAGCAGAGTCAAAAGAAAGTAGGTTTAAGGAAAACAAAGAATGAGTCTCATGATTGGAAAGAAGTGTTACAGATCTATGAGGCTAAATCTCAACCTACTCCGAAAGCCAATAGAAACCCTGATTGGTCACCAGATCAAGTCAGAATATATGAGGAATTGTTAAAATGTTGTTCCAACAATCCTCAAGCTTTTTGGCAAGTTGAAAGTCCGCAACAAGAAATTATTACATTGCAAGACAATGGGGTAACTGGCAAGTTAATACCTTGTACCCCTGCTGAAGAAAAAGAAATGAGAAAGCAGATTGAAGAACTGTTAGAGCTTCAACTTATTGAACGAAGTGGATCTCATTACTCCTGTTCTGCATTCCTTGTTAGAAATCATTCCGAAATAGTTCGTGGGAAAGATAGGATGGTTATCAACTATAAACCTTTAAATTCCATCACTAAAAGTTTTAATTATCCTATGCCCAGGCAAGAGACGATAATATAGAAAATCTAGAGTAGTAAGATTTTCAGCAAGTTTGATATGAAATCGAGATACTATCAGATTCAAATTGCTGAAGAATATCATCATAAAACTGCTTTCACATGTCCTGTTGGTTTCTTTCAATGGAGATTTGTTCCATTCGGTTTGAAGAATGCTCCTCCTTTGTTCCAGAGAAGAATGGACCATATCTTCAGTAAACATGATTTTATTGTTGTGTATATAGATGGCATTCTTGTACGTAGTCCAGATTTAGAAACACATTTGAAGCATCTACAAGTGTTTCTTGAAGAAGCAAAAACACATGGTCTTGTGTTATCAGAGAAGAAAATGCTTCTTTTTCAAGACAGCATTGATTTTCTTGGAATTCATGTTGGTCATGGTCAAATTTAGATGCAGCCACATGTTTTGACAAAACTTTCTGAATTTCCTGATCAATTGACAGATGTAAAAATGATTCAAAGATTTTTATGAATTCTAAATTATGTACATAAATATCTTCCTAATCTTTCAGAGAAAACAGCTCCTATCCGTCAGCATCTACATTCCGGATGGTCACCTAAAGCAACTAAAGCAGTCCAGCTCTTAAAGGCAGAATGTAAGCATCTCCCAGCCCTGAAACCGCCAGGTAATGGTTTTTTAATTTTACAGACAGATGCTTCAGACAATTTTTGGGCAGCCGCACTTTTTGAACGAAAGGGAGAAGGAGAAAAAACAGAAGAAGTTCTTTGTGCTTATGCTTCTGGAGAATTTTTAAAACATCAAAAGAATTATTTTCCCGCTGAAAAGGAAACTCTTGCCATCTTTAATGGAATCCAGAAGTTTGAAATTTATCTTGCTCCAGCAAAGTTTTTAATTTGAACAGATTCCATGAACTTTAAATATTTTATGAATGCAAAGATATCAAAACAGTTAGCTCGTGGAAGATTGTTAGCATGGCAAATGTGGTTCCAAATGTATGAGTTTGATGTTGAATGGATTCCGGGAAATTCTAATTTTCTAGCAGATGCTTTGACCAGGGAAATGAACAAGGTTCATGTGCATAGGAATGAAATATTCGGCCTTTCAGGCAAAACCCCTGCTGATGACAATTTTGAAACGTTTGTTCAAAGGTTCCGAATTTTGGAATTTCTGTTAGAAGATGTTACTCAAGAAATTAAAAAGCTGGTTGGCTTACGTTTGAGAATAAACCAATTGATTCAAAGATGCCAAGCTTGGCAACATAAGAATGTTGGTGTTTTTCTAAATCTTGATGAAGAATTGGTAAAGGTTTATCCTCTGCCAAACCTGAAAGTGAAAGTTTATTTCAAACTGCTTGATGACACATGGAATATTCACTACACAGAAGAAATGATCAAAGTTTTAAAGACTTTGAATTATTATCAAATGATTGGTGGAATTTATTTCTATGTTGTTGTTTATGTCTTGGCAAAAATGCTAGATCTTGAGGAAATCAATATGAATGAATTGGTTGAACGTTTTTTGAAATCACTCAGGATTCCTGATTTATTTGAAGAATTAGATGTTGCCTTCTTACAACAAGTGGATGAAAATTTTGTAGCCACTGACTCTTTCCCACAATATGAACTGTTCCAACCGTTTGCTGTTTGGGAAATCAAAAATGGCAGATGTCAGAAGAAAGTTCAAGTTCGAGCTTCTCAGTGTACTGAAAGAACACTTCAGTATCTCAGAACTTTCTCAGAACCATGGGATTATAAGAGCATGGATTTTAGAAACCCCATAGTTCCTAATCCTTTCTCACAGGTGTATGGAACAAATAGCATAAGAGAATCTACACTGGCAGAAAATCCAGAAGAGATTAAAAAGGTTTCAAGTTGGCTTCAAGAATTTCATGCCTTGAAGTTACCAGAAAAAGTGTAATTAATCAAAACACTAGAGCCAAAGCAAGGAAGATGTGGGGTAATGAGATTGATAATCAATCAAAAGGCACTAATCACAATTAGTATATCTACAGGATGTTGGACTGAAGATGTAGTATGCCTTATAAATCTACTGTTATCAAACAGGGTATGCTCATCCATGATGTTCGAATTAGGATGGCAAGAAAAATGAAACATCATTCATCAATGTAAATTATGGGTACAAGCTGCTATAGATCAAGGTGTCAGCATGTTTCAAATATTCAAGTGGGAATTATTGGATGGTGTTGAGTTGGCAGTTCAGTCCTTGCCCGACTTTAGAAAAAGCAAGAAAGATTCTTTTCTTGGCATCAAAATTGATCCATTCGCTTATGTGAACAAATGGAATAAGGATGATTATCTCTTCCCTCAAAAAAGTTTAAGAAAATCATCTGACTCTATAAAGTTTCATATGGGACAATCCTCAAAAGCAACATTTGACACCGGAAAAAGTTCACATGCACCTCAGAAAGAAGAATCTTCAATAGTGATATCTGACTCTAAAGGAAAAGCAAAAGTATGGGACGAAAAGGAAATAGTATTTGTTGATGTGTATCAAGATGCTCAAGTACAGAATGACCCCACTTGGGAGAAGGAATATCTATCGTGGCTTACATCTTCATGGGAGAAGCCAGAAGAAATGTTGTCAAAGCTAACATCCTCATTGGAACGACAACGGACTCCACCAGATTCGGATTTTGAAGCAGATTTTGATAATGACTAAAGTGCAAGCAGATTTTGTTAGTGCATCTTCTTTTTTATCATGCATCTTGAATTATTGTACTAAGAGAATATTGAGCAGACACCGTCATGACTAAGTAATGTCAGACAAGGACCCTCAATTATTCTCATGAGCCTTATAAATAGGTGTGTTGTAGATAGTTTAGGCATCGTGTGTTTTAGTGTGAGTGTGTGTTTGTATTTTGAGCTCTCAAAGACCAGAGACTAGCAAGCTCTAATCTCTTGAGGCTTAACTTGGTATGTAACATTTTGCTTATATTAATATTGAAGCTTGCTGGGCCGCCAGTCTGAGGTCTGTTCTGTTCCAAGATCATCTTAAGGAGTGAGATTGTAAGGCGCGTTGGAGAAGCGAAAGGGCCTCGTTAGTCCGCGCATATCTCAGGTTGATGTGAGGAAGTTTGCCTTTAAGCGTCCACTTCAAAGGTTCAAGTAAGTTAATGAGTCCATCATTCATTTATTCACTCACACTCAAACACACGATTCCTAAACTATCTACAACACACCTATTTATAAGTCTCATGAGAATAATTGAGGGTCCTTGTCTGACATTACTTAGTCATGACGGTGTCTACTCAATATTCTCTTAGTACAATAATTCAAGATGCATGATAAAAAAGAAGACGCACTAACAAAATCTGCTTGCACTTTAGTCACTATCAAAATCTGCTTCAAAATCCGAATCTGGTTGAGTCCTTTGTCGTTCCCATGAGGACGTTAGCTTTGACAACATTTCTTCTGGCTTTTCCAATGAAGATGTAAGCCACGATAGATATTCCTTCTCCCAAGTGGGGTCATTTTGTACTTGAGCATCTTGATACACATCAACAAATACTATTTCCTTTTCGTCCCATACTTTTGCTTTTCCTTTAGAGTCAGATATCACTATTGAAGATTCTTCTTTCTGAGGTGCATGTGAACTTTGTCCACTGTCGAATGTTGCTTTCTAGGATTGTCCCATATGAAACTTTATAGAGTCAGATGATTTTCTTAAACTTTTTTGAGGTCAGAGATAATCATCCTTATTCCATCTATTCACATAAGCGAATGGATCAATTTCAATGCCAAGAAAAGAATCTTTCTTGCTTTTTCTAAAGTCGGGCAAGGACTGAATTGCCAACTCAACACCATCCAATAATTCTCACTTGAATATTTGAAACATGCTGACACCTTGGTCTATAGTAGCTTGTACCCATAATTTACATTGATGACTAATGTTTCCTTTTTCTTGCCATCCTAATTTGAACATCATGGATGAGCATACCCTGTTTGATAACAACAGATTTATAAGGCATACTACATCTGCAGTCCAACATCCTGTAGATATACTAATTGTGATAAGTGCCTTTTGATTGATTATCAATCTCATTACCCCACATCTTCCTTTCTTTGGCTCTAGTGTTTTGATTAATGACACTTTTTCTGGTAACTTCAACGCATGAAATTCTTGAAGCCAACTTGAAACCTTTTTAATCTCTTCTGGATTTTCTGCGATTGTAGATTCTATTATGTTATTTGTTCCATACACCTGTGAGAAAGGATTAGGAACTATGGGGTTTCTAAAATCCATGCTCTAATAATCCCATGGTTCTGAGAAAGTTCTGAGATACTGAAGTGTTCTTTCAATACACTGAGAAGCTCGAACTTGAACTTTCTTCTGACATCTGCCATTTTTGATTTCCCAATCAGCAAACGGTTGGAACAGTTCATATTGTGGCAAAGAGTCAGTGGCTACAAAATTTTCATCCACTTGTTGTAAGAAGGCGGCATCTAATTCTTCAAATAAATCACGAATTCTGAGTGATTTCAAAAAACGTTCAACCAATTCATTCATATTGATTTCCTCAAGATCTAGCATTTTTGCCGAGACATAAGTAGCAACAGAGAAATCAATTCCACCAATCATTTGATAATAATTCAAAGTCTTTAAAACTTTGATCATTTCTTCTGTGTAGTGACTATTCCATGTGTCATCAAGCAGTTTGAAATAAACTTTCACTTTCAGGTTTGGCAGAGGATAAAACTTTACCAATTCTTCATCAAGATTTAGAAAAACACCAACATTCTTATGTTGCCAAGCTTGGCATCTTTGAATCCATTGGTTGCTTCTCAAGCGTAAGCCAACCAGCTTTTTAATTTCTTGAGTAACATCTTCTAACAGAAATTCCAAAATTCGGAACCTTTGAACAAACGTTTCAAAATTGTCATCTGCTAGAAAATTAGAATTTTCTGGAATCCATTCAACATCAAACTTATACATTTGGAACCACATTCGCCATGCTAACAATCTTCCACGAGCTAACTGTTTTGATATCTTTGCATTCATAAAATATTTAAAGTTCATGGAATCTGTTCTAATTAAAAACTTTGCTGGAGCAAGATAAATTTCAAACTTCTGGATTCCATTAAAGATGGCAAGAGTTTCCTTTTCAGCAGGAAAATAATTCTTTTGATGTTTTAAAAATTCTCCCGAAGCATAAGCACAAAGAACTTCTTCTGTTTTTTCTCCTTCTCCCTTTCGTTCAAAAAGTGCGGCTGCCCAAAAATTGTCTGAAGCATCTGTCTGTAAAATTAAAAAACCATTACCTGGCGGTTTAAGGGCTGGGAGATGCTTACATTCTGCCTTTAAGAGCTGGACTGCTTTAGTTGCTTCAGGTGACCATCCGGAATGTAGATGCTGACGGATAGGAGTTGTTTTCTCTGAAAGATTAGGAATATATTTATGTACATAATTTAGAATTCCTAAAAATCTTTGAATCATTTTTACATCTGTCAACTGATCAGGAAATTCAGAAAGTTTTGTCAAAACATGTGGCTGCATCTGAATTTGACCATGACCAACATGAATTCCAAGAAAATCAATGATGTCTTAAAAAAGAAGCATTTTCTTCTCTGATAACACAAGACCATGTGTTTTTGCTTCTTCAAGAAACACTTGTAGATGCTTCAAATGTGTTTCTAAATCTGGACTATGTAAAAGAATGTCCTCTATATACACAACAATAAAATCATGTTTACTGAAGATATGGTCCATTCTTCTCTGGAAGAAAGCAGGAGCGTTCTTCAAACTGAATGGAACAACTCTCCATTGAAAGAATCCAGCAGGACATGTGAAAGCAGTTTTATGGCGATCTTCTTCTTTAATCTGAACCTGATAATATCCAGATTTCATATCAAATTTGCTAAAGATCTTACTACCCTGGATTTTCTGCATTATAGTCTCTTGTCTGGGCATAGGATAATTAAAACTTTTAGTTATGGCATTCAATGGTTTATAGTTAATAACCATCCTATCTTTTCCACGGACTATTTCGGAATGATTCCGAACAAGAAATGCAGAAGAGGAATAATGAGATCCACTTTGTTCAATAAATTTAAGATCTTACAGTTCTTCAATCTGCTTTCTCATTTCTTTTTCTTCTGCAGGGGTGCAGGGTATCATCTTACCAGTTACCCCATTTTCATGCAATGTGATAATTTCTTGTTGAGGGTTTTCAACTTGCCAAAAAGCTTGAGGATTGTTAGAACAACATTTTAGCAATTCCTCATATATTCTGACTTGTTCTGGTGACCAATCAGGATTTCTATTGGCTTTCTGAGTAGGTTGAGTTTTAGCCTCATAAATTTGTTAAACTTCTTTCCAATCATGAGACTCATTCTTTGATTTCTTTATACCTACTTTCTTTTGACTATGCTCTCTTCTCGCTTCAGAATTCGCCAAAGTTAGCCTAGGAACTGCAACTGCTTTCTTTTTTATATTGCAAATGATTTTGTCCTCACTGATAGTAACAGGCAATACTGAATTAATAAATGGCATTCTTAGAAACAAACTGGCTGAAGCATCATAATGCTGTATGGCAGAGATTTTGATAATACTCCCCCCAAGTTTCAAATAGACATTGTCTACATAATGGGTGAGATAGACCGAACCACCAATAGTTTCTGAGACTAAAATATGTTGTAGAGGTTTCCATAAACCTTTAAAGAGAGATGTTCGTGCAAGATTATTAGAGCCACCAGTGTCAATAAAAGCATCAACAACTATCCATTCAACTTTCACTTGAACTTCAACTGGAATATACAGCAGGTTATTGGATTTAACAATCTTTTTTAGAAAAGCATGTTCATCGGCAAGAGCAGTAGTATTTACAGGAAGTGATGAGGAGGATGACGCAACTGTTTTTGGATATGGACAAAAAGAATTCACCATGGGTTGTGGAGACAGGGAATCTAAAACGGGGGTGACATTCTTAGAGTCTGTGGTAATAACAGTGTCCACTGAAGAGTCATCTAAGTATTCTTCTGTAGAATCTTCTGAATCATATTCATCACTGTAATGAAGCTCTTGTTCACTGGGTTCACTTTCCCATTCACCATAACATATATTCATTTTCTGACTGACATCAGGAAAATCTTCAATATCTGAGAAAGAAGCGTCTGTCAAAATATATACATCGGACACTTCATCTTGAGAATCGACAACTGACCAATTATCTACAAACTCTTCAAACTCTATACAGGCTTTTAATTTATTAGAAGAACTTTTTGGACACTGCCGAGCAAAATGTCCTTCTTGCTTACAGATAAAGCAAGCATTATCTCTTTTGGGTTGTTTTCTCTTTTTGATATACTTGAATTTTCTGAATGGTCTTCTTGGATTTGCCACACGCTTTGGTCTGTATTTACCATATTTTTTAGATCTTCTTTTCCTAAAGGGAGTCCATGGTAATACAGAACGACAGACATTCAAATTTGGAGAGACATTATGAACCTGTTTTTGCCAACACAAATATTTTACTTTTTCCTGACACCTGAATAAAAGATCTATCCAGTAGATTTGATCTATCTTTTTACCCTGGACTTCTAGATCTTTCATTATCATATCTCCTAGGTTTCCTGGCAGCTTAGACAAAAAGGAAATCTTCTGAGTAACATCATTGGTTAGATTAGCTTTGTATATTATTGACATATAATCATAACCAAATTTATCTAAATCCTTTAAGTCTTTTAGTTCCATTCTTGCTAAATCTGTAATAAGTTGCTTCTTCTCATCTCCAGGTGCAGGGACAAAATGTGTAAGCAAAAGGACTTCTAGAGTAGCTAACCCTGAGGCTGCAACATTTACTCTTTCTTCTGTTGTTCCACCCATCCACCAATCATACACAATACCAGCCATTCTTTTTTCTGCTAATAAGAAGATTGAATAGTTATCTAATTTGGAGACAACTTGCATCTGGTATAAAGCACCAATCCAAATCCTGATGGATTCACCTGGATTCTTTGATTTATCCAAATCTAAAACATACCCAGATGAATTAGTGGGAAACAAATCTTCTTCTACTCCTGGGTATTTGGCTTCTATAAACATATATGCTTTTTGGAGTGATGGCATTATAAAGGATGGAAACAAAGTAGCAGCATTCTCTAAAGTAGCCAATTCACTTTTATTTTTATGGACAATTACTGGTTTTGGCCTTTCTACTTTATGTCCAACTTTACTACTTGATTCAGCTACATCTTCTTCTTGAGAATCACTAGTAGTCTAATTTTGAGGGACTTCCATGGTTTTGGAAAATTTCGGAGGCTGGGATTCTCTCTTCTTCTTTTCTCTTCTTCTTTTCTATTTATCCTCCCTCTTCTGTCTATCTGTTGTTTGTTCATCATGTAATAATTTAATATTGGCAAGATTTAATTCACTCTGGCAACCTAGATCATCAAGTACTTCTTCGACATGTGCACACCAGGTGGTCAGATAATTATCGATCTGGTAAGTCTGATCCAAATCATTTGTATTCTATGCATTCTGCTCTATCAGGGGAGCACAATCAGCACGAGTGACTGGTTGTCTGGATGATCAAGAGGTTGTACAAAACTTTGTACGAGGAGGCCACTTGCCACCTTTGACAAACCGACGATTGGCATATTGCCATTCTTCAACAGCAGGAAAATGACCTATACGATGCATTTTATTTACAGGAAGAAAAGGTTTTGACTCAGGTATATACAACTCAGTAGAAGACAACTGAGGCTCAGACTGATTGACTTCTTCAATTGTGGACAAATCATTACTACTAGATGGAACTTCACTTGGAGCAATAGGAAAAACATATCTTCGAGGCCTGGTTATTGGTCGAGGCACTTTTGGTTTGGCAGGAATTAGTTTTACTTGACCATTATCTATGGAGACTCTTTTCAACTTTGACTCAGGCTTCTTTTCATCTGCAATTGACTTGTATTGGAAATACCAATTGCTTGGTAGTTCAGAAGGGTCATACAACACTCCTTCAACCTGTGCATTAGATAGACCAACTGTAACACAGTCTTTCAGGACAGGTTGTTTCAGCTTTGGATGTGCAGTGTTTGTCAGCTGAAATGAAGCTTGTCCTATTACAGAAATATATTCACTATCCTCAGCCATATTTAAACCTTGAACTCCAGTCAACAATTTCCAACAATATTTTAAATGACCATCATTTAAACTAATAGAATAATCAGGATATATAGTCCCATATTGACATCATGTGGACAGATTTCCCATTATGGTTCCGATCCTTGCATTATCATAGGATTGATGACGGGTGTTGAACAATTCAGCAATGCAAGGGGTATTTATTCCATGACGAAATAATGGTGCTAGAACTATCCTTATACCTCCAAAATGAAGATAATAATATTTTCCCTCCTTAACATATTGTCTGAACTTCTTTATCTCATCATCAGAGAATAGACTTAAAGAAAGGATTTGAACAGATGGTCCTGAAATCTTTATTGTAATTTCTACCTCTTTTAAAAAATTCTTTCGTTTCAACACAAAAGTCATAGGCAGTTTATAAATATCAGTAGCATGCAAAGCAGGAGGAGTCCAGTTTGCAGGGTTCTCAACTATCTCATGATTTTCATTTTCAGCGATTTTAGACTCATTGGACCTTGATGAGACTTCAGTAATAACTTTGCGATCAATGGAAGAGAATGAGCGTAAAATATTTGCCATGTTTTATAAACTAAACCAGAGGCTGACTAAAGGAGCGTTTATCTACTCAGCACAATGTAAAACAAAGATACTTTTCGAAGGTTGCCTGGCTTTCTTTAGGCTCTATCTATAGTTTACAAACTCAGGACTAGAATAGGGCTTTGATACCAATAAATGAATGATGGACTCAGTAACTTACATGAACCTTTGAACCTTACTTAAGAGCATATTGATACACATTAACAAATACTATTTCCTTTTCGTCCCATACTTTTGCTTTTCCTTTAGAGTCAGATATCACTATTGAAGATTCTTCTTTCTGAGGTGCATGTGAACTTTGTCCGGTGTCGAATGTTGATTTTGAGGACTGTCCCATATGAAACTTTATAGAGTCAGATGATTTTCTTAAACTTTTTTGAGGGAAGAGATAATCATCCTTATTCCATTTGTTCACATAAGCGAATTGATCAATTTCGATGCCAAGAAAAGAACCTTTCTTGTTTTTTCTAAAGTCGGGCAAGGACTGAACTGCCAACTCAACACCATCCAATAATTCCCACTTGAATATTTGAAACATGCTGACACCTTGCTCTATAGCAGCTTGTACCCATAATTTACATTTATGACTAATGTTTCCTTTTTCTTGCCATCCTAATTCGAACATCATGGATGAGCATACCTTGTTTGATAACAACAGATTTATAAGGCATACTACATCTTCAGTCCAACATCCTACAGATATACTAATTGTGATTAGTGCCTTTTGATTGATTATCAATCTCATTACCCCACATCTTCCTTGCTTTGGCTCTAGTGTTTTGATTAATGACACTTTTTTTGGTAACTTCAAGGCATGAAATTCTTGAAGCCAACTTGAAACCTTTTTAATCTCTTCTGGATTTTCTGCCAGTGTAGATTCTATTATGCTATTTATTCCATACACCTATGAGAAAGGATTAGGAACTATGGGGTTTCTAAAATCGATGCTCTGATAATCCCATGGTTCTGAGAAAGTTCTGAGATACTGAAGTGTTCTTTCAATACACTGAGAAGCTCGAACTTGAACTTTCTTCTGACATCTGCCATTCCCAATCAGTAAATGGTTGAAACAATTCATATTGTGGGAAAGAGTCAGTGGCTACAAAATTTTCATCCACTTGTTGTAAGAAGGCGGCATCTAATTCTTCAAATAAATCAGGAATCCTGAGTGATTTCAAAAAACGTTCAACCAATTCATTCATATTGATTTCCTCAAGATCTAGCATTTTTGCCGAGACATAAACAGCAACAGAGAAATCAATTCCACCAATCATTTGATAATAATTCAAAGTCTTTAAAACTTTGATCATTTCTTCTGTGTAGTGACTATTCCATGTGTCATCAAGCAGTTTGAAATAAACTTTCACTTTCAGGTTTGGCAGAGGATAAACCTTTACCAATTCTTCATCAAGATTTAGAAAAACTCCAACATTCTTATGTTTCCAAGCTTGGCATCTTTGAATCCATTGGTTTCTTCTCAAACGTAAGCCAACCAACTTTTTAATTTCTTGAGTAACATCTTCTAACAGAAATTCCAAAATTCGGAACCTTTGAACAAACGTTTCAAAATTGTCATCAGCAGGGGTTTTGCCTAAAAGGCCGAATATTTCATTCCTATGCACATGAACCTTGTTCATTTCCCTGGTCAAAGAATCTGCTAGAAAATTAGAATTTCCCGGAATCCATTCAACATCAAACTCATACATTTGGAACCACATTTGCCATGCTAACAATCTTCCACGAGCTAACTGTTTTGATATCTTTGCATTCATAAAATATTTAAAGTTCATGGAATCTGTTCTAATTAAAAACTTTACTGGAGCAAGATAAATTTCAAACTTCTGGATTCCATTAAAGATGGCAAGAGTTTCCTTTTCAGCGGGAAAATAATTCTTTTGATGTTTTAAAAATTCTCCCGAAGCATAAGCACAAATAACTTCTTCTGTTTTTTCTCCTTCTCCCTTTCGTTCAAAAAGTGTGGCTGCCCAAAAATTGTCTGAAGCATCTGTCTGTAAAATTAAAAAACCATTACCTGGCAGTTTCAGGGCTGGGAGATGCTTACATTATGCCTTTAAGAGTTGGACTGCTTTAGTTGCTTCAGGTGACCATCCGGAATGAAGATGTTGACGGATAGGAGCTGTTTTCTCTGAAAGATTAGGAAGATATTTATTTACATAATTTAGAATTCCTAAAAATCTTTGAATCATTTTTACATCTATCAATTGATCAGGAAATTCAGAAAGTTTTGTCAAAACATGTGGCTGCATCTGAATTTGACCATGACCAACATGAATTCCAAGAAAATCAATGTTGTCTTGAAAAAGAAGCATTTTCTTCTCTGATAACACAAGACCATGTGTTTTTGCTTCAAGAAACACTTGTAGATGCTTCAAATGTGTTTCTAAATTTGGACTATGTACAAGAATGTCATCTATATACACAACAATAAAATCATGTTTACTGAAGATATGGTCCATTCTTCTCTGGAAGAAAGCAGGAGCGTTCTTCAAACCAAATGGAACAACTCTCCATTGAAAGAATCTGGCAGGACATGTGAAATCAGCTTTATGGCGATCTTCTTCTTTAATCTGAACCTGATAATATCCAGATTTCATATCAAATTTGCTAAAGATCTTACTACCTTGGATTTTCTGCATTATAGTCTCTTGTCTGGGCATAGGATAATTAAAACTTTTAGTTATGGCATTCAATGGTTTATAGTTAATAACCATCCTATCTTTTCCACAGACTATTTCAGAATGATTTCGAACAAGAAATGCAGAACAAGAATAATGAGATCCACTTTGTTCAAAAGTTTAAGATCTAACAGTTCTTCAATCTGCTTTCTCATTTCTTTTTCTTCTGCAGGGGTAAAAGGTATTAACTTGCCAATTACCCCATTGTCATGCAACGCAATAATTTCTTGTTGCAAACTTTCAACTTGCCAGAAAGCTTGAGGATTGTTCAAACAGCATTTTAACAATTCCTCATATATTCTGACTTTATCTGGTGAGCAATCAGGGTTTCTATTGGGTTTCTGAGTAGGTTGAGATTTAGCCTCATAGATCTGTAACACTTCTTTCCAATCATGAGACTCATTCTTTGTTTTCCTTAAATCTACTTTCTTTTAACTCTGCTCTCTTCTTGCTTCAAAATTTTCCAAAGTTAGCCTAGGAACTGCAACTGCTTTCTTTTATATATTGCAAATGATTTTGTCCTCACTGATAGTAACAGGCAATACTGAATTAATAAATGGCATTCCTAGAAACAAACTGGCTGAAGCATCATAATGCTGTATGGCAGAGATTTTGATAATACTCCCCCCAAGTTTCAAAGAAACATTATCTACATAGTGGGTGAGATTGACTGATCTGCCAATAGTTTCGGAGAGAAGAATATGTTGTAGGGGTTTCCATAACCCTTTAAAGAGAGATGGTCGTGCAAGATTATTAGAGCCACCTGTGTCAATAAAAGCATCAACAACTATCCATTCACCTTTCACTTGAACTTCAACGGGAATATACAACAGGTTATTGGATTTGACAATCTTTTTGAGAAAAGCATTTTCATCAGCAAGAGCAGTAGTATGTATAAAAAGTGATGAGGAATATGATGCAACTGTTTTTGGATATGGACAAAAAGAATTCACCATGGGTTGTGGAGACAGGGAATCTAAAATGGGGGTGACATTCTTAGCGTCTGTGGTGATAACAGTATCAACTGAAGACTCATCTGAGTATTCTTCTATAGAATCTTCTTACTCATATTAATCACTGTAATGAAGTTCTTGTTCATTGGGTTCACTTTCCCATTCACCATAACATATATTCATTTTCTGACTAACATCAGTGATATCTTCACTATCTGACAAAGAAGCGTCTGTCAAAATATATACATCGGACACTTCATCTTGAGAATCGACAACTGACCAATTATCTACAAAATCTTCAAACTCTATACAGGCTTTTAATTTATTAGAAGAACTCTTTGGACACTTGCGAGCAAAATGTCCTTCTTGCTTACAGATAAAGCAAGCATTGTCTCTTTTGGGTTGTTTTCTCTTTTTGATATACTTGAATTTTCTGAATGGTCGTCTTGGATTTGCAACACGTTTTGGTATGTACTTACCATATTTTTTAGATCTTCTTTTCCTAAAGGGAGTCCATGGTAATACAAAACGACAGACATTCAAGTTTGGTGAAATATTATGAACCCATTTTTGCCAACACAAATATTTTACTTTTTCCTGACACCTGAATAAAAGATCTATCCAGTAGATTTGATCTATCTTTTTACCCTAGACTTCTAGATCTTTCATTATCATATCTCCTAGGTTTCCTGGCAGCTTAGACAAAAAGGAAATTTTCTGAGCAACATCATTGGTCAGATTAGCTTTGTAGATTATTGCCATATAAGCATAACCAAATTTATCTAAATCCTTTAAGTCTTTTAATTCCATTCTTGTTAAATCTGTAATAAGTTGCTTCTTCTCATCTCCAGGTTCAGGGACAAATTGTGTAAGCAAAAGGACTTCTAGAGTAGCTAACCCTGAGGCTGCAACATTTACTCTTTCTTCAGCTGTTCCACCCGTCCACCAATCATACACAATACCAACCATTCTTTTTTCTGCTAACAAGAAGATTGAATAGTTATCTAATTTGGAGACAACTTGCATCTGGTATAAAGCATCAATCCAAATTCTGATGGATTCAGCTGGATTCTTTGATTTATCCAAATCTAAAACATACCCAGATGAATTAGTGGGAAACAAATATTCTTCTACTCTTGGGTATTTGGCTTCTGTAAACACATTTGCTTTTTGGAGTGATGGCATTATAAAGGATGGAAAAAAAGTAGCAGCATTCTCTAAAGTAGCCAATTCACTTTTATTTTTATGGACAATTACTGGTTTTGGCCTTTCTATTTTATGTCCAACTTGACTACTTGATTCAGCTTCATCTTCTTCTTGAGATTCACTAGTAGCCCAATTTTGAGGGACTTCCATGGTTTTGGAAAATTTCGGAGGCTGAGATTCTCTCTTCTTCTTTTCTCTTCTTCTTCTCTCTTTATCCTCCCTCTTCTGTATATCTGCTGTTTGTTCATCATGTAATAATTTAAGATTGGCAAGAATTAATTCACTCTGGCAACCTAGATCATCAAGTACTTCTTCGGCATGTGCACACCAGGTGGTCAGATAATTACCGATCTGGTAAGTCTGATCCAAATCATTCGGATTCTGTGCATTGTGTTCTATGAGAGGTGCACAATCAGATTGTGTGGTTGGTTGTTTAGATGATGAAGAGGTTGTGCAGAACTTTGTACGAGGAGGCCACTTGCCACCTTTAACAAAACGATGATTGGCATATTGTCATTCTTCAACAGGAGGAAAATAACCTATACGATGCATTTTATTTACAGGAAGGAAAGGTTTTGACTCGGGTATATACAACTCAGTAGAAGACAACTGAGGCTCAGCAGGGCTGACTTCTTCAATTGTTGACCAATCATTACTGCTAGATGGTACTTCACTTGGAGCAATAGGAAAGACATATCTTTTTTGCCTGGTTACTGGTCGAGGCGCTTTTGGTCTTGGAGGAATCAACTTTACTTGGCCATTATCTATGCGACTCTTTTAAATTTTGACTTAGGCTTCTTTTCATCAGTGATGGATTTGTATTGGAAATACCAATTTCTGGGTAGTTCAGAAGGGTCATACAACACTCCTTCAACCTATGCATTAGATAGACCAACTGCAACACAGTGTTTCAGGACAGGTTGTTTCAGCTTTGGATATGCAGTGTTTGCCAGCTGAAATGAAGCTTGTCCTATTACAAAAATATATTCATTATCCTCAACCATATTTAAACCTTGAACTCCGGTCAACAATTTCCAACAATCTTTTAAATGAGCATCATTTAAACTAATAGAATAATCAGGATATATAGTCCCATACTGACATCCTGTGGACAAATTTCCCATTATGGTTTCGATCCTAGCATTATCGTAGGATTGATCACTGGTGTCGAACAATTCAGCAATGCAAGGGGTATTTATTCCATGACGAAATAATGGTGCTAGACCTATCCTTATACCTCCAAAATGAAGATAATAATATTTTCCCTCCTTAACATACTGTCTGAACTTCTTTATCTCATCATCAGAGAATAGATTTAAAGCAAGGATTTGAACAGATGGTCCTGAAATCTTTATTGTAATTTCTACCTCTTTCAAAAAATTCTTTCGTTTCAACACAAAAGTCATAGGCAATCTATAAATATCAGTAGCATGCAAAGCAGGAGGAGTCTAGTTTGCAGGGTTCTCAACTATCTCATGATTTTCATTTTCAGCGATTTCAGACTCATTGGACCTTGATGAGACTTCAGTGATAACTTTGCGATCAATGGAAGAGAATGAGCGTAAAAGATTTGCCATGTTTTATAAACTAAACCAGAGGCCGACTAAAGAAGCTTTTATCTACTCAACACAATGTAAAACAAAGATGCTTTTGGAAAAGATTTAGTAAACACCGTCGGTGAAAGAAATACTGACAGGACCCTCAATAATTTCCACTTTTACGTCATTGCTTAGATAGGATTAGATTATGTAGAGTTCTATATAAGAAAGGGTCTGCAGAGGTTCAAGGAATCGATCGCTAGAGAGCATTGCCTGAGAATTTTGAGACTTCATGTTTGTAATAAGCTTGTTGTATGCAGTTTTCTTTTATTAATAGAGAAGCCTCCAGGGCCGCCTGTCTAAGGACAGTTCTGCTATCCAAAAGTGCCTTGATACTGTAAGGCGCTGGAGTTGTGAAGACCCGTGGAGAGAGGTCGTGTTGCTCGCGCATGATTGGTTGAGGAAGATTACTTGTCCCAGGCCTATTGTTTAGAAAGCTTCGACTTTAATTAAAAGTAAGTCTGAATGCTTCACTGCTTCATCTTATTATCTGAATGTCTAGTATGACTCTTTTATGTTGATCAGTCACCCCTTATTTGGTATCAGAGCCGTATCTCGTTCCTTAGAACCATATCCCAGATGAAATACATTCTATAGACAGAATCTGAAGAAAGCCAGGAAGCCTTCGAAAAGCATCTTTGTTTTACATTGTGCTGAGTAGATAAAAGCTCCTTCAGTCGACTTCTGGAATAGTTTGTATCAATCCACTTTGGCCAACTTCTTAAAATCCTTTTCTACCATTGATAAAAGATCAATATCTGAAGTAGGAAATAGATCACTTGAGTCAGAGGTAAATGAACATGAGAAAGTAGAGGACCCTGAGAATTTGAATCCGCTTGCATTGAATACAAAAGAAATCTATTTAGTTCCCATCATGTTCAAATTATCAAAGAAATATTACTTTAAAGAAGTTGAGATAAAAGTCAGAATCAAAGGTTCGTCTGTACAAATAGTAGGTTTGAATTTATTTTCAGAAGATGAAATCAAGAAGTTTAGAAAGTATGTTGTTGAAGGAGTACAAGGATTATCCATGGTAGATGATAGTGAGTTTCTATCTGTAATAGTTCAGACATCTTTTCAATTAACTAATATGGTGCATCCAAAACTGAAACAGCCTGTGTTAAAGGATTGTGTTACAGTAGGGGTAAGAAATGTTCAAATTTAAGGTGTGCATTATGATTAAGAATCCTTACCCAGTGACTGGTATGTTCTATACAAATCTTTGGCCACAGACAATACAAATAGTATGATTAAGAGAATGTCTGTCTCAGATGGTTGTGTTAAGATAATTCCTAATCCCAACCAACCTAGAATTCCAAGGCCAATAGTCTTACCAGAAAAGCATGTATTACCAGTTGAAGAACCAATCCATCAAAGTGGAAGAAGATCTTTTTATAGACAAGTTTCCATACCAGAAGAAGTTTCCACTAGTACACCCTGGTCTGACAATTAGTTGAATATACCAGAGGAGAAGCCGTTTTTCGTAGTAAATAAAATGTTTAGGACCCATGTAAATACTTATCCACCTTTTGAAGAATTTCAGTTTGCTAATAAGAGATTTGTAAAGGGAGGAAAATGGCCACCCAAGACAAAGTTCTGTGTTTCCTCATCTCAAACTAAGCAGCTATCTACAAGAGCAGATTGTGCTCCACTGCTAGAACACAACTCTCAGAACCCAAATGATATGGATCAAGTCTATCAAGTAGGAAACTATTTGACTACTTGATGCTCACATGCAGAGGATGTTCTAGATGATCTAGGACAACAAGCAGAGCTAATCAATGCCAACCTCAAGTTCCTATATGATGAGCAACAGGCAGAGAAAAGAGAAAAAGAAGAAAGGAGAAGAAGAAAACTGAAGAAGAAGGCCAAACGAATTCCTAAGTTTTATATAGATATGTCTACACCCAATTATTGGGATTTGGAAGAAGAAGAAGAAGAACAATATAGAAGAGAAACAACTGCTTCTAGTGCAGTGGAAGGAACTTCCAGAGACACTGGGAAATTAACCAGTGAGACAAAATCAACAAAAGCATTTAAAGTTGATAAACCTTTCCAGTCTAATAAGGAAGTTATGACACTAGAACAAGCTACATCTAGATTCCCATCCTTCATTCTACCGTCTATAAACAATCAGAATAAAGCTCATATTCTGAAAGATGTCACTAAATATCCTAGAATCGAAGAAGACCTATTTGCAGCGAATACTAGTGGCTATATATTAGATCTTGATAATTCTTCAAATCCAGGAGAATCTATCAGAATCTGGATAGGAGCCTTATACCAGATGCAGGTCACCAAAAAATTAGATAATATATATATTATGATTCTAGCTGAAAAAAGAATGACTGGAATTGTTTATGACTGGTGGATGGGACCATCAGATGAAGAGAAGAGCAATCATGGACGCTAGACTGTCCACACTGGAAATATTGTTGAAAACACAATTTGTGCCAGAAAAAGTAGATGAGAAAAAGAATATCATAACAGATCTTAGCCGCATGGAACTGAAAGATCTAAAATATTTAGATCAATTTAGTAAAGATTATATGGCTAAGGTATTCAAAGCTAGTCTCACCAATGACCTTGCTCAAAAATTTCATTCCTGTCAAAACTACCAGGCAATTTGGGAGATCTTGTAATGAAAGATCTAGAAATGCAATTGAAAAGTCTAGATCAGATTTATTGGGTTGATCTTCTGTTTAGAGTTTCAGAAAAGGTTAAATATTTATGTTGGCAGAAGAAAGCGCATGACATCACTCCAAGCTCAGATGTCTGCAGAGCAATGCTACCATGGACACCTTTCAAAAGAAAGAAAATAAAAAGGTATAGTAGGTTCAAGCCCAAAAGAATATCAAACTCAAAGAAGCCTTTTAAAAGATTTAAGTTTTTGAAGAAAAGAACACATCCCTGAAACAACAATTGTTGTTTCATCTGCAAGAGGGAAGGACACTTTGCAAGAAAGTGCCCCCAAAAGTCATCCAGCAAACTCAAAGCATGTGTAGATATTCAGGAATTTCAAGATGACTGGTCAGTCGTACAATCAGATGATGAAATTTCATATGTATATATTCTTACTGAAGTTTCAGATGTAGAAGAAGATAGTGTACAGAAAATGAATATATGCTCAGCTTGTACAGATGATGCTTTTTCTAGTGAACAACATTACAGTGACGAAGATATTTATTTAGATACTGAATCAACAAGTGAGACAGAAAATGATTCAGAAGATGACTCTGAAAGTGAAATATCTGTCACATAGGACAAAGGTAAGTGATTAGTATCACCTTTGCCTCAATTGAATTCGTTCTGTCCATATGAAAAAAGAATGACAACTTCAACAAATTTGCCACCACCAGAGGTCAGCCAAAAATAATCAAACACATTATTGAAAAAGATTGTCAAAACATATAGTCTTATTTATATACCAGTTCAAGTGCGAGTAAAAAATGAATGGATCTCAGTAGATGCATTTGTTGATACTGGAGGGTCTAATAATTTTCCAAGACCGTCTTTGTTCAAACCTCTGTGGAAACCTTTAAAAAACATATTGGTTTTAGAAACCATTGGAGGATCTGTGAGTCTTACACATTATGTAGATAATGTTTCTTTAAAAGTTGGGGGGAGTATTATAAAGATTTCAGCGATTCAGCATTACAATCCCTCAGCAAGCTTGATGTTGGGAATGCCATTTATAAACTCTGTGCTACCAGTTACAATTAGCCAGGATAAGCTGATTATTAATCTAAAAAAGAAGGCTATATTTGTGCCCAGATTATCTCTTGCAAATTCAAAAACTAGGCATGAGAATAGTCAAAAAAGAGCAAAAACCAGGAGGCCAATGAAAGATTCAGATGATTGGCAAGAAATTCTGCAAATCTATGAGGCCAGAGCAGAAAACAAACCAAAACAATTGGCATGTATAAATCCCAACTGGTCTACAGAACAGCAAGATCTCCATCAAAGACTTCTAAAGAGTTGCTCAGACAATCCACAGCAATTCTGGGAAACTGAGAGTCCGATGCAAGAAATTGTCACCTTACATGACAATGGAGTAAAATGTAAATTGATTCCTTGTACACCAGCTGATGAGCAAGAAATAAGGAATCAGATCGAAGAACTACTAAAAATGCAGTTAATTGAACCAAGTGAATCTCATTATGCTTGTTCTGCATTTCTAGTAAGAAATCATTCTGAGATTGTAAGAGGAAAGCCGAGGATGGTTATAAATTATAAACCTCTTAATGCCATAACTCAGAATTTCAATTATCCATTGCCAAGGCTAGAAACAATTATGCAAAAGATTCACCATAGTAAGGTGTTCAGCAAGTTTGATATGAAGTCAGGATATTATCAAATCCAGATCCAGCCCGAAGACCGGCACAAAACCGCATTCATCTGTCCAGCAGGATTCTTTCAATGGAAAGTTGTTCCATTTGGTCTGAAAAACGCCCCAGCATTCTTTCAAAGAAGAATGGATTATATTTTTGCCAAATATGATTTTATTGTCACGTACATAGACGATATATTAATTCATAGTCCAAATGTACATACTCATCTAAAGCATTTAGAGATATTTTTAGAAGAAGTACAAAAGCATGGAATAGTTCTGTCAGAAAGAAAGATGTCTTTGTTTCAGGATAGCATTGATTTCTTGGGGATTAATGTTGCTAATGGTGCTATTCAGATGCAACCCCATGTGCTAACTAAATTGACAAATTTTCCTGATGAATTGAAGGACACAAAGACAATTCAAAGATTTCTGGGAGTGTTAAATTATCTTCACAAATATATTCCAAATCTGTCATAAAAACAACTCCGATTAGAAGGCACATCAATCAAGGTTGGTCTCAGGAAGCAACTGAAGTGGTAAAAAAGTTAAAAGAAGAATGTCAGCATTTGCCAAGACTTCAACCACCAGGTGATGGTTTACTGATTTTACAGACTGATGCTTCATTAGATTTTTGGGCAGCTGTACTTTTAGAACAAAGAAAAGACAGTGAAGGTAAAACTGAAGAGAGACTGTGTGGATATGCTTCTGGAGAATTTACACCAAGTCAGAAAAATTACTTCATAGCTGAAAAAGAGACTCTAGCTATATTTAATGGAATTCAGCGTTTTGAGGTATATCTCACCCCAGTCAAATTTTTAATTAGAACAGATTCCAGAAACTTCAAATATTTCTTGAATGCAAAAATTTCAAGGCAAATTGCAAAAGGTAGAATTTTAGCCTGGCAAATTTGGTTTCAGCAGTTCGATTTTCAAGTTGAGTGGATTCCAGACAATTCTAATTTCTTGACAGACTCCTTGACTAGAGACATGAACAAGATGTTTAGAACTTGAACATATTCAGTTTTTGAAATTCCAGGCAAAACTCCTGAAGATGATAATTTTGCCACTTTTGTAGATAGATTTCGAATTCTTGAAAATCATGCAGGATCAGTTGTAGAAGAGATTAAAAAAGTGGTGGGATTGAGATTAAGAAGGAATATGTGGATAAAAAAGTGTCAAGCTTGGCAATCAAAGAATTTGGGCATCTCCCTAGGCCTAGACGAAAATTTGGTAAATATCTTCTCTTTACCAAACATGAAAGTAAAGCTCTTCTTTAAGAGTCTATGTGATCTATGGTCTAGTGTATTTACTAAAGAAATGATCTGGACACTTATAATTTTAAACTATTATCAGATCATTGGAAGTGTGGACTTTGCATTCAGTATCTATACAGGTGCAAGGATCTTAGATCTCGAAGAAATGCCCATCAAAGAAGAATTAATTGTTGGCATTATGATTATGGTATGGCTCTATGTTACAGGTGTTGTACTTGATGGCAACTCCCTTAAGTGGCAATGTTATGTTCAGGCTCTCAAAATAAGAGGTACGCAGGTACACCGTACAAAAGCTGCGGACCCGCAGGAATATCATAGATAAAGTGCGTACATACCCGCAGATTACCCGTTCATGAGGTGCAGACCCCCAGTTCACTCACTTCAAGGCAGAAAAGCGCGCTCACGTGGGGTTTCTTATGTTTGGCCCGTGGCATTTAGCCCGTCGTTCTTGATCCTATGGTTTTGGCCCATGGTATAGGATCTAAGTTAGCCCCGGTTTGGATCCCTTGTATTGGTTATTGATGGTTTTGTCCCATGGTGTGGATAAGAGCTTGACTATAAATAGGGAAGGAGATCACTTGGCCAAAGTATCTTTTGCAAATTGTATATCTTAAAATCTGAAATATTGGGTTATCGGTTTAAAAGCTTGATCTATAGAAAAGTGAAGTTGAAAGTGAATCTATGAAGTGTGATCTCTCGGGCGCATGATCAGATCTGGGCATCTGACTATCTGTGGCACACTGGTGGACTGCCAATACGGCCCTAATCAGAGGTTCCCAGGTGATTAACGGTGCAAGTGCGGGGGTACGCAAAGCAGAAGAAGGCGCAGTGCATGGGTATGCACAGAAGAAGAAGGCGCAGTGCGTGGGTACGCATAGCAGAAGAAGGCACAGTGCGTGGGTACACAGCGCGACAGAGGTTCAGGTGCGGAGGCACAGTGAAAGTACGCGGTGCTACAGAAGCAGCAGGTGCATAGATACGCGGCGCGATAACATCTGAGGGTGCGTGGCCACAGTAGTAGTACACGGTGTGATTGAAGAAACAGTGCGTGGGTACGTGGTGCAGTGGAAGAATCTCTGCGGGGATACGCAGAGACACAGAAGGTGAAGTGCGGAGCCACGCAGTCCAGATAAAGAAAAATTGCGTATATGTCCTAAAACATTTGTTGATCATCTTTTATTTATTGCTGCAGAATTCTGGGTTTATATTTCTGGTACTATCTTTCTGTTTACAGCATTCTGAGAAGTTGGGTAATTCTTGGAGTTTGGGTAATTTGCATGTACTTGATGATTATTTGATATTCTTGGATCCAGTTTGAAAATTTATGAAAAGTGGTCCTTGAAAGAAAAGAAGTAGGGGGTTGTAGCTCCCTTCCAAGAGAGACTGGAAAACGAGAGAGAGTTGTAGCTCTCTGCAGGTTGCAGCCTACGTACTGGTAAAGGACTGCACCAGTACAAAATCATTGTAAAAGGAGTTTCTAATTGAATGAAGATAGAGACATATTGCAGCAGATGGTTTTCACCCACATTGGGTTTCCACCTTATATCTGGTATTCTTTGGTGTGACTATCTGTTTTTCTTGTTCATGCTCATTGTTTTATGGTACTGACATACAAGAATAATTCAAAGTATAAATAAGGAAGATTTATTAAAAAGAACTTGACAATATTGATTCACCCCCCCCCCCTCTTAGTATTATTTCCAACAATTGGTATCAGAGCAGGACCTTCAGAGAAGCTTGATCGCTTGAAAGAAGATCATTCATCATGAGCAACTACGAGAGGGAAGCATCAATCAGGCCACCAATTTTTGATGGGACAAACTTCAATTATTGGAAGGTAAGAGTTACTGCCTATCTTCAATCTCTTGGTACAGAAGTTTAGGATATCATAGATACAGGCTACACTTTTCCTTTAGCTACTCCTACAGATCCGGCCGAGAAGAAGAAATATGAAACAAATGCTAAAGCAATCAATACTCTGCTGGGATGCTTATCTCAAATAGAATTCGTTAAGGTTATGCAATATAAATCCGCAAAAGAAATATGGGACAAGATTGTCTTGAGCTACGAAGGAGATGAACAGGTAAAGCGTGCTAAACTACAAACCCTCAGGATTCAGTATGAGAGTCTCAGAATGTATAATGATGAAAGTGGGGCTAACTATTTCCTTCGGGTAGACGAGATTGTTAATTGCATGAAAAACTTGGGTGAAGAAATCAAAGAGGCTATTGTGGTTGAAAAAGTTTTAAGATCATTGTCGCCCAAGTTTGAATCTAAAGTGTCTGCAATAGAAGAAAAGGAAAATCTACGAACTCTTACTATGTCTCAGCTACACGGAATTCTAACTGCTTATGAAATGAGAAAAGGAGGTCCATCAGACAGGAGAGAAGTTGCTTTCAAGGCTTCAGGCAAAGGAGACTACTATGAAGCAAGTCACGCGCCAGAAGAAGAAGAAGAAGAATCAAATTTTGTCAGAAATCTTCAACAGGGTACTGGAAGGTTCAGAGGTAAGTTACCTTTTAAATGTTTTGCTTGTGGAAGAGTAGGTAATTATGCTGCGAAATGTCCTCATAAAGATAAGATTGACAAAGGAAAGGAACCTGCTAGATGGAACAAGAAAAAGAATGCAAAAAGCTACTACACTCATGAAGATAGTGATGGTCTATCAAATAGTGATGAAGATGAACGAGGTAATGACTATAAACTTTTAATGGCATTTGAAGATGATGATTACATGGATGCTATAGATGTGGATAGTCTTTATGAAGAAATTTCTAGACTCAAGAGATGTATAGAAGAAAAGAATATGATCATTGATACTCTACAATTTCAAATTGATGAAAAGGAAAAATATCTTGAAAAATTGGAAGGTGAAATTGTTTGTCTTAGAAAAGAAATTGAGATAACAAAGGCTATTAATCTTAAGTTTGTCAAAGGATCTGAAACTCTGGATGAGATCATCAATGTACAGCGTTCTCCACTAAACAAGACAGGTCTGGGGTTAAATGGAGAAACTTCCCAAGCATCCACCTCAAAGAGTTATCTTGATGCAGCAAGAAGGAATGAGCAAAAGCACAATGGAGATCACCAGGTAAAGCAGGGACGAATTACATCAAGAACAAACAAAGACTATCAGGTAAACCAGGGGCAATCCGTCTTAAGGATGAACAAAAGCTACAACCAGCCACAGGTAAAATCCTCTCAATTTGCTTCAAGAATGGATGACAATAGAAATTACAATCATTTGGCCGGAAGATTTGATAACCGCAGAAGTTTCTTCAATGGAAAATGCTTCTCTTGCCATAACTTTGGTCACAAAGCAGCTCAATGTGTTGCATATAAAACAATCATGACTAGAGAAGCTCAAAAACAAAGAAGTATGACAGGGATTACAAAAAGGACCTATAACAACTTTTCGGCTCTTGAAAATGAAGTTGAATGTTCTATTTGCAATAACTTTGGTCATGAAGATTCTGAATGCAGGAGCAAGTTTCAGCAGACAAAGGAATAAGCCTCCAGCACCAAACCATGGAGAATAAAGGAACCACAAACAGAAAGATGTGGGATAGCATTTTATGCAGAGGGACAGGAAAATCTATGGTACATTGACAGTGGATGTTCGAAGCATATGACAGGTGATAAAGAAAAACTTGAATCATATTCTTCTTTAGAAAAGGGAAAGAAAGTTTCTTTTGGAAATGATACTCCTGCAGTTATAAAAGGAAAAGGCACTGCTTAGTTAAAAGAAAAGGTCAAAGCTGGAAATGTTTTGTATGTTGATGGATTGAAGCATAATCTTCTGAGTGTCAACCAGATGTATGATCAAGGAACCGAGGTGATATTTAGATCAAATGGATGTCTTGTTCGTGATCTTGATACAGGTAAAACAGTGATCAAAGGTGAAAGAACTCCAAATAATCTATACATATTTGAAGAATGACAACAACAATGCTATCTAAGCAAGGATGATGAACACTAGTTATGGCACCGAAGGTTGGGGCATCTAAGCTTTTCACAAATAAGGAAAGCATGCAAATATCAGGCAGTTCGCGGTCTTCCAGATATCAAAATTCCAGACAACACCATATGCAAATCATGTCAGTTTGGAAAGCAAACCAAAACTAACTTTCCGGAGAAGGAAGGATCAGCTAGCATGCCTCTTGAGCTAGTACATACAGATGTATGTGGACCATTCAGGAAAAGGACACCTCGAGGAGAAGAATACTTGATATTATTCATTGACGATTTCTCCAGGTTTGTCTGGTTAGGACTTATGAAGCACAAAGATGAAGCATTCGAAAAATTCAAATCCTTTAAAGCCTTGGTTGAAAATGAATCAGGATATAAAATTAAGTGCCTCAGACCCGACAGAGGTGGGGAGTTTACCTCAAATGAATTTTTCGATTTCTGTGAAGAACATGGGATAAGAAGAGAATTCTCTACAGCTAGAACTCCTCAGCAAAATGGAGTGGTGGAAAGAATGAACATAACAGTCCAACAAATGGCTCGTGCTATGCTTTGATGAGTCTGGAACTCCCGCAACTTTCTGGGGTGAAGCTGCATATGTTGTAGTTGTTATTCTCAACAAAACAAATGTCCGGGTGAACAGCACTCAAACCCCTCATGAGCTCTGGTATGGTGAGACTCCTTCGGTAAAGCACTTCAAAATCTTTGGGAGCAAATGCTATATTAAGAATACTGATGAGAAACTTGGCAAACTTGAACCTAGAGCAGATGAAGGCATTCTTCTTGGTTATTCTCCACACAGCAAAGCATACAAGTGCTACAATAAAAGACTTGGAAGAATTGTTGACAGCATTGATGTAGTGGTTGATGAGAAGGGATACATTCCTAGGCAAGTAAATCATGAAAATATCGACGAAGATGAAGACTACCCTCAAAGACAGAATGATGAAGAAGAAGAACCTCAAGAAGAACTAGAGGAGCAGATAAGGATAGAAGAGAAGACTCCATCCAGATATGTTCAGAAGAATCATCCAGAATCTCAGATATTGGGGCAGAAAGAAGCAGGTGTACAAACAAGAAGAACAATTGCAGAAGCTTCAAGCTATTTGGCATTACTCTCTTCCACTGAACCACAAAATGTGAAAGAGGCATGCAAAGATGAATGTTGGGTCAAAGCAATGGATGAAGAACTTGAGCAGATCGAAAAGAACAACACTTGGCAGTTGGTTCCTAGACCAAAGGATAAGAATGTTATAGGGACAAAATGGGTCTTCAAAAATAAATTGAATGAAAATGGAGAAGTAATTATAAACAAGGCCAGACTTGTTTGTAAAGGGTATGCGCAGCAAGAAGGAATAGATTTTGAAGAAAATTTTGCTCCTGTTGCAAGACTTGAGGCCATCCAAATGTTCCTTGCTCTCTCAAGCTTTCAAAACTTCAAAGTATTTCAAATGGACGTGAAATCAGCCTTTCTGAATGGAGACTTGGAAGAAGAAGTATACATTGAACAGCCAGATGGTTTCATTCTTGGAAATGGTCCAAATCTTGTATGCAGATTGAAAAATGCTCTCTATGGTCTCAAACAAGCTCCAAGGGCTTGGTACTATCGTTTGGACAAATATCTTCATCAACAAGGTTTTTCAAAAGGATCAGCAGATAGCAATCTTTATATAAAAGTTGAAAACGACAAATTGCTAATACTTTTTGTGTATGTAGATGACATTATCTTTGGCAGCAATGAAGAAGCTATGAGTCAAAGCTTTGCCTTGGTAATGCAGAAAGAATTCGAAATGTCCTTACTGGGAGAACTGACATATTTTCTTGGTTTGCAAATCCAACAAAAAGAAGGAGGGATCTTTTTGTCTCAAACCAAGTATCTCAAGCAGATTTTGAAGAAATATGGCATGGAAGATGCAAAACCAGTATGTACACCCATGGTCACAGGATGTAGCCTCAGTGCAAATGATGAATCAGCAGCAGTGCATCAACCAACCTACAGATCTATGATTGGAAATCTACTTTATTTGACAGGTACCCGACCAGACATAATGCATGCAGTAGGAATAGTTGGAAGATTTCAGGCAAATCCAAAGGAAACTCATCTTCAGGCAGTAAAGAGAATCTTCAAATATCTTCAAGGAACTCAAAACTATGGCTTATGGTATCCTATGGCTTATGGTATCCTAGAGATACAGATCTCACACTTCATGCTTATACAGATGCAGATTGGTCCGGAAGCGTGGATGACAGGAAGAGCACAAGTGGTGGTGCATTCTTTATGGGTTCCAGATTAGTATCTTGGTTCAACAAGAAACAAAGTTCGATTGCCTTGTCTACAGCTGAAGCGGAATATGTTGCTGCTGCATCTTGCTGCACTCAACTCCTTTGGATGATGCAGACCTTGCAGGATTTTCAAATCACTAGTATACCACCCATCTCCATCTTATGTGATAATACAAGTGCAATCAGCATTTCAAAGAACCCAGTCATGCATTCAAAGACCAAGCACATACCGATCAAGTATCATTTTCTCTGGGAACAAGTACTTGAACAAAAGGTCAAGTTGGAGTATGTTCCTTCTAAGGAACAAGTTGCTGATATACTCACCAAACCATTGCCCAGGGAGACCTTTGAATACCTCAGGCAAAAGCTGGGGGTTGTCGGTGCATCATCTTGTTGTTGAATCTCTTCTGATGGTTGGTTGTACGCAAGGCTCATCTGGGGTATATGCGTACATGTGCTGGGTTGCGGATTGGTCGAAGATCGAAAGGCACAGGTTCAGGGGGAGTATATAATGCATTATTGGCATTATGGAGGAAGTACAAAAGGAGATCATAGATGTTGGTCTGAATATTGCTGCAATATGTCTCTATCTCTTTCATGGTCATTTATGGTGTTTGGTGGATTATGGTTCTTCTTTGCAGATCTGGTTTATAGTCAGGGGGAGCATGTTCTTAGGGGGAGCATAACCCTTTGCCCTTGATGTCAAAGGGGGAGAATGACATTGAAGACCTTAAGGTTGCCATCAAGTCCAAAGAGGGAGATTTTGGCATTATGATTCTGGTATGGCTCTATGTTACAGGTGTTGTACTTGATGGCAACTCTCTTAAGTGGCAATGCTTTGTTCAGGCTCTCAAAATAAGAGGTATGCAGGTACACCGTACAAAAGCTGCGGACCCGTAGGAATATCATAGATAAAGTGCGTACATACCTGCAGATTACCCGTTCATGAGGTGCGGACCCCCAGTTCACTCACTTCAAGGCATAAAAGCGCGCTCACGTGGGGTTTCTTATGTTTGGCCCATGGCATTTAGCCTGCCGTTCTTGATCCTATGGTTTTGGCCCGTGGTATAGGATCTAAGTTAGCCCCGGTTTGGATCCCTTGTATTGGTTATTGATGGTTTTGTTCCATGGTGTGGATAAGGGCTTGACTATAAATAGGGAAGGAGATCACTTGGCCAAAGTATCTTTTGCAAATTGTATATCTTAAAATCCGAAATATTGGGTTATCGGTTTAAAAGCTTGATCTATAGAAAAGTGAAGTTGAAAGTGAATCTATGAAATGTGATCTCTCGGGCGCATGATCAGATCTGGGCATCTGACTATCTGTGGCACACTGGTGGACTGCTAATACGGCCCTAATCAGAGGTTCGCAGGTGATTAACAGTGCAAGTGTGGGGGTACGTAAAGCAGAAGAAGGCGCAGTGTGTGGGTACGCATAGCAGAAGAAGGCACAGTGCGTGGGTACGCACAGTAGAAGAAGGTGCAGTGCGTGGGTACGCAGCGCGACAGAGGTTCAGGTGCGGAGGAAAAGTGAAAGTACGCGGCGCTACAGAAGCAGCAGGTGCATAGATACGCGGCGCGATAACATCTGAGGGTGCGTGGTCACAGTAATAGTACGCGGCGTGATTGAAGAAACAGTGCGTGGGTACGCAGTGCAGTGGAAGACTCTCTGCGGGGATACGCAGAGATGCAGAAGGTGAAGTGCGGAGTCACGCAGTCCAGATAAAGAAAAATTGTGTATCTGTCCTAAAACATTTGTTGATCATCTTCTATTTATTGCTGCAGAATTATGGGTTTATATTTCTGGTACTATCTTTCTGTTTACAGCATTCTGAGAAGTTGGGTAATTCTTGGAGTTTGGGTAATTTGCATGTACTTGATGATTATTTGATCTTCTTGGATCCAGTTTGAAAATTTATGAAAAGTGGTCCTTGAAAGAAAAGAAGTAGGGGGTTGTAGCTCCCTTCCAGGAGAGACTGGAAAATGAGAGAGAGTTGTAGCTCTCTGCAGGTTGCAGCCTGCGTACTGGTAAAGGACTGCACCAGTACAAAATCATTGTAAAAGGAGTTTCTAATTGAAAGAAGATAGAGACATATTGCAGCAGGTGGTTTTCACCCACATTGGGTTTCCACCTTATATCTGGTATTCTTTGGTGTGACTATCTGTTTTTCTTGTTCATGCTCATTGTTTTATGGTACTGACATACAAGAATAATTCAAAGTATAAATAAGGAAGATTTATTAAAAAGAACTTGACAATACTGATTCACCCCCCCCCCCCTCTCAGTATTATTTCCAACATTAATAAAGTTCTTAGTCTCTTTAAAGATTCCAGTATTTTTAAAGAGCTTGAAGCATCCTTCTTACAAATAATTGATGAAAATTATCATGTTACTGATACATTCCCTCAGTATGAGATCTTTGAGAATTTTGCAGATTGGGAAATCAGAAGAGGAATGTGTAGAATAATACAGGTTACCAGAGTATCTCAATGTATCCAAAGATCATTACAATACTCGAGAACGTTTGCGTTTCCATGGGATTTTCATAGTCTAAGGCTGAAAGAAAGCATAGATCCAAATCCATTTGCTCAAGTATTTAGCCATGAATAGATAGGCGAACTAAAAACTAGTAAAAATCAGGAATTAATTAAGCAGCATGCCGAATGTTTACATGAATTTAGGAATCTAATGTTGGATGAAAAGCTCCAAATTCTCAACAAAATGGATGGTTTACAAGGACAGCCTAAGGTTTTAAAGTTTTCAATTAGTCAGAAGGCATTAGTTATTATTTCAGTTCTTTCTCTAAACTGGAATAATAATGTTATTCATATAATAAGTCTAATGATTTCTAAAAGAATATGCACATCCATGATTTTTGAACTCGGCTGGCAGCATAGGGATGTTTTAAATGAAAACTGTAGATTGTGGATCCAGCATGGAATTGAAAGCTCCGCCAACATGTTCCAAATATTCAAATGGGAATTGTTAGATGGTATTGAGCTGGCAGTACATAGATAACCTGCATCACGGAACGCTTCTAAAGATTTTTTCCTTGACATTGAAATAAGCGCACTACCTTTTTTGAACAAATGGGAGAAGCAAGAATTGATGCATACACCTCAGCAGCCTGGCCTACATAAGATAAAAACGAATATGGTAAAGGGAGAATCATCATCAATGGCATCTCGCGGGACAATAATGCCACCGAAATAAAAAGATGAATGGACAGATGCTCAGGATCCCGAAGAAGGAATCGACGAAGAGTACAACCGCTTGATGGACAGCCACCTCAAAAGGATAGTTGATGAGTATGAACCATCTCCAGGATCATCAAAAGAAGACATGTGGGAGAACAGGAGTCCGATGGGACCCTGGTAGAATCTTTGCTAGCAATGTGACAAATTGGTCACATGTTGTAGCAAGAATCTTTGTACTGGAAAAGATTGGGTAGACATCGTCGGTGAAAGAAATACCGACAGGACCCTCAATAATTTCCACTTTTATGTCATTGCTTCGATAGGATTAGATTATGTAGAGTTCTATATAAGAAAGGGTCTGTAGAAGTTCAAGGCATCGATCGCTAGAGAGCATTGCCTGAGAATTCTGAGACTTCATGTTTGTAATAAGCTTGTTGTATTCAGTTTTCTTTTATTAATATAGAAGCCTACTGGGCCGCCTGTCTGAGGACAGTTCTGCTATCCAAAAGTACCTTGATACTGTAAGACGCTGGAGTTGTGAAGACCCGTGGAGAGAGGTCGTGTTGCTCGCGTATGATCGGTTGAAGAAGATTACTTGTCCCAGGCCTGTTGTTTAGAAAGCTTCGACTTTAATTAAAAGTAAGTTCGAATGCTTCACTGCTTCATCTTATTATCTGAATGTCTAGTATGACTCTTTTCTGTTGATCGGTCACCCCTAATTTGGTATAAATAAGGGGTTACCGATCAACAGAAAAGAGTAATACTAGACATTCAGATAATAAGATGAAGCAGTGAAGCATTCGAACTTACTTTTAATTAAATTCCAAGCTTTCTAAACAACAGGCCTCGGACAAGTAATCTTCCTCAACCGATCATGCGCGAGGACCACGACCTCTCTTCACGGGTCTTCACAACTCCAGCGCCTTACAGTATCAAGGTGCTTTTGGATAGCAGAACTGTCCTCAGACAGGCGGCCCAGTAGGCTTCTCTATTAATAAAAGCAAACTGAATACAACAAGCTTATTACAAACATGAAGTCTCAAAATTCTCAAGCAATGCTCTCTAGCGATCGATGCCTTGAACTTCTACAAACCATTTCTTATATAGAACTCTACATAATCTAATCCTATCTAAGCAATGACGTAAAAGTGGAAATTATTGAGGCTCTTGTCGGTATTTCTTTCACCGACGGTGTCTACTCAATCTTTTCCAGTACAACGATTCCTGCTACAACATGTTACCAATTTGTCACATTGCTAGCAAATATTCTACCAGGGTCCCATCGGACTCCTGTTCTCCCACATGTCTTCTTCTGATGATCTTGGAGATGGTTCATACTCATCAACTATCCTTTTGAGGTGGTTGTCCATCAAGCGATTGTACTCTTCGTCGATTCTTTCTTTGGGATCCTGAGCATCTGTCCATTCATCGTTTTCTTTCGATGCCATTATTGTCCTACTAGATGCCTTTGATGATGATTCTCCCTTTACCATATTCGTTTTTATCTTATGCTGACCCGGCTGCTGAGGTGTATGCATCAATTCTTTCTTTTCCCACTTGTTTAGAAAAGGTAGTGCGCTTATTTCAATGTCAAGGAAAGAATCTTTAAAAGCATTTCGTATTGCAGGTGATATCTGTACTGCCAGCTCAATGCCATCTAATAGTTCCCATTTGAATATCTAGAACATGTTGGTGGAGCTTTCGATTTCCTGTTGAATCCAAAGTCTACAGTTTTCATTTAAAACATCATTATGCTGCCAACCAAGTTCAAAATTCATGGATGTGCATATTCGCTTGGAGATCATTAAACGGATTATGTGGATAACATTATTATTCCAGTTTGGAGAATTAACTGAAATAATTACTAACGTTTTTTGGTTAATTGCAAACTTTAAGACTTTAGGTTGTCCCTGTAACCCATCCATTTTGTTAAGAGTTTGGAGTTTTTCAATCAACCTTAGATTTCCAAACTCATGGAACCACTCGGCATGCTACTTGATTAATTCTTGATTGTTACCAGTTTCTAATTCGCCAATCCTTTCATGACTGAATATTTGAGCAAATGGATTTGGATCTATGCTCTCTCTTAACCTTAGGCTATGATAATCCCAAGGAAAAGCAAATGTTCTCAAATATTGTAACGATCTTTGCATACATTGAGATACTCTAGTAACCTGTATTTTCATGCATATTCCTCCTCTGATTTCCCAATCTGCAAAATTTTCAAAGATCTCATACTGAGGGAACGTATCAGTAACTGCATAATTTTCATCAAATCTTTTTAAGAAGGAGGCTTCAAGTTCTTCAAAAATATCTGGAATCTTTAAAGAGACTAAAAACTTTATTAGTTCTTCTTTGATGGGGATTTTTTCGAGATCTAAGATCTTTGCACCTGTATAGATGCTTAGTGCAAAGTCGATACTCCCAATGATTTGATAATAGTTTAAAATTCTGAACGTCCAAATCATCTTTTCATTAAACACAATAGACCATAGATCACATAGACTCTTGAAGAAAAGCTTCACTTTCATGTTTGGTAAAGAGAAAACTTTTACCAAATTTTCGTCTAGGCCTAGGGAGATGCCCAAATTTTTGACTGCCAGGCTTGGCACTTTCTTATCCACATGTTTCTTCTTAATCTCAATCCCACCACTTTTTTTTATTTCCTCTACAACAGATCCTGCATAATTTTCAAGAATTCGAAATCTATCTACAAAAGTGGCAAAATTATCATCTTTACAAGTTTTGCCTGGAATTTCAAAAACTGAATATTTACAAGTTATATACATCTTATTCATGTCTCTAGTTAAGGAGTCTATCAAGAAATTAGAGTTGCCTGGAATCCACTCAACCTGAAAATAGAGTTGTTGAAACTATTTGCCAGGCTAACATTCTGCCTTTTGCAATTTGCCTTGAAATTTTTGCAGTCAATAAATATTTGAAATTTCTGGAGTCCGTTCTAATTAAGAATTTGACTGGGGTGAGATATACCTCAAAACACTAAATTCTGTTAAATATAGCCAAAGTCTCTTTTTCAGCTATGAAGTAATTTTTCTGACTTGGTGTGAATTCTCCAGAAACATATCCACAATCTCTCTCCAGTTTCACCTTTACTGTTCTTTCTTTGTTCTAGAAGTACAGCTGCCCAAAAATCTAATGAAGCATCAGTCTGTAAAATTAATAAACCGTCACCTGGTGGCTGAAGTTTCGGCAGATGCTGACATTCTTCTTTTAGCTTCTTTACTGCTTCAGTTGCTTCTTGAGACCAACCTTGATTGATGTGTCTTCTGATTGGGGCTGTTTTTTCTGACAATTTGGAATATATTTGTGAAGATAATTTAGCACTCCCAAAAATCTCTGAATTGTCTTTGTGTCCTTCAATTCATCAAGAAATTGTGTTAATTTGGTTAGCACATGGGGTTGCATCTGAATAGCACCATTAGCAACATTTATCCCCAAAAAATCAATACTATCCTGAAACAAAGACATTTTTCTTTCTGACAGAACAATCCCATGCTGTTTAATCTCCTTAAGAAAAATCTCTAGATGTTCTAAATGAGTATGTACATCTGGGCTATGAATTAATATATCATCTATGTATGTGACTATAAAATCATATTTTGCAAAAATATAATTCATTCTTCTTTGGAAGAATTACGGGGCGTTTTTTAGACCAAACGGAACAACTTTCCATTGAAAAAAACCTGCTGGACAGATGTATGCGGTTTTGTGTCGGTCTTCTGGCTGGATCTGGATCTAATAATATCCTGACTTCATATCAAATTTGCTGAAAACCTTACTATGCTAAATCTTTTGCATAATTGTTTCTGGCATTGGCAATGGATACTTGAAATTCTGAGTTATGGCATTAAGAGGTTTATAATTTATAACAATCATCGGCTTTCCTCTTACAATCTTAGAATGATTTCTTACTAGAAATGCAGAACAAGCATAATGAGATTCACTTGGCTCAATTAACTGCATTTTTAGTAGTTCTTCGATCTGATTCCTTATTTCTTGCTTATCAGCTGGTGTACAAGGAATCAATTTACCTTTTACTCCATTGTCATGTAAGGTGACAATTTCTTGCATCGGACTCTCGGTTTCCCAGAATTGTTGTGGATTGTCTGAGCAACTCTTTAGAAGTCTTTGATGGAGATCATGTTATTCTGTAGACCAGTTGGGATTTATACATGCCAATTGTTTTGATTTGTTTTCTGCTCTGGCCTCATAGATTTGCAGAATTTCTTGCCAATCATCTGAATCTTTCATTGGCCTCCTGGTCCTTGCTCTTTTTTTACTATTCTCATGCCTAGCTTCTGAATTTGCAAGAGACAATCTGGGCACAGATATAGCCTTCTTTTTTAGATTAATAATTAGCTTATCCTAGCTGATTGTAACTGGTATCACGGAGTTTATAAATGGCATTCCCAACATCAAGCTTGCTGAGGGATCGTAATGCTGAATTGCTGAAATCTTTATAATACTTCCCCAACTTTTAAAGAAACATTATCTACATAATGTGTAAGACTCACAGATCCTCCAATGGTTTCTGAAACCAGTATGTTTTTTAAAGGTTTCCACAGAGGTTTGAACAAAGATGGTCTTGCCAAATTATTAGAGCCTCCAGTATCAACAAATGCATCTACTGAGATCCATTCATTTTTTACTTGCACTTGAACTGGTATATAAATAAGACTATCTGTTTTGACAATCTTTTTCAATAATGTGTTTGATTCTTTTTGGCTGACCTCTGGTGGTGGCAAACTGGTTGAAGTTGTCGTTCTTTTTTCATACGGACGGAACGAATTCAATTGAGGCAAAGGTGATACTAAGCACTTACCTTTGTCCTATGTGACAGATATTGCACTTTCAGAGTCATCTTCTGAATCGTCTTTTGTCTCACTTGTTGATTCAGTATCTAAATAACTCTCTTCGTCACTGTATGGTTGTTCACTAGAAAAATCATCATCTGTACAAGCTAAGCATATATTCATTTTCTGTACACTATCTTCTTCTACATCTGAAACTTCAGTAAGAATATATACATCTGATATTTCATAATCTGATTGTACGACTGACCAGTCATCTTGAAATTCTTGAATACCTACACATGCTTTGAGTTTGCTGGATGACTTTTGGAGGCACTTTCTTGCAAAGTGTCCTTCCCTCTTGCAGATGAAACAACAATTGTTGTTTCGGGGCTGTGTTCTTTTCTTCAAAAACTTAAATTTTTTAAAAGGCTTCTTTGGGTTTGATATTCTTTTGGGCTTGAATCTACCATACCTTTTTGTTTTCTTTCTTTTGAAAGGTGTCCATGGTAGCATTGCTCTGCAGACATCTGAGCTTGGAGTGATGTCATGCTCTTTCTTCTGCCAACATAAATATTTAACTTTTTCTGAAACTCTAAACAGAAGATCAACCCAATAAATCTGATCTAGACTTTTCAATTGCATTTCTAGATCTTTCATTACAAGATCTCCCAAATTGCCTGGTAGTTTTGACAGGAATGAAATTTTTTGAGCAAGGTCATTGGTGAGACTAGCTTTGAATACCTTAGCCATATAATCTTTACTAAATTGATCTAAATATTTTAGATCTTTCAGTTCCATGCGGCTAAGATCTGTTATGATCTTCTTTTTCTCATCTACTGGTTCTGGCACAAATTGTGTTTTCAATAATATTTCCAGTGTGGACAGTCCAACTTCCATGACTGCTCTTCTCTCTTCATCTGATGGTCCCATCCACCAGTCATAAACAATTCCAGTCATTCTTTTTTCAGCTAGAATCATAATAGATATATTATCTAATTTTGTGGTGACCTGCATCTGGTATAAGGCTCCTATCCAGATTCTGATAGATTCTCCTGGATTAGAAGAATTATCAAGATCTAATACATAGCCACTAGTGTTTGCTGCAAACAGGTCTTCTTCAATTCTAGGATACTTGTTGACCTCTTTCAGAATATGGGCTTTATTCTGATTTTTATAGACGGTAGAATGAAGGATGGGAATCTAGATGTAGCTTGTTCTAGTGTCATAACTTCCTTCTTAGACTGGAAAGGTTTATCAACTTTAAATGCTTTTGTTGATTTTGTCTCACTGGTTAATTTCCCAGTGTCTCTGGAAGTTCCTTCTCCTGCACTAGAAGCAGTTGTTTCTCTTCTATCTTGTTCTTCTTCTTCTTCTAAATCCAAATAATTGGGTGTGGACATATCCATATCAAACTTAGGAATTCGTTTGGCCTTCTTCTGTTTTCTTCTTCTCCTTTCTTCTTTTTCTCTTTTCTCTGCCTGTTGTTCTTCATATAGCAACTTTAAGTTTTCATTGATCAGATCTGCTTGTTGTCCTAGATCATCTAGAACACTCTCTGCATGTGAACACCAAGTATTCAAATAGTTTCCTACTTGATAGACTTGATCCATATCATTCGGGTTCTGAGAATTGTGTTCTAGTAGTGGAGCACAATCTGCTCTTGTAGATGGCTCTCTAGATTGAGATGAAGAAACACAGAACTTTGTCTTGGGTGGCCATTTTCCTCCTTTTACAAACCTCTTATTTACAAACTAAAATTCTTCAAAAGGTGGATAAGTATTTACATGGGTCCTAAACATTTTATTTACTGCGAAAAACGGCTTCTCATCTGGTATTTACAGCTGATTGTCAGACCGGGGTGTACTAGTGGAAACTTCTTTTGTATTCAATGCAGGCGGATTCCAGTTTTCAGGGTCCTCAACTTTCTCATGTTCATTTACTTCTGACTCAAGTGATCTATTTCCTACTTCAGATATTGATATTTTATCAATGGTAGAAAAATATCTCAAGAAGTTGGCCATAGAGGACTGATACAAACTATTCCAGAAGTCGACTGAAGGAGCTTTTATCTACTCAGCACAATGTAAAACAAAGATGCTTTTCGAAGGCTTCCTGGATTTCTTCAGATTCTGTCTATAGAATGTATTTCATCTGGGATATGGTTCTAAGGAACGAGATATGGCTCTGATACCAAATAAGGGGTGACTGATCAACAGAAAAGAGTCTTCTTGTTTGCAAATAAAACATGCATTATCGCTTTTTGGTTTTTGAAAGTTTAGTGATTTCACTGGCTCTAGTTTATTTTCAGAAGCTTGGGCACTAGACTCAGCTTCACTTCCTTCTTGATTTTCATCTATATCCCAATAGTTAGGAGTATCCATTGAAATAGAAAATTTTGGAACCTTTGATTCTCTCATTTTCTTTTCTTTTTTCTTTTTCTCTTTGGCTTATCTTCTTTGTTTTTCTTCTTGTTGTCCATCATAGAGAAGCTTAAGATTAGCTAGAATTAACTCAGTTTGGAATCCTAGATCATCCAAAACATCTTCAGCATGTGAACCCCATGTGGTAAGATAATTACCGATTTGATAGGTCTGATCTAGGTCATTGATGTTTAATGCATTATGCTCTATCAAAGGAGCACAATCAGCTCTTGTTGCTGGTTGTTTTTACATAGAAGAGGTGGTGCAAAATCTTGTCTTGGGAGGCCATTTCCCAACTTTAACAAAACGACGATTAGCATACTACCACTGTTCAACAGGGGAAAACTGGGCACTAGAGATATGGTGCATCTTATTGACAGCAAGAAAAGATTTAGATTCAAGTATATACAATTCATTTGATGACAACTGCGGTTCAGCGGGACGGACTTCTTCAATTGGACGAAGATCGACACTCCTGGAAGAAAAAGATTTAGTAGAAGGTACAGGGATTACATAGCGACGAGGCCTAACAATGGGTCGAGGAATCTCTGGTTTTTTAGGAATAAGCTTGAATTGACCATTACTAATAGAGATTCATTTAAGTTTTGACTTGGGCTTTTTATTATCTGCAATTGACTTATATTGAAAATACCAGTCGCTAGGCAATTCAGTTGAATCATATAGAACGCCTTCAACTTGAACATTAGAAAGACCAACAGTAACACAGTGTTTTAAGACAGGTTGTTTAAGTTTAGGATGAGCTGTATTGGTTAACTGAAAAGAAGTTTGAACCAGTACAGAGAGATAATCACTATCTTCGATCATTTGAATACCTTGAACTCGAACCATGAGTTTCCAACAATCTTTAAGGTGAACATCAGTGACGCTAATTGAATAATAAGGAAATATCGTACCAAACTGACAACCTATAGAGAGATTACCTAAAATAGTTCCTATCCTTGCATGATCATAACTCTGGTGACGAGTATCAAAAACTTTATCAATGCAAGGAGTATTTAATCCATGTCAGAAAAGAGGAGCAAGACCAATTCTAATACCACCAACATGAAGATAGGAATAATTCTAATCCTTAAAATATTGTTAGAATTTCTTGATCTCGTCTTCCAAAAAAAGGTTTAAAGCGACTATTTGGACTGACAGACCAAAAATTTTTATAATGACTTCAACTTCTTTCAGAAAAGATTTTCGTTTAAAAACATAAGACAGAGGAACTTTATAGACATCAGTTGCACGAAGTGCAGGGGGATTCCAACTCTCAGGATTTTCAATAGCTTCATGATTTTCATTAGAGTCTAAGTCAGATTCAATAGCTCTAGAAGCGATTTCAGTTACTATTTTGCGATCAATAGAAGAAAAAGAGCGTATCAGGTTTTCCATTTAGAGAATCGAGAACTGGGCTCTGATACCAAATTAAGATGATGGACTCAGTAACTTACTTGAATCACTGAAGAATAGCTGAAATTCCTCACACCGTCCACCACGGGCACGGGAAATACGAGAACACACACAACTCCTCTGGTCTTCTACTCGCTTTATAATCCCGACTTAAGGTGATCTTGGAATAAACTGTCCTCAGACAGGCGGCCCAGCAGGCTTCAGTATTAATTCAAATAAATATGTTACATACCAAGTAATGCCTCAGAGTATAGCCTTTTTAGTCTCTGGTCTCTTAAAGCACAGAATACAAACTCTTTTTCTCTCTCTCGCACACCCACACAAACACACATACATATAAATCCAAAGAACATGTGAGAATTATTGAGGGTGCTATCAGACATTACTTAGTCCAGACGGTGTCTGCTCAATATTCTAGAGTACAATAAATAAAAGAAAATGCACTACCAATGTCCTTTCGGACTTTGGTCACTATCATATTCATAGTCGGGTTCGTCTATTTTTGATGAGGATGAGGGAAGCTTTTGCTTTAGCCATGACTGATTTAACCATTCCAAATATTATGATTCTCATGCGTGGTCTTGTTTCTCCTGTGCATCTTGGTACAAATCTACGAAAATGGTTGCTTTATCATCGGATACCTTCTCTTTTCCTTTTGTTGTAGTTGTTTTTTCTTTTGTTGAGACTATAGAAGATTCTCCTTTTAGTAGTGCCTTTGATGATTGTCCTATATCAAACTTTATCATGTCAGTTGTAACATAGAGATTCTTCTGTGGAAAGAGATATTTATCATCAGACTTTGTCCACAGATTAACATAAGCCATTGGATCTATCTCTATGTCAAAGAAGGAATATTTTTTGTTACGGAATTTAGGCATTAATTGAACTGACATTTCAACTCCATCTAATAATTCCCATTTGAAAATTTGAAACATGCTGACAAAGTGTTCTATGGCACATTGGATCCAAAGCTTGCAGTTATGATTGATATTTGCCACCTGTTGCCATCCTAATTCAAAAATCATGGATGAACATACCTTGGTTGACAGTAATAAGCTTATCAGACAAACTACATCATCACTCCAATTTCTTGCCATAACACTAACAGTAATTAATGCCTTTTGATTGATCAGTAATTTGATTACTCTTAATCTTCCTTGAAGTTCTTCTAAGGTTTTGATCATATACAATTTTTCAGGAAACTTAATTCTATGAAATTCTTTGAGCCAAAGAGTAATTTTCTTGACTTCCTCAGTGTTGTCAGCTAACATAGATTCATCAACTCTTTCAAGTCCATAGAGTTGTGCAAAAGGATTTGGGACAATGGGATTTCTGAATTCTAAACTTTGATAATCCCAAGGTGTCGAAAAAGTTCTTAAATATTGCAATGTCCTTTCAATACATTCAGAAACTCTCACTTGTGGCTTCTTCCTGCAACAACCATTTTTTATTTCCCAACTTGCAAATGGTTCAAAAAGTTCATATTGGGGAAATGAGTCTGTACCTGCAAAATTTTCATCATTTCTTTGAAGAAATGCAACATCAATTTCTTCGAAAAGATCAGGGATTCTTAAAGACTTTAAAAACCTTCCAACCCTTTCAGTCATATTTATTTCATCTAAATCCAGCATTTTAGGAGAGGTATAAATAGCAAAGGAGAAATCTATACCACCGATAATCTGATAATAATTCAAAGTTTGAAACACTTGAATCATGGATTCAGTAAACTCTTTTGTCCAATAATCATCAAGAGTCTTAAAGTAAAGCTTCACCTTTATATTGGGTAGAGGATATACTTTTACCAATTCTTCAACTAAACCCAATAAAATACCAACATTTTTAGACTGTCATCTTGACATCGTTGTATCCATTGATTTCTTCTAATTCGCAGCCCAACAGCCTTTTTTATTTCTTCAACCAAATCACCAAGAACTAATTCAAGAATCTGAAATCTTTTTACAAAGGTTTCAAAATTATCATCTGCAGGGGTCTTACCAGGAAGAACAAATATATCAGTTCTTTGGTTATGAGTATGGACTTTGTTCATGTCTCTGGTAACGGAGTCGGCTAGATAATTCGAAATACCTGGAACCCATTCAACATCAAAATCATACATTTGAAACCATATCTTCCATGCCAGTAATCTTCCTCTTGCGAGTTGTTTTGATATTTTTGCTGATAAGAAATACTTGAAATTCATTGAGTCCGTTCTTATCAGAAACTTGGCAGGGGCTAAATATAATTCAAATTTTTGTATGCCATTGAAAATGGCAAGAGTTTCTTTTTCAGCTGTAAAATAACTTTTATGGTGTATCAAAAATTCTCCAAATGCATATGCACATAAAATTTCTTCTCCTGTATCCTCCTTCCTTTCAAAAAGGACCGCTGCCCAAAAATTATCGGATGCATCAATTTGAAGGATGAGAAATCCATTACCTAGCGGTTTGAGCTCGGGGAGATGTTTGCATTCAGCTTTTAACAATTTGACTGCTGCAGTGGCTTCTGGTGACCATCCAGAATTCAAATGTCTTCGGATTGGAGCAGTTTTTTCTGACAATCTAGGAATGTATTTATGAACATAATTTAGTATTCCTAGAAATCGTTGAATCATTTTAGTATCTTGTAGCTCATCAGGAAATTCAGATAGCTTGGTCAAAACATGAGGCTGCATCTGAATTTTACCATTTATAACATGGATACCCAAAAAATCCATACTATCTTGAAACAGAAGCATTTTCTTTTCAGACAAAACAATGCCATGCTTTTTTGCTTCTTCAAGGAATATCTGCAAATGCTTCAGATGGGATTCGAGATCCTGACTATGAATCAAGATGTCATCAATATAGACAACAATAAAATCATATTTACCAAAAATATAGTCCATTCGCCGTTGAAAGAAAGCTGGAGCATTCTTCAGACCAAATGGAACTACTTTCCATTGGTAAAAACCTGAAGGACATGTAAAAGCAGTTTTGTGACGATCTTCTTCTTTGATTTGTATCTGGTAATAACCGGATTTCATATTGAACTTACTGAAGACCTTGCTATTCTGAATTTTTTGCATAATTTTTTCTTGGCAGGGCAAAGGATAATTGAAACTCTTTGTGATTGCATTTAATGGCCTATAATTAATTACCATTCGAGCTTTACCTCTGACTATTTCAGAATGATTTCTTACCAGGAAAGCAGAACAGGAATAATGAGAAGAACTAAGATCAATCAGCTTGAGACTTAATGGTTCTTCAATTTGCTTTTTTATTTCTTTTTCATCAGTTGGAGTGCAGAGTATAAGTTTTCATTTAACCCCATTGTCATGAAGAGTAACTATTTCTCTCTGGGGACTCTCTATACTCCAAAATGCTTGAGGATTTTCCGAACAACTTTTCAACAATTCATCATAAATAGCCATTTGTTCGGGAGACCAGTCAGGATTTCTGTTTTCTTTTTGTTTAGTTTTTGTTTGACTCCTTTCTTCATAAATCTGCAATACTTCTTGCCAATTATTAGAATAATTCTGGGGCCTTTTTATACCTGCCTTCTTTTGGCTATTTTCTTTTCTAGCTTCTGATTTGGCCAAAGTCAATATTGGTACTGAAATTGCTCTTTTTTATTTAAAATGACTTTGTCTTCACTGATTGTAACTAGCAACACATAATTAATAAAAGGCATGCCAAGAAATAAACTTGCAGAGGCATCATAGTGCTGGATTGCAAAAAATTTTACTATACTCCCCCCAACTTTTAAAGAAACGTTATCAGCATAGTGGGTGAGATTGACAGTGCCACCAATGGTCTCGGAAATAAGAATATTTTGCAAAGGCTTCCATAAACCTTTGAATAAAGATGGGCGAGCTAAATTGTTGGAGCCTCTTGTGTCAATGAAGGCATCCACATTGATCCATTCTCCTTTGACTTGAACTTCAACAAGAATATAGAAGAGATTGTTTGTTTTAGCAATATTTTTTAGAAAAGAACTTTCTTCAAGATTAACAGATGTTGGAGAAGGCAAATATGATGATTGAGAAACGGTCTTTGGATAACGGAAAAAAGAATTCAACGTGGATTGTGGAAGCAAAGAGTTTAAAACGGGTTGTGAATTCTTAGTACCTCGATCCGTGGAAGTAGATAGAGAAGGAACAACAGAGACAGTATCATCTGAAATGTATTTAGATGTCTCATCAGTATAATCATCTGAGCTAAATTCATCACTGAAATGCAATTAATTTTCATTCTTTGGTTCAGAACAATCATAGCATCTGTTCATTTTCTGACATGTGTCGGGAATTGACTCAATAGCTGACAGAGAAGCATCAGTTAATATATACACATCTGATACTTCGTCTTGAGAATCAACCATAGACCAATTATCTACAAAATCATCAATTTCTATACAGGCTTTCAACTTGTTGGAAGAGCTTTTAGGACATTTTCTGGCGAAATGACCTTCTTTTTTGCAGATAAAACCTGCATTGTCTCTTTTTGGTTGCCTACGCTTTTTTAAATTTAAATTTTTGGAACGGCCTTCTAGGATTGGCTACTCTCTTGGGCTTGAATTTTCCATATATTTTAGATTTTCTCTTTCTAAATGGTGTCCACACTATCTTGAAACAGAAGCATTTTCTTTTCAGAGAAAACAATGCCATGTTTTTTTGCTTCTTCAAGGAATATCTACAAATGCTTCAGATGGGATTCGAGACCCTGACTATGAATCAAGATGTCATCAATATAGACAACAATAAAATCATATTTACCAAAAATATAGTCCATTCGTCGTTGAAAGAAAGCTGGAGCATTCTTCAGACCAAATGGAACTACTTTCCATTGGTAAAAACCTGTAGGACATGTAAAAGCAGTTTTGTGACGATATTCTTCTATGATTTGTATCTGGTAATAACCGGATTTCATATCGAACTTATTGAAGACCTTGCTGTTCTGAATTTTTTGCATAATTGTTTCCTGGCGGGGTAGAGGATAATTGAAACTCTTTGTCATTGCATTTAATGACTTACAATTAATTACCATTCGAGCTTTACCTCTGACTATTTCAGAATGATTTCTTACTAGGAAAGCAAAACAGAAATAATGAGAAGAACTAGGTTCAATCAGCTTGAGACTTAATAGTTCTTCAATCTGCTTTTTTTACTGAGTCCATCATCTTAATTTGGTATCAGAGCCCAGTTCTCGATTCTCTAAATGGAAAACCTGATACGCTCTTTTTCTTCTATTGATTGCAAAATAGTAACTAAAATTGCTTCTAGAACTATTGAATCTGACTTAGACTCTAATGAAAATCATGAAGCTATTGAAAATCCTGAGAGTTTGAATCCCCCTGCACTTTGTGCAACTGATGTCTATAAAGTTCCTTTGTCTTATGTTTTTAAACGAAAATCTTTTCTCAAAGAAGTTGAAGTAATTATAAAAATTTCTGGTCCCTCAGTCCAAATAGCCGCTTTAAACCTATTTTCTGAAGACGAGATCAAGAAATTCCAACAATATGTTAAGGATCAGAAGTATTCCTATCTTCATTTTGGTGGTATTAGAATTGGTCTTGCTCCTCTTTTCCGACATGGATTAAATACCCCTTGCATTGCTGAAGTTTTTGATACTCGTCACCAGAGTTATGATCATGCAAGGATAGGAACCATTTTAGGTAATCTCTCTACAGGTTGTCAGTTTGGTACGATATTTCCTGATTATTCAATTAGCCTGGCTGATGTTCATCTTAAAGATTGTTGGAAACTCATGGTTGGAGTTCAAGGTCTTCAAATGATCGAAGATAGTGATTATCTTTCTGTACTGGTTCAAACTTCTTTTCAGTTAACCAATACAGCTCATCCTAAACTTAAACAACCTGTCTTAAAAGACTGTGTTACTGTTGGTCTTTCTAATGCTCAAGTTGAAGGCGTTCTATATGATTCAACTGAATTGCCTAGCGACTGGTATTTTCAATATAAGTCAATTGCAGATGATAAAAAGCCTGAGTCAAAACTTAAACGAATCTCTATTAGTAATGGTCAAGTCAAGCTTATTCCTAAAAAACCAGAGATTCCTCGACCCATTGTTAGGCCTCGTCGCTATGTAATCCCTGTACCTTCTACTGAAGCTTTTTCTTCCAGAAGTGTCGATCTTCCTCCAATTGAAGAAGTCCGTCCCGCTGAACCGCAGTTGTCATCAAATGAATTGTATATACCTGAATCTAAACCTTTTCTTGCTGTCAATAAGATGCACCGTATCTCTAGTGCCCAGTTTTCTCCTGTTGAAGAGTGGCAGTATGCTAATCGTCGTTTTGTGAAAGGTGGGAAATGGCCTCCCAAGACAAAATTTTGCACCACCTCTTCTATGTCAAAACAGCCAGCAACAAGAGCTGATTGTGCTCCTTTGATAGAGCATAATGCATTAAACACCAATGACCTAGATCAGACCTATCAAATCGGTAATTATCTTACTACCTGGTGTTCACATGCTGAAGATGTTCTGGATGATCTAGGATCCCAGACTGAGTTAATTCTAGCTAATCTTAAGCTTCTCTATGATGGACAGCAAGAAGAAAAACAAAGAAGAGAAGCCAAAGAGAAAAAGAAAAAAGAAAAGAAAATGAGAGAATCAAAGGCTCGAAAATTTTCTGTTTCAATGGATACTCCTAACTATTGGGATATAGATGAAAAGCAAGAAGGAAGTGAAGCTGAGTCTAGTGCCCAAGCTTTTGAAAATAAACTAGAACTAGTGAAATCACTAAACTTTCAAAAACCAAAAAGGGAGATAGTCACTTTGGAAAATGATGCCTCTAAGTTTCCCTCCTTCATTTTGCCATCTCTCTAAAAGGCCCATGTTTTCCGTGAAGTCCCCAAGTATCCGCGGATTGAAGAAGACTTGTTTGCAACCAATTCTACTGGATATGTTTTAGACTTAGACAAATCTACAAATCCAGTTGAATCCATCATTGTTTGGATTGGTTGGAATTGTATATGACTAGTGGATAAGACCATCAGAAGAAGAAAGAATGAATGTAGCTGCTATAGGATTAGCTACTTTAGAATTGCTACTCAAAACTAAATTTCTCCCAGAACCAGCAGATGAAAAGAAATAGATTATAACAGATCTAACACGAATGGAATTGAAAGATTTAAAGTTTTTAGATCAGTTTGGCAACGATTTAGACACCATTTAGAAAGAGAAAATCTAAAAGATATGGAAAATTCAAGCCCAAGAGAGTAGCCAATCCTAGAAGGTCGTTCCAAAAATTTAAATATTTAAAAAGCGCAGGCAACCAAAAAGAGACAATGCATGTTTTATTTTCAATCAAGAAGGTCATTTCACTAGAAAATGTCCTAAAAGCTCTTCTAACAAGTTGAAAGCTTGTATACAAATTGATGATTTTGTAGATAATTGGTCTATGGTTGATTCTCAAGACGAAGTATCAAATTTGTATATATTAATTGATGCTTCTCTGTCAGATACTGAGTCAGTTCCCGTTACGTGTCAGAAAATGAACAGATGTTATGATTGTTCTGAACCAGAGAATGAAAATTAATTGCATTTCAGTGATGAATTTAGCTCAGATGATTATACTGATGAGACATCTGAATACATTTCAGATGGTACTGTCTCTATTGTTCCTTCTCTATCTACTTCCACGGATTGAGGTACTAAGAATTCACAACCCGTTTTAAACTCTTTGCCTCCACAATCCACGTTGAATTCTTTTTGCCCGTATCCAAAGGCAGTTTCTCAATCATCATCTTTGCCTTCTCCAACATCTGTTAATCTTGAAGAAAGTTATTTTCTCAAAAAGATTGTTAAAACAAACAATCTCCTATATATTCCTGTTGAAGTTCAATTCAAAGGAGAATGGATCAATGTGGATGCCTTCATTGACACAGGAGGCTCCAACAATTTAGCTCACCCATTCAAAGGTTTATGGAAGCCTTTGCAAAATATTCTTATTTCCGAGACCATTGGTGGCTCTATCAATCTCACCCACTATGTTGATAATGTTTCTTTAAAAGTTGGGGGAGTATAGTAAAATTTTCTGCAATCCAGCACTATGATGCCTCTGCAAGTTTATTTCTTGGCATGCCTTTTATTAATTTTGTGTTGCTAGTTACAATCAGTGAAGACAAAGTGATATTAAATATAAAAAAAAGAGCAATTTCAGTACCAAGATTGACTTTGGCCAATTCAGAAGCTAGAAAAGAAAATAGCCAAAAGAATGAAGGTATAAAAAGGCCCCAGAATGATTCTAATAATTGGCAATAAGTATTGCAGATTTATGAAGAAAGGAGTCAAACAAAAACCAAACAAAATTCCTGACTGGTCTCCCAAACAAATGGCTATTTATGATGGAATTGTTGAAAATTTGTTCTGAAAATCCTCAATCATTTTGGAGTATAGAAAGTCCCCATCAAGAAATAGTTACTCTTCATGACAATGGGGTTAAAGGAAAACTTATATCTTGCACTCCAACTGATGAAAATGAAATAAAAAAGCATATTGAAGAACTATTAAGTCTCACGCTGATTGAACCTAGTTCTTCTCATTATTCATGTTCTGCTTTCCTGGTAAGAAATCATTCTGAAATAGTCAGAGGTAAAGCTCGAATGGTAATTAATTATAAGCCATTAGATGCAATCACAAAGAGTTTCAATTATCCTCTGCCCCACCAGGAAACAATTATGCAAAAAATTCACAACAGCAAGGTCTTCAGTAAGTTCGATATGAAATCCGGTTATTACCAGATACAAATCAAAGAAGAAGATCGTCACAAAACTGTTTTTACATGTCCTGCGGGTTTTTACCAATGGAAAGTAGTTCCATTTGGGCTGAAGAATGCTCCAGCATTCTTTCAACGGTGAATGGACTATATTTTTGGTAAATATGATTTTATTGTTGTCTATATTGATGACATCTTGATTCATAGTCAGGATCTCAAATCCCATCTGAAGCATTTGTAGATATTCCTTGAAGAAGCAAAAAAAGCATGGCATTGTTTTGTCTGAAAAGAAAATGCCTCTGTTTCAAGATAGTATGGGTTTTTTGGGTATCCATGTTATAAATGGTAAAATTCAGATGCAACCTCATGTTTTGACCAAAATATCTGATTTTCCTAATGAGCTATAAGATACTAAAATGATTCGGCGATTTCTAGGAATACTAAATTATGTGCATAAATACATTCCTAGATTGTCAGAAAAAACTGCTCCAATCCAAAGACATTTGAATTCTAGATGGTCACCAAAAGCCACTGCAGCAGTTAAATTGTTAAAAGTTGAATGCAAACATCTCCCTGAGCTCAAACCACCAGGTAATGGATTTCTCATCCTTCAAACTGATGCATCCGATAATTTTTGGGCAGTCGTCCTTTTTGAAAGGAAGGAGGATACGGGAAAAGAAATTTTATGTGCATATGCATCTGGAGAATTTTTGATACACCAGAAAAATTATTTTACAGCTTAAAAAGGAACTCTTGCCATTTTCAGTGGCATACAAAAATTTGAATTATATTTAGCCCCTGCCAAGTTTCTGATAAGAACAGACTCAATGAATTTCAAGTATTTCTTATCAGCAAAAATATCAAAACAACTCGCAAGAGGAAGACTACTGGCATGGCAGATATGGTTTCAAATGTATGATTTTGATGTTGAATGGGTTCCAGGTATTTCAAATTATCTAGCCGACTCTCTTACCAGAGACATGAACAAAGTCCATACTCATAACCAAAGAACTGATATATTTGTTCTTCCTGGTAAGACCCCTGCAGATGATAATTTCGAAACCTTTGTAAAAAGATTTCAGATTCTTGAATTAGTTCTTGGTGATTTGGTTGAAGAAATAAAAAAGGTTGTTGGGCTGCGAATTAGAAGAAATCAATGGATACAACGATGTCAAGCCTGGCAATCTAAAAATGTTGGTATTTTATTGCGTTTAGATGAAGAATTGTTAAAAGTATATCCTCTACCCAATATGAAGGTGAAGCTTTATTTTAAGACTCTTGATGATTACTAGACAAAAGAGTTTACCGAATCCATGATTCAAGTGTTGTAAACTGTGAATTATTATCAGATTATCGATGGTATAGACTTCTCCTTTGCTATTTATACCTCTGCTAAAATGATAGATTTAGATGAAATAAATATGACTGAAAGGGTTGGAAGGTTTTTAAAGTCTTCAAGAATTCTTGATTTTTTCGAAGAAATTGATGTTGCATTTCTTCAAAGAAATGATAAAAATTTTGCAGGTACAGACTCATTTCCCCAATATGAACTTTTTGAACCATTTGCAGATTGGGAAATAAAAAATGGTTGTTGCAAGAAGAAGCCACATGTGAGAGCTTCTCAATGTATTGAAAGGACATTGCAGTATTTAAGAACTTTCTCGACACCTTGGAATTATCAAAGTTTAGAATTCAGAATCCCATTGTCCCAAATCCTTTTGCACAACTCTATGGACTTGAAAGAGTTGATGAACCTGTGTTAGCTGACAACACTGAGGAAGTCAAGAAAATTACTCTTTGGCTCAAAGAATTTCATAGACTTAAGTTGCCTGAAAAATTGTCTATGATCAAAACCTTAGAAGAACTTCAAGGAAGATTAAGAGTAATCAAATTACTGATCAATCAAAAGGCATTAATTATTGTTAGTGTTATGGCAGGAAATTGGAGCAATGATGTAGTTTGTCTGATAAGCTTATTACTGTCAACCAAGGTATGTTCGTCCATGATTTTTGAATTAGGATGGCAATAGGTGACAAATATCAATCATAACTGCAAGCTTTGGATCCAATGCGCCATAAAACGCTCTATCAGCAGGTTTCAAATTTTCAAATGGAAATTATTAGATGGAGTTGAAATGTCAGTTCAATCAATGCGTGAATTCCGTAAAAGAAAAAAAGATTCCTTCCTTGACATAGAGATAGATCCAATGGCTTATGTTAATCGGTGGACAAAGTTCGATGATAAATATCCCTTTCCACAAAAGAATCTCTATGTTACAATCGACACGATAAAGTTTGATATAGGACAATCATCAAAGGCACTACTAAAACGAGAATCTTCTACAATCTCAACAAAAGAAAAAGCAGCTACAGCAAAAGGAAAGAGAAGGTATCCAACGATAAAGCAACCATTTTCGTAGATTTGTACAGGACCACGCATGGGAATCAGAATATTTGGAATGGTTAAATCAGTCATGGCTAAAGCAAAAGCTTCCCTCATCCTCATCAGAAGTAGACGAACCCGACTATGAATATGATAGTGACCGAAGTCCGAAAGGACCTTGGTAGTGCATTTTCTTTTAATTATTGTACTCGAGAATATTGAGCAGACACCGTCTGGACTAAGTAATGTCTGACAGGACCCTCAATAATTCTCACATGTTCTTAGGATTTATATGTATGTGTGTGTGTGTGTGTGTGTGGGTATGCGAGAGAGTGAGAGAAAGAGTGTTTGTATTCTGTGCTTTAAGAGACCAGAGACTAAAAGGCTCTACTCTGAGGCATTACTTGGTATGTAACATATTTATTTGAATTAATACTGAAGCCTGTTGGGCCGCCTGTCTGAGGACAATTTATTCCAAGATCGCCTTAAGTCGGGATTATAAAGCGAGTAGAAGACCAGAGGAGTCGTGTGTGTTCTCGTATTTCCCGTGCCCGTGGTGGACGGTGTGAGGAATTTCAGCTATTCTTCAGTGATTCAAGTAAGTTACTGAGTCCATCATCTTAATTTAACTTACTTGAATCACTGAAGAATAGCTGAAATTCCTCACATCGTCCACCACGGGCACGAGAAATACGAAAACGCACACGACTCCTCTTGTCTTCTACTCTCCTTATAATCCTGACTTAAGGCGATCTTGGAATACACTGTCCTCAGATAGGTGACCCAGCAGGCTTTAGTGTTAATCCAAATAAATATGTTACATACCAAGTAATGCCTCAAAGTAGAGCCTTTTCAGTCTATGGTCTCTTAAAGCACAGAATACAAACACTCTTTTTCTCACTCTCTTGCACACCCACACACACACATACATATAAATCCTAAGAACATGTGAGAATAATTGAGAGTCATGTTAGACATTACTTAGTCCAGACGATGTCTGCTCAATATTCTCGAGTACAATAAGTAAAAGAAAATGCACTACCAAGGTCCTTTCGGACTTCGGTCACTATCATATTCGTAGTCGGGTTCGTCTGCTTCTAATGAGGATGAGGGAAGCTTTTGCTTTAGCCATGACTGATTTAACCATCCCAAATATTCTAATTACCATGCGTGGTCCTGTTACTCCTATGCATCTTGGTACAAATCTACGAAAATGGTTGCTTTATCATCAGATACCTTCTCTTTTCCTTTTCGATTATCAAATAGGGCTGAGAAGATATTCCTGAGAAACAATCCCTGCTGTATTACATACCCCTGATAAAGACGAAGGCCGAATCACTCTTATTCAATATGATTCATCCTGTAATCCTGTAGCACCAGTCTATGTTTCCCGAAATGACTTATGTCCTCCTGATAACTGGGTAACCAATTGGGGAAAACCCACAAGGAAACCTGTTGCTGCTGCACAATCAATAATAACAGAGATAGACGGAAAGGTTACCACACGATTTCACAGAGTTAACACAGTTTAGCATGGTGGACCTTCTACTTCTGTCTCTGCAATCCCTACTACAATCAGTCAGTTACATCCTGGTCAGACTTCTGCACCTCCACAATTTGTAATTGACCAAGCAGTGTATGATTCTATCAAAAGATTGTTTTCACAGCCAAGCCCATCTCAGCCTTTCAGCTCAGTCTGTGATCATCCACACTGCTCCAAGACCTTTTGTCAATTTTCTTCAGAACCACCAACTCCACATGGGGAGTCATCAGACCGTCATAGAATAAACATGATCAAATTTACACCACCGTCTGATTCGTCTGAAGAAAGTTACAAGAAAGTTGTATTTTTTAATCCACAAGAAGAACTACTTGTACATACTGTATCTAGTTCTTCTACTTATGGTTTAGGTTATGTTGATTCTTCACCTATTCCTGAATACAGAAGAAACCCTATTGATAAAATTCCAAGGCATGTAGAAATCCCTTCTGATTCAGAGAAAATTGCCTTTTTGAAGATTTTTAAAGGAATCAGTCCATATGATCCTAATGATCAATGGAAAAAGAAAATGTTCAATTGGGATATGTTTACACATGAAAAGGAACATTTATATTTTGAAGAATTAATGCTTCTTCCAAGAGATGATCGTCCTGCCTTCAACAGACAGAATGTTGAAAAATGGAAAGAATGGATGAAGGCAGAAAATCAATGGATATCATTTTATGAATGGTATTATCCTTCTGCAAATATAATAGAACAATCCTTGATGAAACAATTCAGGAACCAGGCTAAACAGAAAAGAATCAAGGATCCAGAAAAATTTGTAGATGAAAAGTTGAAAGAAAATCCAGTAGTAATTCCTCCTCCTTTGAAAGCACATGTCTTTCAGCCGAAAATTCAGAGCATGTTAAATAAGCCAAACATTCCTAGATCTCTGATTGTTGTTCAAATTGAAGGAGAAAAACTACTAAGAAAGATTTGTTCTCAGTTCCAGGTAAATATGATGAGGACTGGGACTCCAAATAAACACAAATGGGAACTCCTTGATGGAAGTCTTTTGGAAACAGACACAGAGTTTCCCCCATGGAAATATTTTGTGATAAGAAGCCAAGATGGAAAGCTGTACAAATTACTCCCATCTCATGTTGATGATTCTAATCTAGTAGAAAGAGATGTTGTGGCTGCTACTAATTGGACAAATTTAGCTTTGTCAAGTCTTAAGAAATTTGTCAGCTCTAAGTTTGAAAATGTTGAAACTGCTATTTCCGAAATGAAGACCATGCTTGAAAGCATTCTAAGAAAACAAGATTACAATACAGTATGTTTGTATAGCAGTGTCACAACTTTGGCAGAAAATGTTAAGGCTCTTGCTAAGAGTCTTGACAGGTTATCTTTACAAACACGACAGATAGATAAAAAGACCCATGAAGCTACCTCAGCTCATGGAAAAGAAATTGTAAAGATCAGTAATTCCCTAAATATTGTAAAAAAACGAGTATGGGAAGTATCTCAAGGAATTGAATCCTTGAAAAAGAAGCCTAGGGTCGAGGCCTATAAATCTGCAACCATATTCTCAGAACCCAAGACTTCTGCACCATATTCTATTACTCCTTCTGTGGAAAGTCTAATCAGAACACCCAGCTCTATAACCTTTCCACCACCTACTTCCTCTCATCCATATTCTCTGTTTGCAAATCCCAGTTTCTTTAGCCCACATCCTGCCATAAAGCAATCCAAAGAAACTGAAGAATCCAGCAAACCAGAATCTTCTAATTTCATATCTGAAGATTCTTACACTAAAGATGAGGAAGAAAGTTTTGATACAAGTTTTCATAAGATAGAAACATCACTATCTGACATGACTCTTCACAAGATAGAAGCAGAACCACAAATTGAAGAGCTTGAGAACTGTATTAATAACTTTTCCATGACAGACCAAGACCAATCTGATAATGATCAAGATCAAGTTAATGCTACATCATCTAGATCAAGATGGGAGACTACTTGGAACCCTGCTCCTGATAGAAGAGATCTTATGAAGTCTGAATACCATAAGGATTGGTCTGCAAATTCTACTTATTCATGGAATATTGATAATTGCACAGAGGCTGAAATTATGTCTGTTTTGCATTCCATGCTTGTATGTTATAGGACTTATCTTGCAGATGATATAGGTCCTATAAATGCTACAAGAAGAATAATAGGAGGATTTGAAGGAACATTGGATTCTTGGCTAAAAGCTGAAACTTTAAAAGATCCAAGTCTCCTTGCAGGATGGGAACAAGTTGTTGTTTTAAATGAAGATGGATCTACTCACATAGATCCTGTTACCCATTTTCCTGTCAATAATATGATAGGAAAACTTCTCTATGCTATCACTGTCAACTTTATTGGTTTTCCCCAAATAACCAATGATATTACTACCATTACTCTGCTGGCCATGAAGTTGCACAATATGCAACATTTTGATGAATACTTCAATGAATTCCTTCACAGATTGCATACATTGACTCCAGACCTTATTCTTGAGCCAAAATGGAAGGAAATTTTTGTAGCATCTCTTCCTCAATGGGTTTCTTCAGCTATTGTTAATAAATTACCAGGGAAGGTTGGTGACTATAAATTTGGCATAATCAGACAAGCAGTAAAAGCAATCATTGTGGAATTATGCTCACAAATGAAGATTGCAAGAGCAGCGACCAATCCTAAAAAGCCACATGGATATCAACAGCTCTGCAAACAATGGCACCTTGGTAAATCTGGAAATTCTGAGCGGCATAATAAGAAGAAAAGACATTTCAGAAAGAATTCCCAGGTTTCTCAAGAAAAATCAAAAAGAAAACATTACAAAGCTAAGCCCTACAAACACACAAAAATGTTTTCTAAGGACAAAGAAATAATTTGTTACAACTGTAACAAAAAAGGTCACACAGCTCCAAACTATCCAAATAAAAAGAAAGACTCTTCTAAGAAGAAAGTCCAGTATAGAAACAGGAAAGGAAAGATAAATTTTTTTGATCTTCCTAGCAGCTGTGATGAGTTGGTATCTTCTGATTCAGGATCTGAAAATGACTTTAATTTTGTTGATTCAGAAGAAACATCTGATGAATAATTCTGTAATGATCCCCATTGTACAGAATGTAAATACTGTGATTGTGATGATCATGATATTTGTACATGTAATGCAGTCAGGATGATGTAGACTGATTATGATGAAATCAGTAAAAATATTTTTGCACAAATGATGGCTGCTACAGATCCGCAAATGAAAGAAATGTACAGATCTTTGCTGACTGAACATTTGAAGAAATCACCCTCAAGTCCAAAGAACTCTCCAAATAAAGGGTATGTGCCTCCTTCTACTCTTTTCTCTGTCGAAGCTTTAACTAGACAATTCAGGAATGAAGATTTTGGAGAAGATTTGCCACAAACTTTGCCTGCAGTACATCAGGCAATAAAAGAATTGAGAAAAACAATCAAGGAAAACAGAAGATTGTGCGTTGAGAGACATAATGAGTTAAATCTAAAGATCTTAAATGCACAAGCACCTTCTGCCTCTTCATCACAAGGTCCTATCTCAGGAAAGACAGAAAATTGGACCTATCACTCAGGACCATTTCAACAGCAGTATAATAAAGAAGAAGGAGAAGAAGAAGAAAAGGCAAGAACAGAATTCGGATGCAATACCATGAACAAAGATGTCATGTATTATGTCAAAATGAAAGTAAAGATTGGAAACCAGTATGAATTCTGGAAAGTTCTTATGGATACTGGTTCCAGGTTAAATATTGTAAGTGATACAGTGGTTGGTATGCATCATCGAATGCCAACAATATGTCCAAGAGTAATCACTGCAAGTGGCGATATCCCCACAAAACTTGAAGCAAAAATTGATGTTCTGCTTAGAGAAAAAATTGGAGTTCATTTGGTTTGCCCTGTTGTTCCAGGACTGGATTGTGCAATGTACCTCGGGACACCATTTTTTCAGAACTTCAGTATGCATGGAGCAAAATTTGATACGAAGACTCATAGGTATGGATACTTTGTCAATTTTGACAATAAAGAAGTTTTCTTTCCATTTATCAACTCTAATTCTCCAATTAGAATTAAGAAAATAGAAAGAATGGAAAATATCCTGGCAAAAAATGGAAGTAAAGAGAGAAGTGTTAAAAACAGAAGAACATCTGGATAATGAAAAATTTGCCTCAGAAATAGCAAATCTCACTGCTCGATTTAAAGAATGTTGTTCAAATGATCCAAATTCTTTTTGGCATATTAAAAAACAGGAAGTAGAACTTCCTCTCAAAAAAGATTTCAGTGGAAAATTAAGGAGATCCAAAGCAGTGGCAATGAATGAAGAGCAAATGAAGCTTTGCAAAGAAGAATTAAAGGATCTCTTAAAGAAAGGACTTATTAGGAAAAGTAAAAGCCCCATAGCATGTTTCTCATTCTATGTTAATAAGCATGCTGAAATTGCCAGAGGAAAACCAAGGTTAGTCGTGAACTATAAACCTCTGAATAATATTCTGGATTATGATGCCTATCCTTTGCCAAAGCCATCTTCCATACTTGCTCAGATATCAAAGTCCAAGATATTTTCCAAGTTTGATCTCAAATCTAGTTTCTGGCAAGTTGGGATCAAAGAAGAAGATAAATGGAAGACAGCATTCTCTGTACCGGAAGGACATTATGAATGGAATATCATGCCATTCGGCCTGATCAATGCTCCTTCAGCCTTTCAGAGAATAATGGATGAAACATTTGAAGGAATGGAAGGTTTCCTGAAAAAATACATTGATGATTTACTGATTCATTCTGATAATATTGTTGACCATGTTAAACATTTGAAAATCTTTCTCCGCAGGGTCAAAGAAATGGGGATAGTATTATCAGAATCCAAAATGAAGTTGTTCCGGCCAATGATAGATTTCTTGGGTTACAATATACAATATGGATCCTATACTGTAATCCAAAGAAGTTTGAATTTTGTTGATCACTTCCCTGATGAAATCAAAGATAAAACACAGTTGCAAAGATTTCTGGGAAGTTTGAAATATATTTCTAAGTTTTTGAAGCATTGTGCACAAGAAAGAAAAATATTAAATAAAAGGCTTCAGAATGATCCAATTCCTTGGAATCATGACTGCACGCAGGCAGTGAAAGCAATAAAAGAGAAAGTCAGAAATATTCAACCTCTCTCCCCTATCAGAGAAGAATGGGAGAAAATCATTATGACATATGCCAGTGATGAAGGATGGGGAGCAGTTTTGTGCCAAAAGAACCCCAGCAGCAAAAGTGAGATTGAAATCTGTCAATATGCATCTGGATTATGGGCCAAAAATCAATTGAATTGGTCAAGTCTGAAGAAAGAACTTAGAGCAGTTTGTTTGGGAATAGAAAAATTCAGAGATTTTGTTATCTACACCAAATTTACTGTTAAAACAGACTACCAAGCCTTAAAATTTTCCATTTATAAATGTAATTTTGAAGATGCTGCTATGGTCAGATGGATTATGCAGCTCAGCCAGTATAATTTTGATGTTGAATTTGTTAAGGGGGATAAGAACAATTTTGCAGATATGTTGAGTAGGGAATTTCTGTCTGAACATTCAATCCTAAGTTTACATTGCAATTATATCAGGAGAAGAGAAAGTACTGTTGAAATAGAAACACCAAATGGTTGGGTAAGTTATATGCTTGAAATTCCAGTACTTATCCATGATGTAGATTGGTATCCGATCAAAGAGATTAGGCACCATGAAGATATTCCTTATCTATGGACAGAAACAATGCAGGATGAAATAAATCAAGAGTCAGTGGAAGCTTTAGAATATCTGGAACACATTGACAGCATACACTATACTCTTGAAAGAGATGATGAAGATGATGATCGAATGACAAGTTGCCACATCACACTTCGAAGGTTTGATAATCATCTTCATCGGGAAGATTATGACCCCGACAGACAAAAGGAATCTTTCTTTGCAGCCATGAACCTCCAAAATTGCTCAGCCAACTTATTTTATTCTATACAGTCTTCATTCATATTTGAAGGTATGACAGCAGAAGCCCTAGAAAGAGAAGACCCCACGCCAGATTGGTTCATTGAATGGTGGTGAAGATACGGACTCTCGGCCTTGGTTATAAAGACGTATACATTACACATGCTTAAAATTCCTGGTTTTAGTGAACCAAGGTCCCACATGAATGGTATAGCATACAAGAATATTGAAGACATTGCTAACATAAATGATCTTTCTTTCTTACAAGCAATCAGACGCTGCGGTCACATTAGATGGTTTGTCACAAATTAATACAAGGCAAGGACGATATCTTCCAGTACCAATTATGAAGATTTCCACCATCATGTTGATATCTCATCAAATCCTTTCCAACCCATCAACTTTATGGAATCACCTAATAGGAACAGTTCACAAATGTGGGAATCAGAGAAAGAAATAAGAGTGCAGTACTTTAATAATTCGCTGATTGAAAGGTTCAGATATCAGCATTATACACATCCACAGATAGAATATTACACAATGGATTAAGTGTTGTCTTTCTGGCCGACTATGGTGCCGGACGAGCTTTCGTGGATTCCCTCGCTCTGGAATCTCCACTTTGTACAATCTTGAGATTTGCAAATCTCATCCTTTATGTCATTTCAGTCTTTCGAGGGTTCACTTATGAATTTCCTCTGTGTAAATAGTTTGTTTGTACTAAGATTCGGTCCCCATATGCCTCGGGCTCTCTGATAAAGAGTAGGGACGAGATAACATAGGACGATATTGTCCTATGCCCGAATCTTGCTTTCGGCGATCTGCCTAGATTTGTCTGAATATTTTTCTTTTGAGTCATCAGTCTGTACAAAGCCCACTCATGAATGTTTGTTCCCTTCCAGCTTATAAATAAGAGCTAGTTGTGAAGTAAGACTCATTCGGGTTGGGATAGAGTTTGAGTATTAGAGTCATAAACTTTTCCTGCTCTGCATCTGCGGACAATTGTGTCTGATCTGCTTGCATCACGAAAGGTTTAGTAAAGTCCTAGAGTTTGGTTTGGAAGCCTGCGCATCAGTGTGTTCGGCACTGGTGAGAACCTAAAGTGGCTGAACCATTAGGAAAGTCTGAGAATTTGTCTGTAATCTCTTAGGCAAAGTCTGTTTGTTGCCAGGCAGCCTCCGGTAATACTTGTTCCTTGAGAACAGTATAAAGTCCGGTAAAAGCGTAGACAGTCGATCTCTGTAAGGAGAAGTCTCCTATGTAATATCTGCATCCATATAATAAAATTCCAGTTCAAAATTTCCGCAATCTTGCTGTGTTGATCTGCTTGTTAAAAGGGCATCTCTTACAGGACCTTTTAACAAGCAAATGAACACAGCAAGATTGCGGAAATTTTGAACTGGAATTTTATTATATGGATGCAGATATTACATATGAGACATCTCCTTACAGAGATCGACTGTCTATGCTTTTACCGGACTTTATACCGTTCTCAAGGAACAAGTATTACCGGAGGCTACCTGGCAATAGACAGACTCTGCCTAAGAGATTACAGACAAATTCTCAGACTTTCCTAATGGTTCAGCCACTTTAGGTTCTCACCAGTGCCGAACACACTGATGCGCAGGCTTCCAAACCAAACTCTAGGACTTACTAAACCTTTCGTGATGCAAGTAGATCAGACACAATTGTCCGCAGATGCAGAGCAGGAAAAGTTTATGACTCTAATACTCAAACTCTATCCCAACCCGAATGAATCTTACTTCACAGCTAACTCTTATTTATAAGCTGGAAGGGAACAAACATTCATGAGTGGGCTCTGTACAGACTAGTGACTCAAAAGTAAAAGTACTTAAACAGAGCTGGGCAGATCGCCGAAAGCAAGATTCGGGCATAGGACAATATCGTCCTATGTTATCTCGTCCCTACTCTTTATCAGAGCACCCAAGGCATGTGGGGACCGAATCTTGGTACAAACAGAATATTTACACAGAGGAAATTCATAAGTGAACCCTCGAAAGACTGAAATGACATAAAACATGAGATTTGCAAATCTCAAGATTTGTACAAAGTGGAGATTCCAGAGCGAGGGAACCCACGAAAGCTCGTCCAGCACCATTGTCGGCCAGAAAGACAACACTTAATCCATTGTGTAATATTCTATCTGTGGATGTGTGTAATGTTGATATCTGAATCTTTCAATCAGAGAATTATTAAAGTACTGTACTCTTATTTCTTTCTCTGATTCCCACATTTGTGAACTGTTCCTATTAGGTGGTTCCATAAAGTTGATGGGTTGGAAAGGATTTGATGAGATATCAACCTGATGGTGGAAATCTTCATAATTGGTACTGGAAGATATCATCCTTGCCTTGTATTGATTTGTGACAAACCATCTGATGTGACCGCAGCGTCGGATTGCTTGCAAGAAAGATAAATCATTTATGTCAGCAATGTTTTCAACACTCTTGTATACTATACCATTCATGTGGGATCTTGGTTCACTAAAACCAGGGATTTTAAGCATGTGTAATGTATACGGCTTTATTACCAAGGCTGAGAGACCATAAATTTTCCACCATTCAATGAACCAATCTGGTGTAGGGTCTTCTTGTTCTAAAGCTTCTGCTGTCATACCTTCAAATATGAATGAAGACTGTATAGAATAAAATAGGTTGGTTGAGCAATTTTGAAGGTTCATAGCTGTAAAGAAGCATTCCTTTTGCCTGTCGGGATCATAATCTTCCCGATGAAGATGATTATCAAACCTTCTAAGTGTGATGTGGCAACTTGTCGTTCGATCATCATCTTCATCATCCCTTTCAAGAGTATAGTGTATGATGTCGATGTGTTCCAGATACTCTAAAGACTCCACTGATTCTTGATTCATTTCATCTTGCATTGTTTCTATCCATAGATAAGGAATATCTTCTCGGTGCCTAATCTCTTTGATCGGATACCAATCTACATCATGGATAAGTACTGGAATCTCAAGCATATAACTTACCCAACCATTTGGTGTTTCTATTTCAACAGTACTGTCTCTTCTCCTGATATAATTTCAATGTAGACTTAGAATTGAATGTTCGGACAGAAATTCTCTACTCAACATATCTGCAAAATTATTCTTATCACCCTTAACAAATTCAACATCAAAATTATACTGGCTAAGCTGCATAATCCATCTGACCATAGCAGCGTCTTCAAAACTGCATTTGTGAATGGCAAATTTTAATGCTTGGCAGTCTGTTTCAACAATGAATTTGGTGTAGATAACAAAATCCCTGAATTTTTCTATTCCCAACAGACTGCTCTAAGTTCTTTCTTTAAGCTTGACCAATTCAATTGATTCTTAGCCCATAATCCTGATGCATACTGGCAAATTTCAATCTCATTCTTGCTACTGGGATTTTTTTGACACAGTACTGCTCCCCATCCTTCATAACTAGCATCTGTCATAATTATCTTTTCCCATTCTTCTCTGATAGGAGAGAGAGGCTGAATTTTTCTGACTTTTTCTTTTATTGTTCTGACTGCCTGGGTGCAATCATTATTCCATGGAATTGGATCCTTCTGAAGCCTTTTGTTTAACAATTTCCTTTCTTGTGCACAATGCTTCAGAAACTTAGAAATGTAGTTTAAACTTCCCAAAAACCTTTGCAATTGTGTTTTATCTTTAATCTCATCAGGGAAGTGATCAATGAAATTTAAACTTCTTTGGATTACAGTATAGGATCCATACTGTATATTGTAACCCAAAAAGTCTATTATTGGCCGAAATAATTTCATCTTGGATTCTGATAATACTATACCCATTTCTTTGACCCTGCGAAGAAAGATTTTCAAATGTTTGATATGGTCAGCAATATTATCAGAATGAATCAATAAATCATCAATATATTTTTTCAGGAAACTTTCCATTCCTTCGAAAGTTTCATCCATTATTCTCTGAAAGGCTGAAGGAGCATTGATCAGACCGAATGGCATGATATTCCACTCATAATGTCCTTCTGGTACAGAGAATGATGTCTTCCATTTATATTCTTCTTTGATTCTTACTTGCCAGAAACCAGATTTGAGATCAAACTTGGAAAATATCTTGGACTTTGATATCTAAGCAAGTATGGAAGATGGCTTTGCCAAAGGATAGGCATCATAATCCAGAATATTATTCAAAGGTTTATAATTCACGACTAACCTCGGTTTTCCTCTGGCAATTTCAGCATGCTTATTAACATAGAATGCAAAACATGCTATGGGGCTTTTACTTTTTCTAATAATCCCTTTCTTTAGGAGATCCTTTATTTCTTCTTTGCAAAGCTTCATCTGTTCTTCATTCATTGCTACTTCTTTGGATCTTCTTAATTTTCCACTAAAATATTTCTTGAGAGGAAGTTCTACTTCCTGTTTTTTAATATGCCAAAAAGCATTTGGATCATCTGAACAACATTCTTTAAATTGAGCAGTGAGATTTGCTATTTCTGAAGCAAATTTTCCATTATCCAGATGTTCTTCTGTTTTTAACACTTCCCTCTTTACTTCCATTTTTGCCAGGAGATTTTCCATTCTTTCTATTCTCTTAATTCTGATTGGAGAATTAGAGTTGATAAATGGAAAGAAAACTTCTTTATTGTCAAAATTGATAAAGTATCCATACCTATGAGTCTTCGTATCAAATTTTGCTCCATGCATACTGAAGTTCTGAAAAAATGGTGTCCCGAGGTACATTGCACAATCCAGTCCTGGAACAACATGGCAAACCAAATGAACTCCAATTTTTTCTGTAAGCAGAACATTAATTTCTGCTTCATGTTTTGTGGGGATATCGCCACTTGCAGTGATTACTCTTGGACATGTTGTTGGCCTTTGATGATGCATACCAACCACTGTATCACTTACAATATTTAACCTGGAACCAGTATCCATAAGAACTTTCCAGAATTCATACTGGTTTCCAATCTTTACTTTTATTTTGACACAATACATGACATCTTTGTTCATGGTATTGCATCCGAATTCTGTTCTTACCTTTTCCTCTTCTTCTCCTTCTTCTTTATTATATTGCTGTTGAAATGGTCCTGAATGATAAGACCATTTTTTTGTCTTTCCTGAGATAGGACATTGTGATGAAGAGGCATAAGGTGCTTGTGCATTTAAAATCTTTAGATTTAACTCATTATGTCTCTCAACACACAATCTTCTGTTTTCCTTGATTGTTTTTCTCAATTCTTTTATTGCCTGATGTACTGCAGGCAAAGTCTGTGGCAAATCTTCTCCAAAATCTTCATTCCTGAATTGTCTAGTCAAAGCTTCGACAGAGAAAAGAGTAGCAGGAGGCACATACCCTTTATTTGGAGAGTTCTTTGGACTTGAGGGTGATTTCTTCAAATGTTCAGTCAGCAAAGATCTGTACATTTCTTTCATTTGCGGATCTGTAGCAGCCATCATTTGTGCAAAAATATTCTTACTGATTTCATCATAATCAGTCTTCATCATCCTGACTGCATTACATGTACAAATATAAGGATCATCACAATCACAGTATTTACATTATGTACAATAAGGATCATTACAGAATTCTTCATCGGATGTTTCTTCTGAATCAACAAAATTAAAGTCATTTTCAGATCCTGAATCAGAAGATACCAACTCATCACAGCTGCTAGGAAGATCAAAAGAATTTATCTTTCCTTTCTTATTTCTATACTGGACTTTCTTCTGAGAAGAATCTTTCTTTTTATTTGGACAGTTTGGAGCTGTGTGACCTTTTTTGTTACAGTTGTAACAAATTATTTCTTTGTCCTTAGAAAACATTTTTGTATGTTTGTAGGGCTTAGCTTTGTAATGTTTTCTTTTTTATTTTTCTTGAGAAAACTGGGAATTCTTTCTGAAATGTCTTTTCTTTTTCTTATGACCCTCAGAATTTCCAGCTTTACCAAGGTGCCATTGTTTGCAGAGCTGTTGATATCCATGTGGATTTTTAGGATTGGTAGCTGCTCTTGCAATCTTCATTTGTGAGCATAATTCCACAATGATTGCTTTTACTGCTTGTCTGATTATGCCAAATTTATAGTCACCAACCTTCCCTGGTAATTTATTTACAATAGCAGAAGAAACCCATTGGGGGAGAGATGCCACAAAAATTTCCTTCCATTTTGGCTCAAGAATGAGATCTGGAGTCAATGTATGCAGCCTGTGAAGGAATTCATTAAAGTATTCATCAAAATGTTGCATATTGTGCAACTTCATGGCCAGCAGAGTAATGGTAGTAATATCATTGGTTATCTGGGGGAAACCAATAAAGTTGACAGTGATAGCATAGAGAAGTTTTCCTATCATATTATTGAAATACAAATGGGTAACAGGATCTATGTGAGTAGATCCAGCTTCGTTCAAAACAACAGCTTGTTCCCAACCTGCAAGGAGACTTGGATCTTTTAAAGTTTCAGCTTTTAGCCAAGAATACAATGTTCCTTCAAATCCTCCTATTATACTTCTTGTAGCATTTCTAGGACCTATATCATCTGAAAGATAAGTCCTGTAACATACAAGCATGGAATGCAAAACAGACATAATTTCAGCCTCTGTGCAGTTATCAATATTCCATGAATAAGTAGAATTTGCAGACCAATCTTTATGGTATTCAGACTTCATAAGATCTATTCTATCAGGAGCAGGGTTCCAAGTAGTCTCCCACCTTGACCTAGATGATGTAGCATTAACTTGATCTTGATCATTATCAGATTGATCTTGGTCTGTCATTGAAAAGTTATTAATATAGTTTTCAAGCTCTTCAATTTGTGGTTCTACTTCTATCTTGTGAAGAGTCATGTCAGATAGTGATGTTTCTATCTTATGAAAACTTGTATCAAAACTTTCTTCCTCATCTTTAGTGTAAGAATCTTCAGATATGAAATTAGACGATTCTGGTTTGCTGGATTCTTCAGTTTCTTTGGATTGCTTTATGGCAGGGTGTGGGCTAAAGAAACTGGGATTTGCAAACAGAGAATATGGATGAGAGGAAGTAGGCGGTGGAAAAGTTATAGAGCTGGGTGTTCTGATAAGACTTTCCACAGAAGGAGTAATAGAATATGGAACAGAAGTCTTGGGTTCTGAGAATATGGTTGCAGATTTATAGGCCTCGACCCTAGGCTTCTTTTTCAAGGATTCAATTCCTTGAGATACTTCCCAGACTTGTTTTTTTACAATATCTAGGGAATTACTGATCTTTACAATTTCTTTTCCATGAGCTGAGGTAGCTTCATGGGTCTTTTTATCTATCTGTCCTGTTTGTAAAGATAACCTGTCAAGACTCTTAGCAAGAGCCTTATCATTTTCTGCCAAAGTTGTGACACTGCTATTCAAACATACTATATCGTAATCTTGTTTTCTTAGAATGCTTTCAAGCATGGTCTTCATTTCGGAAATAGCAGTTTCAACATTTTCAAACTTAGAGCTGACAAATTTCTCAAGACTTGACAAAGCTAAATTTGTCCAATTAGTAGCAGCCACAGCATCTCTTGCTACTAGATTAGAATCATCAACATGAGATGGAAGTAATTTGTACAGCTTTCCATCTTGGCTTCTTATCACAAAATTTTTCCATGGGGGAAACTCTGTATCTGTCTCTAAAAGGCTTCCATCAAGGAGTTCCCATTTGTGTTTATTTGGGATCCCAGTCCGCATCATATTTACCTGGAACTGAGAGCAAATCTTTCTTAGTAGTTTTTCTCCTTCAATTTGAACAGCAATCAGAGATCTGGGAATGTTAGGCTTATTTAACATGCTTTGAATTTTTGGCTGGAAGATATGTGCTTTCAATGGAGGAGGAATTACTACTGGATTTTCCTTCAGTTTTTCTTCTACAAATTTTTCTGGATCCTTGATTCTTTTCTGTTTAGCCTGGTTCCTGAATTGTTTCATCAAGGATTGTTCTATTATATTTGCAGAAGGATAATACCATTCATAGAATGATATCCATTGGTTTTCTGTCTTCATCCATTCTTTCCATTTTCCAACATTCTCTCTGTTGAAAGCAGGACGATCATCTCTTGGAAGAAGTATTACTTCTTCAAAATATAAATGTTCATTTTCATGTGTAAACATATCCCAATTGAACATTTTCTTTTTCCATTGATCATCGGGATCATATGGGTTGATTCCTTTAAAAATCTTTAAAAAGGCAACTATCTCTGAATCAGAAGGAATTTCTACATGCCTTGGAATTTTATCAATAGGATTTCTTCTGTATTCAGGAATAGGTGAAGAATCAACATAACCTAAACCATAAGTAGAAGAACTGGATACAGTATGTACAAGTAGTTCTTCTTGTGGATTAAAAAATACAACTTTCTTGTAACTTTCTTCAGACGAATCAGACGGAGGTGTAAATCTGATCATGTTTATTCTATGACGGTCTGATGACTCTCCATGCGGAGTTGGTGGTTCTGAAGAAAATTGACAAAAAGTCTTGGAGCAGTGTGGATGATCACAGACTGAGCTGAAACGCTGAGATGGACTTGGCTGTGAAAACAATCTTCTGATAGAATCATATAGTGCTTGGTCAATTACAAATTGTGGAGGTGCAGAAGTCTAACCAGGATGTAACTGACTGATTGTAGTAGGGATTGCAGAAACAGAAGTAGAGGGTCCACCATGCTGAACTGTGTTAACTTTGGGAAATCGTGTGGTAACCTTTTCGTCTATCTCTGTTATTATTGATTGTGCAGCAGCAACAGGTTTCTTTGTGGGTTTTCCCCAATTGGTTACCCAGTCATCAGGAGGACATAAGTCATTTCAGGAAACATAGACTGGTGTTATAGGATTACACGATGAATCATATTTAATAATATTGACTCGGCCTTCGTCTTTATCAGGGGTATGTAATACAGTAGGGATTGTTGTATTATAGAATCGGACGCAAGTAATATAAAAAATGGCCAAATGTTTTGATTTTGTTTTGAAATTTTCATACCCGGCGGTCTGGATACCTAAGGTTAGGCATTGTAAGACATTTGGGTCGTCAAGTGCAACAGAGAAATCTGGAAAAACATCATACTGTACAGGGCCTTCAGCAAGGCTTGTTTCAATACCACCTATCATGGCTTGTGTAAAAGTGGTCCATCGATTATCAAATAGGGCTGAGAATACATAGGCTTTTTGTCCTTTTCTATGTAGTGCATTCAGTCCTATCCTCACCATCCCCAGATGGACATACTGGTAACCTGCTTTAATGGCTGCTTTGATATGCTTGCCTTCTAGGAGAGATAAGGTCAACATAGCATTCAAAGTTAAATCTGCTTTGATGGATTTCTCTTTGATTTTGATTTGACTAAGGGCACGGAAATTAAAAGAGGATAAATTTCTATATACATCATGCGGCGAAACTGGTGGAAGTTTCCAATTAACAGAGGGGTCTGTTTCTTCTTGTTCTATGATAGCTGAATTACCAGAAGTAGATTCAGATCTACATAACCCTTCCAATCCAGATTTTAATTTTTCTTCATCCTTCATAGTTCTAAAGTGCTTAGATCCAAAAATAGATTCAGAAGATTCAGCTGAAGAATACCGGACTTTATACTGTTCTCAAGGAACAAGTTTTCATAAGATAGAAACATCACTATCTAACATGACTCTTCACAAGATAGAAGCAGAACCACAAATTGAAGAGCTAGAAAACTGTATTAATAACTTTTCAATGACAGACCAAGATCAATCTGATAATGATCAAGATCAAGTTATTGCTACATCATCTAGATCAAGGTGGGAGACTACTTGGAACCCTGCTCCTGATAGAAGAGATCTTATGAAGTCTGAATACCATAAGGATTGGTCTGCAAATTCTACTTTTTCATGAAATATTGATAACTGCACAGAGGCTGAAATTATGTCTGTTTTGCATTCCATGCTTGTATGTTACAGGACTTATCTTTCAGATGATATAGGTCCTATAAATGCTACAAGAAGAATAATAGGAGGATTTGAAGGAACATTGGATTCTTGGCTAAAAGCTGAAACTTTAAAAGATCCAAGTCTCCTTGCAGGATGGGAACAAGCTGTTGTTTTAAATGAAGATGGATCTACTCACATAGATCCTGTTACCCATTTGCCTGTCAACAACATGATAGGAAAACTTCTCTATGCTATTACTGTCAATTTCATTGGTTTTCCCCAGATAACCAATGATATTACAACCATTACTCTGCTGGCCATGAAATTGCATAATATGCAACATTTTGATGAATACTTCAATGAATTCCTTCACAGATTGCATACATTGACTCCAGACCTTATTCTTAGCCAAAATGGAAGGAAATTTTTGTAGCATCTCTTCCTCAATGGGTTTCTTCAGCTATTGTTAATAAATTATCAGGGAAGGTTGGTGACTATAAATTTGGCATAATCAGACAAGCAGTAAAAGCAATCATTGTGGAATTATGCTCACAAATGAAGATTGCAAGAGCAGCTACCAATTCTAAAAAGCCACATGGATATCAACAGCTCTGCAAACAATGGCATCTTAGTAAAGCTGGAAATTCTGAGGGGCATAAGAAGAAGAAAAGACATTTCAGAAAGAATTCCCAGCTTTCTCAAGAAAAATCAAAAAGAAAACATTACAAAGCTAAGCCCTACAAACACACAAAAATGTTTTCTAAGGACAAAGAAATAATTTTTTACAACTGTAACAAAAAAGGTCACACAGCTCCAAACTGTCCAAATAAAAAGAAAGACTCTTCTAAGAAGAAAGTCCAGTATAGAAACAAGAAAGGAAAGATAAATTCTTTTGATCTTCCTAGCAGCTGTGATGAGTTGGTATCTTCTGATTCAGGATCTGAAAATGACTTTAATTTTGTTGATTCAAAAGAAACATCTGATGAAGAATTCTGTAATGATCCCCATTGTACAGAATGTAAATACTGTGATTGTGATGATCCTGATATTTGTACATGTAATGCAGTCAGGATGATGAAGACTGATTATGATGAAATCAGTAAAAATATTCTTGCACAAATGATGGCTTCTACAGATCCGCAAATGAAAGAAATGTACAGATCTTTGTTGACTGAACATTTGAAGAAATCACCCTCAAGTCCAAAGAACTCTCCAAATAAAGGGTATGTGCCTCCTGCTACTCTTTTCTCTGTCGAAGATTTAACTAGACAATTCAGGAATGAAGATTTTGGAGAAGATTTGCCACAAACTTTGCCTGCAATACATCAGGCAATAAAAGAATTGAGAAAAACAATCAAGGAAAACAGAAGATTGTGTGTTGAGAGACATAATGAGTTAAATCTAAAGATCTTAAATGCACAAGCACCTTCTGCCTCTTCATCACAAGGTCCTATCTCAGGAAAGACAGAAAATTGGACCTATCACTCAGGACCATTTCAACAGCAGTATAATAAAGAAGAAGGAGAAAAAGAAGAAAAGGCAAGAACAGAATTCGGATGCAATACCATGAACAGGGACGTCATGTATTGTGTCAAAATGAAAATAAAGATTGGAAACCAGTATGAATTCTGGAAAGTTCTTATGGATACTGGTTCCAGATTAAATATTGTAAGTGATACAGTGGTTGGTATGCATCATCGAAGGCCAACAACATGTCCAAGGGTAATTACTGCGAGTGGTGACATCCCCACAAAACATGAAGCAGAAGTTGATGTTCTGCTTACAGAAAAAATCGGAGTTCATCTGGTTTTCCCTGTTGTTCCAGGACTGGACTGTGCAATGTACCTCAGGACACCATTTTTTCAGAACTTTAGTATGCATGGAGCAAAATTTGATACGAAGACTCAAAGGTATGGATACTTTTTCAATTTTGACAATAAAGAAGTCTTTTTTCCATTTATCAATTCCAATTCTCCAATCAAAATTAAGAGAATAGAAAGAATGGAAAATCTCCTGGCAAAAATGGAAGTAAAGAGAGAAGTGTTAAAAACAGAAGAACATCTACATAATGGAAAATTTGCCTCAGAAATAGCAAATCTCACTGCTCAATTTAAAGAATGTTGTCCAGATGATCCAAATACTTTTTGGCATATTAAAAAACAGGAAGTAGAACTTCCTCTCAAAAAAGATTTCAGTGGAAAATTAAGGAGATCCAAAGCAGTGGCAATGAATGAAGAGCAAATGAAGCTTTGCAAAGAAGAATTAAAGGATCTCTTAAAGAAAGGACTTATTAGGAAAAGTAAAAGCCCCATAGCATGTTTCGCATTCTATGTTAATAAGCATGCTGAAATTGCCAGAGGAAAACCAAGGTTAGTCGTGAACTATAAACCTCTGAATAATATCTGGATTATGATGTCTATCCTTTGCCAAAGCCATCTTCCATACTTGCTCAGATATCAAAGTCCAAGATATTTTCCAAGTTTGATCTCAAATCTAGTTTCTGGCAAGTAGGGATCAAAGAAGAAGATAAAAGGAAGACAACATTCTCTGTACCGGAAGGACATTATGAATGGAATATCATGCCATTCGGCCTGATCAATGCTTCTTCAGTCTTTCAGAGAATAATGGATGAAACATTTGAAGGAATGGAAGGTTTCCTGAAAAAATACATTGATGATTTACTGATTCATTCTGATAATATTGTTGACCATGTTAAACATTTGAAAATCTTTCTCCGCAAGGTCAAAGAAATGGGGATAGTATTATCAGAATCCAAAATGAAGTTGTTCCGGCCAATGATAGATTTCTTGGGTTACAATATACAATATGGATCCTATACTGTAATCCAAAGAAGATTGAATTTTGTTGATCACTTCCCTGATGAAATCAAAGATAAAACACAGTTGCAAAGATTTCTGGGAAGTTTGAATTATATTTCTAAGTTTTTGAAGCATTGTGCACAAGAAAGAAAAATATTAAATAAAAGGCTTCAAAAGGATCCAATTCCTTGGAATCATGACTGCACGCAGGCAGTCAGAGCAATAAAAGAGAAAGTCATAAATATTCAACCTCTCTCCCCTATCAGAGAAGAATGGGAGAAAATCATTATGACAGATGCCAGTAATGAAGGATGGGGAGCAGTTTTGTGCCAGAAGAACCCCAGCAGCAAAAGTGAGATTGAAATCTGTCAATATGCATCTGGATTATGGGCCAAAAATCAATTGAACTGGTCAAGTCTGAAGAAAGAACTTAGAGCAGTTTGTTTGGGAATAGAAAAATTCAGAGATTTTGTTATCTATACCAAATTCACTGTTAAAACAGACTGCCAAGCCTTAAAATTTGCCATTTATAAATGTGATTTTGAAGATGCTGCTATGGTCAGATGGATTATGCAGCTCAGCCAGTATAATTTTGAAGTTGAATTTGTTAAGGGGGATAAGAACAATTTTGCAGATATGTTGAGTAGGGAATTTCTGTCTGAACATTCAATCCTAAGTTTACATTGCAATTATATCAGGAGAAGAGAAAGTACTGTTGAAATAGAAACACCAAATGGTTGGGTAAGCTATATGCTTGAAATTCCAGTACTTATCCATGATGTAGATTGGTATCCGATCAAAGAAATCAGGCACCGTGAAGATATTCCTTATCTATGGACAGAAACAATGCAGGATGAAATGAATCAAGAGTCAGTGGAAGCTTTAGAGTATCTGGAATACATTGACAGCATACACTATACTCTTGAAAGAGATGATGAGGATGATGATCGAATGACAAGTTGCCACATCACACTTCGAAGGTTTGATAATCATCTTCATCGGGAAGATTATGACCCCGACAGACAAAAGGAATCTTTCTTTGCAGCCATGAACCTCCAAAATTGCTCAGCCAACTTATTTTATTCTATACAGTCTTCATTCATATTTGAAGGTATGACAGCAGAAGCCCTAGAAAGAGAAGACCCCACGCCAGATTGGTTCATTGAATGGTGGCAAATATATGGACTCTCGGCCTTGGTTATAAAGCCATATACATTACACATGCTTAAAATTCCTGGTTTTAGTGAACCAAGGTCCCACATGAATGGTATAGCATACAAGAATATTGAAGACATTGCTAATATAAATGATCTTTCTTTCCTACAAGCAATCCGACGCTGCGGTCACATTAGATGGTTTGTCACAAATCAATACAAGGCAAGGACGATATCTTCCAGTACCAATTATGAAGATTTCCCCCATCAGGTTGATATCTCATCAAATCCTTTCCAACCCATCAACTTTATGAAACCACCTAATAGGAACAGTTCACAAATGTGGGAACCAGAGAAAGAAATAAGAGTGCACTACTTTAATAATTCGCTGATTGAAAGGTTCAGATATCAGCATTACACACATCCACAGATAGAATATTACACAATGGATTAAGTGTTGTCTTTCTGGCCGACTATGGCGCCGGACGAGCTTTCGTGGATTCCCTCGCTCCGAAATCTCCACTTTGTACAATCTTGAAATTTGCAAATCTCATCCTTTATGTCATGTCAGTCTTTCGAGGGTTCACTTATGAATTTCCTCTGTGTAAATAGTCTGTTTGTACTAAGATTCGGTCCCCATATGCCTCGGGCTCTCTGATAAAGAGTAGGGACGAGATAACATAGGACGATATTGTCGTATGCCCGAATCTTGCTTTCGGCGATTTGCCTAGATTTGTCTGAATATTTTTCTTTTGAGTCATCAGTCTGTACAAAGCCCACTCATGAATGTTTGTTCCTTTCTAGCTTATAAATAAGAGTTGGCTGTGAAGAAAGACACATTCGGGTCGGGATAGAGTTCGAGTATTAGAGTCATAAACTTTTCCTGCTCTGCATATGCAGACAATTGAGTCTGATCTGCGTGCATCACAAAAGGTTTAGTAAAGTCCTAGAGTTTGGTTTGGAAGCCTGCGCATCAGTGTGTTCGGCACTGGTGAGAACCTAAGTGGCTGAACCATTAGGAAAGTCTGGGAATTTGTCTGTAATCTCTTAGGCAGAGTCTGTCTATTGCCAAGTAGCCTCCGGTAATACTTGTTCCTTGAAAACAGTATAAAGTCCGGTAAAAGCGTAGACAGTCGATCTCTGTAAGAAGAAGTCTCCTATGTAATATCTGCATCCATATAATAAAATTCCAGTTCAAAATTTCCGCAATCTTGCTGTGTTGATCTGCTTGTAAAAAGATTCGGGCATAGGACAATATCGTCCTATGTTATCTCGTCCCTACTCTTTATCAGAGAGCCCGAGGCATATGGGGACCGAATCTTAGTACAAATAGACTATTTACACAGAGGAAATTCATAAGTGAACCCTCGAAAGACTGACATGGCATAAAGGATGAGATTTTCAAATCTCAAGATTGTACAAAGTGGAGATTCCGGAGCGAGAGAATCCATGAAAGCTCGTCCGGCGCCATAGTCGGCCAAAAAGACAACACTTAATCCATTGTGTAATATTCTATCTGTGGATGTGTGTAATGTTGATATCTGAACCTTTCAATCAACGAATTATTAAAGTACTGCACTTTTATTTCTTTCTCTGATTCCCACATTTGTGAACTGTTCCTATTAGGTGATTCCATAAAGTTGATGGGTTGGAAAGGATTTGATGAGATATCAACCTGATGGTGGAAATCTTCATAATTGGTACTGGAAGATATCGTCCTTGCCTTGTATTGATTTGTGACAAACCATCTAATGTGACCGCAGCGTCTTATTGCTTGTAAGAAAGAAAGATCATTTATGTTAGCAATGTCTTCAATATTCTTGTATGTTATACCATTCATGTGGGACCTTGGTTCACTAAAACCAGGAATTTTAAGCATGTGTAATGTATATGGCTTTATAACCAAGGCCGAGAGTCCGTATATTCGCCACCATTCAATGAACCAATCTGGCGTGGGGTCTTCTCTTTCTAGGGCTCCTGCTGTCATACCTTCAAATATGAATGAAGACTGTATAGAATAAAATAAGTTGGCTGAGCAATTTTGGAGGTTCATGGCTGCAAAGAAAGATTCCTTTTGTCTGTCAGGGTCATAATCTTCCCGATGAAGATGATTATCAAACCTTCGAAGTGTGATGTGACAACTTGTCATTCGATCATCATCTTCATCATCTCTTTCAAGAGTATAGTGTATGTTGTCAATGTGTTCCAGATACTCTAAAGCTTCCACTGATTCTTGATTCATTTCATCCTGCATTGTTTTTGTCCATAGATAAGGAATATCTTCACGGTGCCTAATCTCTTTGATCGGATACCAATCTACATCATGGATAAGTACTGGAATCTCAAGCATATAACTTACCCAACCATTTGGTGTTTCTATTTCAACAGTACTTTCTCTTCTCCTGATATAATTGCAATGTAGACTAAGGATTGAATGTTCGGGCAGAAATTCCCTACTCAACATATCTGCAAAATTGTTCTTATCCCCCTTAACAAATTCAACATCAAAATTATATTGGTTGAGCTGCATAATCCATCTGACCATAGCAGCATCTTCAAAATCACATTTATAAATGGCAAATTTTAAGGCTTGGCAGTCTGTTTTAACAGTAAATTTGGTGTAGATAACAAAATCTCTGAATTTTTCTATTCCCAAACAAACTGCTCTAAGTTCTTTCTTCAGACTTGACCAATTCAATTGATTTTTTGCCCATAATCCAGATGCATATTGACAGATTTGAATCTCACTTTTGCTGCTGGGGTTCTCCTGGCACAAAACTGCTCCCCATCCTTCATTACTGACATCTGTCATAATGATTTTCTCCCATTCTTCTCAGATAGGGGAGAGAGGTTGAATATTTCTGACTTTCTCTTTTATTGCTCTGATTGCGTGCGTGCAGTCATGATTCCAAGGAATTGGATCCTTCTGAAGCCTTTTATTTAATATTTTTCTTTCTTGTGCACAATGCTTCAAAAAATTAGAAATATAATTCAAACTTCCCAGAAATCTTTGCAACTATGTTTTATCTTTGATTTCATCAGGAAACTGATCAACAAAATACAAACTTCTTTGGATTACAGTATAGGATCCATATTGTATATTGTAACCCAAGAAATCTATCATTGGCCGGAACAACTTCATTTTGGATTCTGATAATACTATCCCCATTTCTTTGTCCCTGCGGAGAAAGATTTTCAAATGTTTAACATGGTCAGCAATATTATCAGAATGAATCAGTAAGTCATCAATGTATTTTTTCAGGAAACCTTCCATTCCTTCAAATGTTTCATCCATTATTCTCTGAAAGGCTGAAGGAGCATTGATCAGGCCGAATGGCATGATATTCCATTCATAATGTCCTTCCGGTACAGAGAATGTTGTCTTCCATTTATCTTCTTCTTTGATCCCTACTTGCCAGAAACCAGATTTGAGATCAAACTTGGAAAATATCTTGGACTTTGATATCTGAGAAAGTATGGAAGATGGCTTTGGCAAAGGATAGGCATCATAATCCAGAATATTATTCAGAGGTTTATAGTTCACGACTAACCTTGGTTTTCCTCTGGCAATTTCAGCATGCTTATTAACATAGAATGCGAAACATGCTATGGGGCTTTTACTTTTCCTAATAAGTCATTTCTTTAAGAGATCCTTTAATTCTTCTTTCAAAAGCTTCATTTGTTCTTCATTCATTGCCACTACTTTGGATCTCCTTAATTTTCCACTGAAATCTTTTTTGAGAGGAAGTTCTACTTCCTGTTTTTTAATATGCCAAAAAGCATTTGGATCATCTGAACAACATTCTTTAAATTGAGCAGTGAGATTTGCTATTTCTGAGGCAAATTTTCCATTATCCAGATGTTCTTCTGTTTTTAACACTTCTCTCTTTACTTCCATTTTTGCCAGGAGATTTTCCATTCTTTCTATTCTCTTAATTCTAATTGGAGAATTGGAATTGATAAATGGAAAAAAGACTTCTTTATTGTCAAAATTGACAAAGTATCCATAGTCTTCGTATCAAATTTTGCTCCATGCATACTAAAGTTCTGAAAAAATGGTGTCCCGAGGTACATTGCACAGTCCAGTCCTGGAACAACAGGGCAAACCAGATGAACTCCGATTTTTTCTGTAAGCAGAACATCAACTTCTGCTTCATGTTTTGTGGGGATGTCACCACTCGCAGTAATTACCCTTGGACATGTTGTTGGCCTTCGATGATGCATACCAACCACTGTATCACTTACAATATTTAATCTGGAACCAGTATCCATAAGAACTTTCTAGAATTCATACTGGTTTCCAATCTTTATTTTCATTTTGACACAATACATGACGTCCCTGTTCATGGTATTGCATCCGAATTCTGTTCTTGCCTTTTCTTCTTCTTCTCCTTCTTCTTTATTATACTGCTGTTGAAATGGTTCTGAGTGATAGGTCCAATTTTCTGTCTTTCCTGAAATAGGACCTTGTGATGAAGAGGCAGAAGGTGCTTGTGCATTTAATATCTTTAGACTTAACTCATTGTGTCTTTCAACACACAGTCTTCTATTTTCCTTGATTGTTTTTCTCAATTCTTTTATTGCCTGATGTACTGCAGGCAAAGTCTGTGGCAAATCTTCTCCAAAATCTTCATTTCTGAATTGTCTAGTTAAAGCTTCTACAGAGAAAAGAGTAGCAGGAGGCACATACCCTTTATTTGGAGAGTTCTTTGGACTAGAGGGTGATTTCTTCAAATGTTCTGTCAGCAAAGATCTGTACATTTCTTTCATTTGCGGATCTGTAGCAGCCATCATTTGTGCAAAAATATTTTTACTGATTTCATCATAATCAGTCTTCATCATCCTGACTGCATTACATGTACAAATATCAGGATCATCACAATCACAGTATTTACATTCTGTACAATGGGGATCATTACAGAATTCTTCATCAGATGATTCTTCTGAATCAACAAAATTAAAGTCATTTTCAGATCCTGAATCAGAAGATACCAACTCATCACAGCTGCTAGGAAGATCAAAAGAATTTATCTTTCCTTTCTTGTTTCTATACTGGACTTTCTTCTTAGAAGAGTCTTTCTTTTTATTTGGACAGTTTGGAGCTGTGTGACCTTTTTTGTTACAGTTGTAACAAATTATTTCTTTGTCCTTAGAAAACATTTTTGTGTGCTTGTAGGGCTTAGCTTTGTAATGTTTGCTTTTTTATTTTTCTTGAGAAAGCTGGGAATTCTTTCTGAAATGTCTTTTCTTCTTCTTATGCCCCTCAGAATTTCCAACTTTACCAAGGTGCCATTGTTTGCAGAGCTGTTGATATCCATGTGGCTTTTTAGGATTGGTAGTTGCTCTTGCAATCTTCATTTGTGAGCATAATTCCACAATGATTGATTTTACTGCTTGTCTGATTATGCCAAATTTATAGTCACCAACCTTCCCTGGTAATTTATTAACAATAGCTGAAGAAACCCATTTAGGAAGAGATACTACAAAAATTTCCTTCCATTTTGGCTCAAGAATAAGGTCTGGAGTCAATGTATGCAATCTGTGAAGGAATTCATTGAAGTATTCATCAAAATGTTTCATATTATGCAACTTCATGGCAAGCAGAGTAATGGTTGTATTGTCATTGGTTATCTGGGGAAAACCAATGAAATTGACAGTGATAGCATAGAGAAGTTTTCCTATCATGTTATTCACAGGCAAATGGGTAACATGATCTATGTGAGTAGATCCATCTTCATTTAAAACAACGGCTTGTTCCCATCCTGCAAGGAGACTTGGATCTTTTAATGTCTCAGCTTTTAACCAAGAATCCAAAGTTCCTTCAAATCCTCCTATTATTCTCCTTGTAGCATTTATAGGACCTATATCATCTGAAAGATAAGTCCTGTAACATACAAGCATGGAATGCAAAACAGACATAATTTCAGCCTCTGTGCAGTTATCAATATTCCATGAATAAGTAGAATTTGCAGACCAATCCTTATGGTATTCAGACTTCATAAGATCTCTTCTGTCAGGAGCAGGGTTCCAAGTAGTCTCCCACCTTGATCTGGATGATGTAGCATTAACCTGGTCTTGATCATTATCAAATTGGTCTTGGTCTGTCATTGAAAAGTTATTAATACAGTTTTCGAGCTCTTCAATTTGTGGTTCTGCTTCTATCTTGTGAAGAGTCATGTCAGATAGTGATGTTTCTATCTTATGAAAACTTGTATCAAAACTTTCTTCCTCATCTTTAGTGTAAGAATCTTCGGATATGAAATTAGATGATTCTGGTTTACTGGATTCTTCAGTTTCTTTGGATTGCTTTATTGCAGGATGTGGACTAAAGAAACTGGGGTTTGCAAATAGAGAATATGGATGAGAGGAAGTAGGTGGTGGAAAAGTTATAGAGCTGGGTGTTCTAATAAGACTTTCCACAGAAGGAGTAATAGAATATGGTACAGAAGTCTTGGGTTCTGAGAATATGGTTGCAGATTTATAGGCCTCGACCCTAGGCTTCTTTTTCAAGGATTCTATTCCTTGAGTTACTTCCCAGACTTGTTTTTTTACAATATCTAGGGAATTACTGATCTTTACAATTTCTTTTCCATGAGCTGAGGTAGCTTCATGGGTCTTTTTATCTATCTGTCCTGTTTGTAAAGATAATCTGTCAAGACTCTTAGCAAGAACCTTATCATTTTCTGCCAAAGTTGTGACACTGCTATTCAAACATACTGTATTATAATCTTGTTTTCTCAGAATGCTTTCAAGCATGGTCTTCATTTCAGAAATAGCAGTTTCAACATTTTCAAGCTTAGAGCTGACAAATTTTTCAAGACTTGACAAAGCTAAATTTGTCCAATTAGTAGCAGCCACAGCATCTCTTACTACTAGATTAGAATCATCAACATGAGATGGGAGTAATTTGTACAACTTTCCATCTTGGCTTCTTATCACAAAATTTTTCCATGGGGGAAACTCTGTGTCTGTTTCCAAAAGACTTCCATCAAGGAGTTCCCATTTGTGTTTATTTGGAGTCCCAGTCCTCATCATATTTACCTGGAACTAAGAACAAATCTTTCTTAGTAGTTTTTCTCCTTCAATTTGAACAACAATCAGAGATCTAGGAATTTTTGGCTTATTTAACATGCTCTGAATTTTCGGCTGAAAGACATGTGCTTTCAAAGGAGGAGGAATTACTATTAGATTTTCTTTCAAATTTTCTTCTACAAATTTTTCTGGATCCTTCATTCTTTTCTGTTTAGCCTGGTTCCTGAATTGTTTCATCAAGGATTGTTCTATTATATTTGCAGAAGGATAATACCATTCATAAAATTATATCCATTGATTTTCTGCCTTCATCCATTCTTTCCATTTTTCAACATTCTGTCTGTTGAACGCAGGACGATCATCTCTTGGAAGAAGCATTACTTCTTTAAAATATAAATGTTCATTTTCATGTGTAAACATATCCCAATTGAACATTTTCTTTTTCCATTGATCATCAGGATCATATGGACCGATTCCTTTAAAAATCTTCAAAAAGGCAATTATCTCTGAATCAGAAGGGATTTCTACATGCCTTGGAATTTTATCAATAGGGTTTCTTCTGTATTCAGGAATAGGTGAAGAATCAACATAACCTAAACCATAAGTAGAAGAACTAGATACGGTATGTACAAGTAGTTCTTCTTGTGGATTAAAAAATACAACTTTCTTGTAACTTTCTTCAGACGAATCAGACGGTGGTGTAAATCTGATCATGTTTATTCTATGACGGTCTGATGACTCCCCATGTGGAGTTGGTGGTTCTGAAGAAAATTGACAAAAGGTCTTGGAGCAGTGTGGATGGTCACAGACTGAGCTGAAAGGCTGAGATGGGCTTGGCTGTGAAAATAATCTTCTGATAGAATCATACACTGCTTGGTCAATTACAAATTGTGGAGGTGCAGAAGTCTGACCAGGATGTAACTGACTAATTGTAGTAGGGATTGCAGAGACAGAAGTAGAAGGTCCACCATGCTGAACTGTGTTAACTCTGGGAAATCGTGTGGTAACCTTTCCGTCTATCTCTGTTATTATTGATTGTGCAGCAGCAACAGGTTTCTTTGTGGGTTTTCCCCAATTGGTTACCCAGTCATCAGGAGGACATAAGTCATTTCGGGAAACATAGACTGGTGCTACAAGATTACAGGATGAATCATATTGAATAAGAGTGACTCGGCCTTTGTCTTTATCAGGGGTATGTAATACAGTAGGGATTGTTGTATTATAGAATCGGACGCAAGTAATATAAAAAATGGCCAAATTTTTTTATTTTGTTTTGAAATTTTCATACCCGGCGGTCTGGATACCTAAGGTTAGGCATTGTAAGACATTTGGGTTGTCAAGTGCAACAGAGAAATCTGGAAAAACATCATACTGTACAGGGCCTTCAGCAAGACTTGTTTCAATACCACCTATCATGGCTTGTGTGAAAGTGGTCCATCGATTATCAAATAGGACTGGATGCATTACATAGAAAAGGACAAAAAGCTTATGTATTCTTAGCCCGAGCCTTTTTGGTCTCTGGTCTCTTAAATCACAGAATACAAACACTCTTTTTCTCACTCTCTCGCACACCCACACACGCACACACACACATACATATAAATCCTAAGAACATGTGAGAATTATTGAGGGTCCTGTCAGACATTACTTAGTCCAGATGGTGTCTGCTCAATATTCTCGAGTACAATAATTAAAAGAAAATGCACTACCAAGGTCCTTTCGGACTTCGGTCACTATCATATTCGTAGTCGGGTTCGTTTGCTTCTGATGAGGATGAGGGAAGCTTTTACTTTAGCCATGAATGATTTAACCATTCCAAATATTCTGATTCCCATGCGTGGTCTTGTTGCTCCTGTGCATCTTGGTACAAATCTACGAAAATGGTTGATTTATCATCGGATACCTTCTCTTTTCCTTTTGTTGTAGCTGCTTTTTTTTTTGTTGAGACTGTAGAAGATTCTCCTTTTGGTAGTTCCTTTGATGATTGTCCTATATCAAACTTTATCGTGTCGGTTGTAACACAGAGATTCTTCTGTGGAAAGAGATATTTATCATCAGACTTTGTCCACCGATTAACATAAGCCATTGGATCTATCTCTATGTCAAGGAAGGAATCTTTTTTGCTTTTACGGAATTCAGGCATTGATTGAACTGACATTTCAACTCCATCTAATAATTCCCATTTCAAAATTTGAAACATGCTGACAGAGCATTATATGGCACATTGGATCCAAAGCTTGCAGTTATGATTGATATTTGCCACATGTTGCCATCCTAACTCAAAAATCATGGATGAACATACCTTGGTTGACAGTAAGAAGCTTATCATACAAACTACATCATCACTCCAATTTCCTACCATAACACTAACAGTTATTAATGCCTTTTGATTGATCAGTAATTTGATTACTCTTAATCTTCCTTGAAGTTCTTCTAAGGTTTTGATCATAGACAAATTTTCAGGCAACTTAAGCCTATGAAATTCTTTAAGCCAAAAAGTAATTTTCTTGACTTCCTCAGTGTTGTCAGCTAACGCAAATTCATCAACTCTTTCAAGTCCATAGAGTTGTGCAAAAGGATTTGGGACAATGGGATTTCTGAATTCTAAACTTTCATAATCCCAAGGTGTCGAGATAGTTCTTAAATATTGCAATGTCCTTTCAATACATTGAGAAGCTCACCTGTGGCTTCTTCCTGCAACAACCATTTTTTATTTCCCAATCTGCAAATGGTTCAAAAAGTTCATATTGGGGAAATGAGTCTGTACCTGCAAAATTTTCATCTGTGGTTTGTACCTTTTGAATTATTGACCGGAGAGTCCACAGTAAGAATATTTTTACACCAACGTTTTGAATCCCAAATGGGATCCATCATCAGGGTATGAGAATGATGATGGATCATACCCTGATGATGGATCCCATTTGGGATTCGAAACGTTGGTGTAAAAATATTCTTACTGTGGACTCTCCGGTCAATAATTCAAAAAAAAAAAAATTCATCATTTCTTTGAAGAAATGCAGCATCAATTTCTTCGAAAAGATCAAGAATTCTTAAAGACTTTAAAAACCTTCCAACCCTTTTAGTCATATTTATTTCATCTAAATCCAGCATTTTAGCAGAGGTATAAATAGCAAAGGAGAAATCTATACCACCGATAATCTGATAATAATTCAAAGTTTGCAACACTTGAATCATGGATTCAGTAAACTCTTTTGTCTAGTAATCATCAAGAGTCTTAAAAGAAAGCTTCACCTTCATATTGGGTGGAGGATATACTTTTACCAGTTCTTCATCTAAACCCAATAAAATACCAACATTTTTAGACTACCAAGCTTGACATCGTTGTATCCATTGATTTCTTCTAATTCGCAGCCCAACGACCTTTTTTATTTCTTCAACCAAATCACCAAGAACTAATTCAAGAATCTGAAATCTTTTTACAAAGGTTTCAAAATTATCATCTGCAGGGGTCTTACCAGGAAGAACAAATATATCAGTTCTTTGGTTATGAGTATGGACTTTGTTCATGTCTCTGGTAAGAGAGTTGGCTAGATAATTTGAAATACCTGGAACCCATTCAATATTAAAATCATACATTTGAAACCATATCTGTCATGCCAGTAGTCTTCCTCTTGCGAGTTGTTTTGATATTTTTGCTAATAAGAAATAGTTGAAATTCATTGAGTCTGTTCTTATCAGAAACTTGGCAGGGGCTAAATATAATTCAAATTTTTGTATGCCATTGAAAATGGCAAGAGTTTCTTTTTCAGCTGTAAAATAATTTTTCTGGTGTATCAAAGATTCTTCAGCTGCATATGCACATAAAATTTCTTCTCCTGTATCCTCCTTCCTTTCAAAAAGGATGGTTGCCCAGAAATTATCAGATGCCTCAGTTTGAAGGATGAGAAATCCATTACCTGGCGGTTTGAGCTCAGGACGATGTTTGCATTCAGATTTTAACAATTTAACTGTTGTAATGGCTTCTAGTGACCATCCAGAATTCAAATGTCTTCAGATTGGAGCAATTGTTTCTAACAATCTAGGAATGTATTTATGCACATAATTTAGTATTCGTAGAAATCGCTAAATCATTTTAGTATCTTGTAGCTCATCAGAAAATTCAGATAGCTTGGTCAAAACATGAGGCTGCATCTGAATTTTACCATTTATAATATGGATACCCAACAAATCCATACTATCTTGAGACAGAAGCATTTTCTTTTCAGACAAAACAATGCCATGCTTTTTCGCTTCTTCAAGGAATATCTGCAAATGCTTCAGATGGGATTCGAGATCCTGACTATGAATCAAGATGTCATCAATATAGACAACAATAAAATCATATTTACCAAAAATATAGTCCATTCGCCTTTAAAAGAAAGATGGAGCATTCTTCAGACCAAATGGAACTACTTTCCATTGGTAAAAACCTGCAGCACATGTAAAAGCAGTTTTGTGACGATCTTCTTCTTTGATTTGTATCTGGTAATAACTGGATTTCATATCGAACTTACTGAAGACCTTGTTGTTCTGAATTTTTTGCATAATTGTTTCCTGGTGGGGTAGAGGATAATTGAAACTCTTTGTGATTGCATTTAATGGCTTATAATTAATTACCATTCGAGCTTTACCTCTGACTATTTCAGAATGATTTCTTACCAGGAAAGCAGAACAGGAATAATGAGAAGAACTAGGTTCAGTCAGCTTGAAACTTAATAGTTCTTCAATCTGCTTTTTTATTTCTTTTTCATCAATTGGAGTGCAGAGTATAAGTTTTCCTTTAACCCCACTGTCATGAAGAGTAACTATTTCTTGCTGGGGACTTTCTATACTCCAAAATACTTTAGGATTTTCAGAACAACTTTTCAACAATTCATCATAAATAGCCATTTGTTTGGGAGACCAGTTAGGATTTTTGTTTGTTTTTTGTTTAGTTTTTGTTTGACTCCTTTCTTCATAAATCTGCAATACTTCTTGCCAATTATTAGAATCATTCTGGGTCCTTTTTATACCTGCCTTTTTTTGGCTATTTTTTTTTCTAACTTCTGAATTGGCCAAAGTCAATCTTGGTACTGAAATTGCTCTTTTTTTATATTTAAAATGACTTTGTCTTCACTGATTGTAACTAACAACACAGAATTAATAAAATGCATGCCAAGAAATAAACTTGCAGAGGCATCATAGTGCTGGATTGCAGAAAATTTTACTATACTCCCCCCAACTTTTAAAGAAATGTTATCAACATAGTGGGTGAGATTGATGGAGCCACCAATGGTCTCAGAAATAAGAATATTTTGCAAAGGCTTCCATAAACCTTTGAATAAAGATGGGTGAGCTAAATTGTTGGAGCCTCCTGTGTCAATGAAGGCATCCACATTGATCCATTCTCCTTTGACTTGAACTTCAACAGGAATATAGAGGAGATTGTTTGTTTTAACAATCTTTTTTAGAAAAGAACTTTCTTCAAGATTAACAGATGTTGGAGAAGGCAAAGATGATGATTGAGAAATTGTCTTTGGATAAGGGCAAAAAGAATTCAACGTGGATTGTGGAGGCAAAGAGTTTAAAATGAGTTGTGAATTCTTACTACCTCGATCCATGGAAGTAGATAGAGAAGGAACAATAGAGACAGTATCATTTGAAATGTATTCAGATGTCTCATCTGTACAATCATCTCAGCTAAATTCATCACTGAAATGCAATTCATTTTCATTTTCTAGTTCAAAACAATCATAGCATCTGTTCATTTTCTGACACGTGTCGGGAACTGACTCAGTATCTGACAGAGAAGCATCAGTTAATATATAAGCATCTGATACTTCGTCTTGAGATCAACCATAGACCAATTATCTACAAAATCATCATTTTCTATACAAGCTTTCAACTTGTTGGAAGAGCTTTTAGGACATTTTCTGGCGAAATGACCTTCTTGTTTGCAAATAAAACATGCATTGTCTCTTTTTGGTTGCCTGTGCTTTTTAAATATTTAATTTTTCAGAAAGGCCTTCTAGGATTGGCTACTCTCTTGGGCTTGAATTTTCCATATCTTTTAGATTTTCTCTTTCTAAATGGTGTCCATGGTAATACAGAAAGAAAAACATCAAGACCAAGAGAAAAGTCTTGAGCCTTCTTCTGGCAGCAGAGATATTTAACCTTTTCTTGATACCGAAATAAGAGATCTACCCAATAAGTCTGTTCAATCCTTTTCCCTTGGACTATCTTTCATAATCAAATCACCTAAATTACCAGGCAATTTTGACAGGAATGAAATCTTCTGAGTTGAATCATTGGTAAGATTAGCTTTATAGATCTTAGCCATATAATCGTTGCCAAACTGATCTAAAAACTTTAAATCTTTCAATTCCATTTGTGTTAGATCTGTTATAATCTGTTTCTTTTCATCTGTTGGTTCTGGGACAAATTGAGTTTTGAGTAGCAATTCTAAAGTAGCTAATCATGCAGCAGCTACATTCTTTCTTTCTTCTTCTGATGGTCCCATCCACCAGTCATATACAATTCCAGCCATTCTTTTTTCTGCTAAGGCAAAAATAGAAATATTATCTAATCTAGAGACAACTTGCATTTGATATAGGGCACCAATCCAAACTCTGATGGATTCAGCTGGATTTGTAGATTTGTCTTAGTCTAAAACATATCCAGTGGAATTGGTTGCAAACAATTCTTCTTCAATCCGCGGATACTTGGGACTTCACGGAAAACGTGGCCCTTTTGGAGAAATGGCAAAATGAAGGAGGGAAACTTAGAGGCAGCATTTTCCAAAGTGGCTATCTCACTTTTTGGTTTTTGAAAGTTTAGTGATTTCACTGGCTCTAGTTTATTTTCAGAAGCTTGGGCACTAGACTCAGCTTCACTTCCTTCTTGCTTTTCATCTATATCCCAATAGTTAGGAGTATCCATTGAAATAGAAAATTTTGGAGCCTTTGATTCTCTCCTTTTCTTTTCTTTTTTCTTTTTCTCTTTGGCTTCTCTTCTTTGTTTTTCTTCTTGCTGTCCATCATAGAGAAGCTTAAGATTAACTAGAATTAACTCAGTCTAGGATCCTAGATCATCCAGAACATCTTCAACATGTGAACACCAGGTAGTAAGATAATTACTGATTTGATAGGTCTGATCTAGGTCATTGGTGTTTAATGCATTATGCTCTATCAAAGGAGCACAATCAGCTCTTGTTGCTAGCTGTTTTGACATAGAAGAGGTGGTGCAAAATTTTGTCTTGGGAGGCCATTTCCCACCTTTCACAAAACAATAATTAGCATACTACCACTCTTCAACAGGAGAAAACTGGGAACTAGAGATACGGTGCATCTTATTGATAGCAAGAAAAGGTTTAGATTGATGTATATACAATTCATTTGATAACAATTGCGGTTCAGCGGCACAGACTTCTTCAATTGGACGAATATCGACACTTCTGGAAGAAAAAGCTTCAGTAAGAAGGTACGGGGATTACATAGCAACGAGGCCTAACAATGGGTCGAGGAATCTCTGGTTTTTTAGGAATAAGCTTGACTTGACCATTACTAATAGAGATTCGTTTAAGTTTTGACTTAGGCTTTTTATCATCTGCAATTGACTTATATTGAAAATACCAGTGGCTAGGCAATTCAGTTGAATCATATAGAACGCCTTCAACTTGAGCATTAGAAAGACCAACAGTAACACAGTGTTTTAAGACAGGTTGTTTAAGTTTAGGATGAGTTGTATTGGTTAAACTGAAAAGAATTTTGAACCAGTATAGAAAGATGATCACTATCTTCGATCATTTGAATACCTTGAACTCCAACCATGAGTTTCCAACAATCTTTAAGGTGAACATCAGCCAGGCTAATTGAATAATCAGGAAATATCGTACCAAACTGACAACCTGTAGAGAGATTACCTAAAATGGTTGCTATCCTTGCATGATCATAACTCTGGTGACGAGTATCAAAAACTTCAACAATGCAAGGGGTATTTAATCCATGTCGGAAAAGAGGAGCAAGACCAATTCTAATACCACCAAAATGAAGATAGGAATACTTCTGATCCTTAACATATTGTCGGAATTTCTTGATCTCGTCTTCAGAAAATAGGTTTAAAGTGACTATTTGGACTGACGGACCAAAAATTTTTATAATGACTTCAACTTCTTTCAGAAAAGATTTTCGTTTAAAAACATAAGACAGAGGAACTTTATAGACATCAGTTGCACGAAGTGCAGGGGGATTCCAACTCTCAATATTTTCAATAGCTTCATGATTTTCACTAGAGTCTAAATAAGATTCAATAGCTCTAGAAGCGATTTCAGTTACTATTTTGTGATCAATAGAAGAAAAAGAGCGTATCACGTTTGCCATTTAGAGAAATGAGAACTAGGCTCTGATACCAAATTAAAATGATGGACTCAGTAACTTACTTGAGTCACTAAAGAATTGCTGAAATTCCTCGCATTGTCCACCACGGGTATAGGAAATATGAGAACACACACGACTCCTCTGGTCTTCTACTCGCTTTATAATCCCAACTTAAGGCGATCTCGAAATAAACTATCCTCAGGCAGGCGGCCCAACAAGCTTCAATATTAATTCAAATAAATACATTACATACCAAATAATGCCTCAGAGTAGAGCCTTTTTAGTCTTTGGTCTCTTAAATCACAGAATACAAACACTCTTTTTCTCACTCTCTCGCAAACCCACACACGCACACACACACACACACACATACATATAAATCTTAAGAACATGTGAGAATTATTGAGGGCCCTGTCAGACATTACTTAGTCCAGACGGTGTCTGCTCAATATTCTCGAGTACAATAAGTAAAAGAAAATGCACTACCAAGGTCCTTTCGGACTTCGGTCACTATCATATTCGTAGTCGGGTTCGCCTGCTTCTGATGAGGGTGAGGGAAGCTTTTGCTTTAGCCGTGACTGATTTAACCATTTCAAATATTATGATTCCCATGCGTGGCCCTGTTGCTCCTGTGAATCTTGGTACAAATCTACGAAAATGGTTGCTTTATCATTGGATACCTTCTCTTTTCCTTTTGTTGTAGCTGCTTTTTCTTTTGTTGAGAGTGTAGAAGATTCTCCTTTTAGTAGTGCCTTTGATGATTGTCCTATATCAAACTTTATCGTGTCGATTGTAACATAGAGATTCTTCTGTGGAAAGAGATATTTATCATCGGACTTTGTCCACCGATTAACACAAGCCATTGGATCTATCTCTATCTCGAATCCCATCTGAAGCATTTGCAAATATTCCTTGAAGAAGCAAAAAAGCATGGCATTGTTTTGTCTGAAAAGAAAATGCTTCTGTTTCAAGATAGTATGGACACCATTTATAAAGAGAAAATCTAAAAGATATGGAAAATTCAAGCACAAGAGAGTAGCCAATCCTAAAAGGTCGTTCCGAAAATTTAAATATTTAAAAAAGCACAGGCAACCAAAAAGAGACAATGCATGTTTTACTTGCAAACAAGAAGGTCATTTCGCCAGAAAATGTCCTAAAAGCTCTTCCAACAAGTTGAAAGCCTGTATAGAAATTGATGATTTTGTATATAATTGGTCTATGGTTGATTCTCAAGACGAAGTATCAGATGTGTACATATTAACTGATGCTTCTCTGTCAGATACTGAGTCAGTTCCCGACACATGTCAGAAAATGAACAGATGCTAAGAATGATTTCTTACAATGTGGATGCCTTCATTGACACAGGAGGCTCCAACAATTTAGCTCGCCCATCTTTATTCAAAGGTTTATGGAAGTCTTTGCAAAATATTCTTATTTCCGAGACCATTGGTGGCTCCGTCAATCTCACCCACTATGTTGATAACGTTTCTTTAAAAGTTGGGGGGAGTATAGTAAAATTTTCTGCAATCCAACACTATGATGCCTCTGCAAGTTTATTTCTTGGCATGCCTTTTATTAATTTTGTGTTGCCAGTTACAATCAGTGAAGACAAAGTCATTTTAAATATATAAAAAAGAGCAATTTCAGTACCAAGATTGACTTTGGCCAATTCAGAAGCTAGAAAAGAAAATAGCCAAAAGAAGGCAGGTATAAAAAGGCCCCAGAATGATTCTAATAATTGGCAAGAAGTATTGCAGATTTATGAAGAAAGGAGTCAAACAAAAACTAAACAAAAAGCAAACAGAAATCCTGACTGGTCTCCCGAACAAATGGCTATTTATGATGAATTGTTGAAAAGTTGTTCTGAAAATCCTCAAGCATTTTGGAGTATAGAAAGTCCCCAGCAAGAAATAGTTACTCTTCATGACAATGGGGTTAAAGGAAAACTTATACCCTGCACTCCAACTGATGAAAAAGAAATAAAAAAGCAGATTGAAGAACTATTAAGTCTCAAGCTGATTGAACCTAGTTCTTCTCATTATTCCTGTTCTGCTTTCCTGGTAAGAAATCATTCTGAAATAGTCAGAGGTAAAGCTCGAATGGTAATTAATTATAAGCCATTAAATGCAATCACAAAGAGCTTCAATTATCCTCTGCCCCGCCAGGAAACAATTATGCAAAAAATTCAGAACAACAAGGTCTTCAGTAAGTTCGATATGAAATCCGGTTATTACCAGATACAAATCAAAGAAGAAGATCATCACAAAACTGCTTTTACATGTCCTGCAGGTTTTTACCAATGGAAAGTAGTTCCATTTGGTCTGAAGAATGCTCCAGCTTTCTTTCAACGGCGAATGGACTATATTTTTGGTAAATATGATTTTATTGTTGTCTATATTGATGGCATCTTGATTCATATTCAGGATCTCGAATTCCATCTAAAGCATTTGCAAATATTCCTTGAAGACGCTAAAAAGCATGGCATTGTTTTGTCTGAAAAGAAAATGCTTCTGTTTCAAGATAGTATGGATTTTTTGGGTATCCATGTTATAAATGGTAAAATTTAGATGCAGCCTCATGTTTTGACCAAGCTATCTAAATTTTCTGATGAGCTACAAGATACTAAAATGATTCAGCGATTTCTAGAAATACTAAATTATGTGCATAAATACATTCCTAGATTGTCAGAAAAAACTGCTCCAATCCGAAGACATTTGAATTCTGGATGGTCACCAGAAGCCACTACAGCAGTCAAATTGTTAAAAGCTGAATGCAAACATCTTCCCGAGCTCAAACCACCAAGTAATGGATTTCTCATCCTTCAATCTAAGGCATCCGATAATTTATGGGCAGTCATCCTTTTTGAAAGGAAGGAGAATATGGGAGAAGAAATTTTATGTGCATATGCATCTGGAGAATTTTTTATGCACCAGAAAAATTATTTTACAGGTGAAAAAGAAACTCTTGCTATTTTCAATGGCATACAAAAATTTGAATTATATTTAGCCCTTGCGAAGTTTCTGATATGAACAGACTCAATGAATTTCAAGTATTTCTTATCAGCAAAAATATCAAAACAACTCGCAAGAGGAAGACCACTGGCATGGCAGATATGGTTTCAAATGTATGATTTTGATGTTGAATGGGTTCCAGGTATTTCAAATTATCTAGCTGACTCTCTTACCAGAGACATGAACAAAGTCTATACTCATAACCAAAGAACTGATATATTTGTTCTTCCTGGTAAGACCCTTGTAGATGATAATTTTGAAACCTTTGTAAAAAGATTTCAGATTCTTGAATTAGTTCTTGGTGATTTGGTTGAAGAAATAAAAAAGGTTGTTGGGCTGTGAATTAGAAGAAATCAATGGATACAACGATGCCAAGCCTGACACTCTAAAAATGTTGGTATTTTATTGGGTTTAGATGAAGAACTGGTAAAAGTATATCCTCTACCCAATATGAAGGTGAAGCTTTATTTTAAGACTCTTGATGATTACTAGACAAAAGAGTTTACTTAATCCATCATTCAAGTGTTGCAAACTTTGAATTATTATCAGATTATCGGTGGTATAGATTTCTCCTTTGTTATTTATACCTCTGCTAAAATGTTGGATTTACATGAAATAAATATCACTGAAAGGGTTGGAAGGTTTTTAAAGTCTTTAAAAATTCTTGATCCTTTCGAAGAAATTGATGTTGCGTTTCTTCAAAGAAATGATGAAATTTTGCAGGTACAGACTCATTTCCCCAATATGAACTTTTTGAACCATTCGCTGATTGGGAAATAAAAAATGGTTGTTGCAGGAAGAAGCCATAGGTGAGAGCTTCTCAATGTATTGAAAAGACATTGCAATATTTAAGAACTTTCTCGACACCTTGGGATTATTAAAGTTTAGAATTCAGAAATCCCATTGTCCCAAATCCTTTTGCACAACTCTATGGAGTTGAAAGATTTGATGAATTTGTGTTAGCTGACAACACTGAGGAAGTCAAGAAAATTACTCTTTGGCTCAAAGAATTTCATAGACTTAAGTTGCCTAAAAAATTCTCTATGATCAAAACCTTAGAAGAACAGGAAGATTAAGAGTAATCAAATCACTGATCAATCAAAAGGCATTAATTACTGATGTAGTTTGTCTAATATGATTATTACTGTCAACCAAGGTATGTTCATCCATGATTTTTGAATTAGGATGGCAATAGCTAGCAAATATCAATCATAACTGCAAGCTTTGGATCCAATGTGCCATAGAACGCTTTTTCAGCATGTTTCAAATTTTCAAATGGGAAGTATTAGATGGAGTTGAAATGTCAGTTAAATCAATACCTGAATTCCATAAAAGCAAAAAAGATTCCTTCCTTGACATAGAGATAGATCCAATGGTTTATGTTAATCGGTGGACAAAGTCCGATGATAAATATCTCTTTCCACAGAAGAATCTCTATGTTACAACTGACACGATAAAATTTGATATAGGACAATCATCAAAGGCACTACTAAAAGGAGAATCTTCTACACTCTCAACAAAAGAAAAAGCAGCTACAGCAAAAGGAAAAGAGAAGGTATCCGATGATAAAGCAACCATTTTCATATATTTGTACAGGACCACGCATGGGAATCAGAATATTTGGAATGGTTAAATCAATCATGGCTATAGCAAAACCTTCCCTCATCCTCATCAGAAGCAGACGAACCCGACTACGAATATGATAGTGACTGAAGTCCGAAAGGACCTTGGTAGTGCATTTTCTTTTACTTATTGTACTCGAGAATATTGAGCAGACACCGTCTGGACTAAGTAATGTCTGACAAGACCCTCAATAATTCTCACATGTTCTTGGATTTATATGTGTGTGTGTGTGTGTGTGTGTGTGGGTGGGTGTGCGAGAGAGCGAAAAAAAGAGTGTTTGTCTTTTGTGCTTTAAGAGACCAGAGACTAAAAAAGCTCTATTATTTGAATTAACACTGAAACCTGTTGGGGCGCCTGTCTGAGGACAGTTTATTCCAAGATCACCTTAAGTCGGGATTATAAAGCGAGTAGAAGACCAAAGGAGTCGTGTGTGTTCTCGTATTTCCCGTGCCCGTGGTGGACGGTGTGAGGAATTTCAGCTATTTTTCAGTGATTCAAGTACTGAACAAGGGATCTTGCTTAGAATTAGCAAAAACATTGGCCAGTCCAGTCGTCTGCATTATGGCCAAAAGGTGACCCTAATATTATTTTCCCTGACACTGTGTATGATTTTGCAGGTTATAAAAAACTTTGGTGGGATTTCCTCAATGTAGATGACAGAGAAAAAACTCACTATACAAAGCTCAAATTCAACGCAACAGGCACTTTCCAAAGAAATCAAAAATGCCAATGGTTCCGAAATTGATGGCGCGACTATGGTGTAAACAGAACTGCAATGGACCCTATATATCACACAGAATATTGTAGAAAGCATTGTGACGTATGTTTTGAACAGAATATTGTAAAATTCTTTCATCCCATCTATAAAACTGTTAAGGAAATGGCAGATCAAGAATGGTCCCCATTTTATGATGTAAACTACTCACTCCAAGAAGACATGCGTGAACATCTAGAGTGGTTAGTTTTGACCAAAATTAAACATCAAATCATCTTGCGTAAACTGATGATCGTCCGCGGGATATATACAAAAGTTTGGGATGAATTATTGTATAAAAGAAATAAATTCCTAGAACTGACTATATTCTGACAGTTCACATGGGCTTTCCGTAAAAGCATCCATAGTGTAATAATGATGTCCAGTCACAAGGACTCAATTGTGGCCGGATTTCCCGTGGGCTTTGTTGTACTAAACCATCCACTGTGTAAATAATTGATGAAGCATCTTTTCTCGTGGGCTTTGATAGATTAAAAGCATCCACTTTGTTTTGTCAGAATATTTTCCGTAACATTTTCTTTTCCGGACTGGAATCTTTGTGCGGATGTCGCTCTGGCGTTACCCAAAAGCAATGATTCCATCCTCTTTTCGGACAATCTACTGATGACCTACAGGAATGTTTGTCCCCCCCTCATTCCTATATATTGAGGGTAAGGCCCATTGTTGAGAGATCAATCTTTAGAGTGTCTTAGAGAGTCAGTCTGATCTGAGAAGCCTGCGTATCAGTGTGCTCGGCACTGGTAAGAACCTAAAGTGGCCGGATCATTTTAGAAGTCTTCAAGTCTGTATATGAGTCGAGTCATATTCTGAGGCAGAGCCTATCTTTCGCCAGGTAGCCTTCGGTATTGCTTGTTCCTTGCGAACAGCATAGAGTCTGATAAATGCGAAAATAGTCAATCTCTGATAAAGAATCTCTCTGTAAAATGTTTTAAGAAATCCATTCTGAAATAATATGAATACACCATTCCACATCTGAATACCTTGCGCATTTATATTGTCTGTGGTAGTAGTTATCTTTGAGCTTTCATCCGAAGTTCACAGGAAATTCATCAGAGGTTCGCCAAAGGAACGAAGGGATGTCAAAGCCGTTGTTAGGGGAAGAAGCGGTTGTTGAGGCCGTGAGAGCATGAAAGTTCTCAGTAGGTTCACGTTGAGTTCACCACTGGTTCACCAGGAGTTGGCTATCATAGATAATCGAAGAAGCGCAACAAGTAGCAAGCTTGTGACAAAAGCCCCTACTTAAAAATAGACTTTTATGATTAAAACATTTGAAGTGGTCTCAGTATTTAATAGTTTAATCCTTTAAGTTATGTGATCTCTATAGCATTCAAAAATAGAATTTAAACAATGAAAAATTACACATTATGTTTTGCACTCTCAAATAGGTTTGCACAAGGAGAAATTTGATCCCTCTTGACTCATGTTAGATCTGTGCTTAATATGGATCTATGTTGGTTGAGCCGAGAGTCTCATTCTACATCCTAGAGTGAAGGCGATGTGTAAATATATATGTGTTCAACTTGGAGTAGACATGTGTTTCTCTTAAAATAACAATAAAATATTCTCGGTTGAAAAAAGAATGTGTTATGCATCTTTAATTAGTTGTCCATGTGACCTCAAATAATTTCATGTAAAGTAATTAGAAGTTACCAAAAATATAAAAACATGTGAGTAAAATATTTAAACCTTATATCTTTCAAAAATATTATAATACATGATTTAAATAAACTATTTGAATATCTATGTTATATATAAACATATAAATGTTAAAAGAATATATTTTAATATTATATATAATAAAATTCGAAGAACTCTTGCGGAGGAGCGATGGAGCGGAAGCGCTCTGTGACCAACCGCGTAGGATTGGGTTAGGGCATCAAACATCGGCGCGCACTGTCGATAACCGTGAGGGTTCCGGTTAAGGCAGTCTAACCCTACCTCCTCAGCCTGAAGTCCGCTCCCTGCTCCTGTCTTGATTGCTTACCTGGCCCAACTTTTCAGGCAACAACCGTCGCTTTCACCATGGATCCGGTTACTGTCGGTGATAGCATGGACACGGAAGAAGCCATTGATTTCTCCGATGACCCGCTATCCTCCCAGGTTATTTTCGATCGCCCTAATTTCGCTTCGTCGTCTGCAGCCTCCGGCCCTCTGCTTACTGAACCGCATCCCTCTCCGGCGGTCTCGATCCCGGTCCCCCCTCCATCCAGCGCTCCCGAAGGTACCATTTTATCTGACTCTGCTGGGTTAGATCTACCCCCGCTTTCCCCGGGTACCCTCCGGTTTTTATCTTCAGTCATCCCCCCATCGCCACCTTTTGATTCGCGGCCTCCGAACTCATCCTTTCCGGCTCCATCCTCTTCCGGCCCTCCCGTTCCATCGTCCTCTGGTTTTGCAGCGCTGCTACACTCTCCTTTGGGATGTTTTGAAACCCCCGCAGTCAAGGTCAGCTCTTCCAGGTCGACCCCTCAGGACTGCTCCCCGGACCCCTTGGTAAATCATCCCTCTGCGCCGCGCACGGGGGGGGAAAAAAGAACAAAGTGCGTCAAATCTACTTCCAGGGACATCTCTATCTGGTTCGGTGAGAACTTGGCAGCAGAAGAGGCAGCTAATATGGAAAATTATATCCTTGTGGGGCATATCCGTGGGCGTGCATATTCTGCGACCCGGCTCACACAATGGGTGAAGGAGATTTGGGGTGGGATTCTGAAGGAACTCCCTGAAGTTCAGGTCCTCCCTCGGGGCTGGTTTTCCCTCCACTTCGCAAAGGACAATTATACGGACCTCGTCTTGGCCAAATTCTGGCACATAGAAATGGCACCAGTATTGCTCAAGCGATGGAGCCCATTGTTTGATCCCGAGCGCGAACAGATTGGGGCTGGGCCATTATGGGTACGCCTCCCTGGACTTCCCCTCCAATATTGGAACGAAGAAACTTTCATCCGAATTGGGAACGCTCTGGGAACTTATCTCAATTATGATCGAACCTTTGTGGAATCCAGAAATAGAACTCTCGCTCGGATCCTGGTACACCTTGACACTCGCGAAGGATTAGAAGAAAAGATCACTATACATTGGGGCAAATACACTCGAGTCCAGATTCTTGACTACGAAGGCCCTTCAGATGCCGGCGGTGCCATAGGGTAGGGCACATATTCAAAGATTGTCCGCTTAATCAGAGGAAAGATGAGGCACCAGCACCAAATGCCTACATGCCGAGACCTACCTCTCCGGTTGCACAACAAGTTCCGACCGCAAGCACTCCCTCGCATGCAACTCCTCAGGCCCCAGGTGCTCCTCTTGGTCGTGCAACAGCTCCAGTTACCAGATCTCGGGCGGCCTCCGCAATCGCCTCCGCAGCACCTCCGGGTAAATCTCTCAATCCTTCAATGTCTGATTTCTCTATGACTTCATCATCTTCTCCATCTATGACTGCTGCATTTTGTTCAATGCCCTCCCCCTTGGTCATTGCCCCTACTATTACATCCTCTCATCCGCCCTCATCACCTGCATCCTCCCCCTCATCTTCTAGGGGCTCAAAGCATTCATATTTCCTTCGCCCTCGCCCTCACGCCCAGGGACCTCAATCCAACATCACCGGCCTGGGTATCTTAACATCTGGTCTGACCTCGCTGCCATCTCGAGGGAGAAAATCAGATCTTACTAAAGCCATCAAGCGGGCGGGGGCAGAGGTGGCCACTGGGCGACAATCTACTATCGATGGGGTACTTAGAGCAAAGAACACCCCTGGCCATCTTCCCCCATGAGGTGCCTCTCATTCAATTGCAGAGGCCTGGCTAGTGCCTCAAAGAAACTAGCCCTTAAGAGACTGGTTGAAACATCTCCTGTCGATATTATCTTGCTACAAGAAACGCTTGGCCCCGAGGAGTCCATTTCGGCCACACTATCATCGATCATACCTGGTTGGAAATTTTCGGCAATAGACTCCACTGGAAGATCGGGAGGCTTAGCATTTGGATACAATCCTGTTACCATTAGGGCCCTTGGCACTTGGGGAGGACCAGGCTTTCTGGGTCTCGACCTATTTTCTGCAGACTTGGGTATCAACCTCAGGATAATCAATATATATGGCCTGTGTCACCACCGTGAAGCATTCTGGAATCACCTACTGGGGCTAAACATTTTTTCATCAGAAAACTTGATCATAGGAGGGGATCTCAACTTTTCATTGGGTTACGGGGAATCTTGGGGTGCCACTGCAAAAATCGACTCAATCACTGCCTACATGACCGATCTCTTGGAGCGACATGATCTTAGTGATGTCCCCATGAACAAACCCCTCCCCACCTGGCGGAACAGAAGGATCGGCGAAGCTGCTCTGGCCCGTAGACTTGACAGATTCATGATGAAAGGACCCCTGCTACAAAGACTTCATCATTACAAACAATGGGTGGGCTCAGGTGGTATATCTGACCACCATCCTATATACCTGGAAATAAATGGCCCCCATAAAAATCCAAAAGCCCCTTTCAAGTTCAACCATGGATGGCTTGAGGATCCATCCTACATCAAACTTGTTAAGGACTTCTGGCCTCACCACCCAATAGACAGAGCCGATACTCTGGCAAAAGGCTTCTGTATGAATCTGTCACAACTCAACAATCTCACTATCGAATGGGCTAGGAACAAGTACCAATTGGAAAACACTACCCTCTTGAACATTGAAGCTGAGCTAACCTCTCTCACTGACGAAAGAGGCTTGGGTTTCACATCAGAGGCCGAAAAAGCTCACCTCGTGGAGCTGGAAAATCAGAAGCAAAAGATTCTTAGGGAGAGGGCAGAATCTATCCGACTGCGCAGTAGAGCAACCTGGCTTAAGGCAGGAGACGAAAACTCTCGCTTCTTTCACAATTTTGCCAAGGGCAGAAAGGTCAGCAATACTATATGGAATCTCCCCATGGCTGATGGTGGAATGGCTGATACATTCAATAAGCTATCTCTGATGGGATCATCACACTTCAAAATCCTCTACAAGCAACCTCCGGGTAACAACCTTGCTGACATTATCAACATTGCTGGACATTTCCCCAGGTTTGTAAACGAGGAGGAAGCAGAGACCCTATTCGATCCAGTAACCCCTGAGGAACTGGAATCCACCATCAAATGGTTTAAGAAGGAGCGCAACCCTGGTCCGGATGGATGGACCATAGAATTCTACATTGCATTTTATGAGATGATCAGCCAGGATCTTCTAAGGGTGGTTGAGGAATGTAGGATGACACGATCCATGTACAATGCAATCAATTCCACCTTCATTGCCCTGATCCCCAAAACGGACTCCCCCTCCTCATTTGATGAATACCGGCCTATATCTCTCTGCAATGTGCTCTACAAGATCATCTCAAAAATCATTGCAAACCGAATCCGCCCCATTTTGTCCCAACACATTGCCCCTCAACAGTTCGCATTCCTGGAACACCGCCAGATTCATGAAGCTATAGGGGCAGCACATGAGGCCTTTCATTCTATTTGGACAAAGCACCACAAAGCCATCATCTTAAAAATTGACTTGGCTAAAGCTTTTGATAGGGTAAGCTGGCTCTATATCAAGATGCTCCTTATTCATCTGGGCTTCCCCCACAGATTTATCACTTGGATCATGGCCTGCATCACCACCCCCTCCTTCAGTGTGCTGATTAATGGCTCTGCATCCCAGTTCTTCCATTCGGAGAGGGGTCTCAGACAGGGGTGCCCATTGTCCCCCCTCCTCTTCCTTATTGTCATGGATAGTCTCAGTAGGCTTATTGCATCTGCTAAGAGGAATGGAGACATTAGTGGCCTCAAGATATCAGAGGATTGCTTCCTCACCCACCTCCTTTTTGTAGATGATGTTATGATTTTCCTGGATGGAAGCACCCGGGACTCCCGCACTTTCTCCAATATCATCTCCCTCTTCTCCTCTGCCACTGGGATGCAGGCCAATCACTCAAAATCATCCATCATTCTATCCAGAACCACTGTCCATGAATCCCAGTTGGCTCTACAGCTATTCCCTTACAGCATACACCCCTTGGATCAGGGCCTTAAATACTTGGGTTATTGGATCAAACCTATTAGCCCAAAAGTAGCAGACTGGATCTGGCTAGTGGTCAAACTGGAGAAAAAGCTCAACATCTGGAGCCATAGATACCTATCTCGTGCAAGCAGACTTGTCCTGATCAAATCTGTCTTGGAAGCTACTCCGGTCTTCTGGATGGCCTTGGCATGGATCCCTCGCAGCATCCTATCCAGACTGCAGCAGACCTGCAATAGGTACCTATGGAATGGGTCTTCATAGAAGCGCATCTTTGCATGGATTGGATGGAAGAGGATTGCCATTCCAAAGAAGTGGGGAGGCTGGGGCCTCAAAGATCTCCCTTCATTTGCACAGGCCCTGGCTGCAAAGATGGGTTGGACTCTTATCACTGGGGACAATCTATGGACCCAAATTGTATATCACAAATACATTTGGCCTCATCAAATTATGGATTGGATCCGGCTCCCTTCCTGGCCCAAAGCTGGGATATCATCTGTTTGGAAAGCACTTCTCCATGCTATTCCACTCATCAGAGATAACCTGATATGGAAAATAAACGATGGCACTCAGGCTAGGATCGGGTTGGACCCTTGGAACGGTAGCGGTGGAAGGCATATACTGCCAGAAGCCCTCGTTCGACACCTGCATTCTCAAGGGATCTCTCACATTGCTGACATAGCGGATCCTCAGCACACTACCATCTTCAATCAGCAGTGGAAAACGGCACAACAGATCAACATTCCACCTCTCTGGCACCATGATTGGCAGTCTTATATAAACGCCTTATCAGAATCACACATCAGGATCAAGCAGGGACCTGATGAGCTCATATGGTATCCCTCTGAGCATGGCTCATACACCCCAAAAGCGGGATACCTATCTCTTATCGCACAAAAGGCTCCGGATTTGATATCTTTCTGGTGGAACTCCATCTGGAAGTTAACTGCTCCACCAAGACAGAAATTATTCTTTTGGTGTATCCTAAAAGGGGTGGCTCCCACTGGGGAATACCTCATGAGGCGTGCGATACACGGACCGTCATGGTGCATCCTATGTAAGCAGTCTACTGAATCGTGCACACACTTATTCTTAGAATGCACTGTCCTAGCACAGCTATGGCAAGCCATCACACCAGCTATACAATTCTCCGGTAAATGGGAGGGGACCGACATCAATCAAACATGGGAATCGTGGTATAACCAGCATAGAAACTCAAAGCTTCAGAGCCTGCCCATCATTATATGTTGGTACCTATGGTTGGCCCGAAACCGTTTGACATTCGAGGACAAAATGGTTCAGTGGCCGCAACTTACTGCTAAGATCATTGCTGTCTTCAACGACATACCTGAGCCACCACAGCCAAAGGTCCGCCGTCCTCGGGATCCCCCTCAAATCGATCACAGCTGCCCATGGGCATATTTCGATGGTGCAGCCCAACAGCAGGGATGTGGAGGGGGCTTTCTCCTCTTCATCAACGAACAACACTTCTATAAAGCAAAGCTGGGTCTGGGCGTTGGTTCAAACAACTATGCAGAGATCATCACACTCCGCCATCTCATTCATTTTGCATTGAGCCATAACTGCTTGCACTTAAACATTTTTGGGGATTCAAAGATTGTCATTGATTGGTTCAATAATATTTCTGCTTGCCACTCGCACACACTCAGCAGTATATTGGATGAAATAAATTTACTGAAGGCACAGTTTAACAATATCTCTTGCAATCATATCTACAGGGAACACAACAACAGTGCCGACCAACTATCCAAGGAGGCTACGGTACTACCCAGAGGCGAGTGGATGATTCAGGAGTAGCGGGGCGCAAATGCATATCAGTACTATCACCGCCCATATATAGATGCACAATATTATAGGGCAGCCAGCCCATGAACAACCAAGAACTGATATTTTTTGAAACTATTTTTGTACATAGCCGATAAATTTTATAATGGATAGCCCTGTGTGGCAATATGTATATATGGCGATGTAAAACATCCTGCGAGATGATTTTTGTTTTTTGATAGACAGATATGGAATCTACAGATACCCACATGTGTAGTGGAAGAACTTCTGCATATGCAAATGCATCTACAACATGTAATTTTTCTAATTAATGAAAGATTACGATTTTTCCAGTGGAAAAATAATAAAATTCGAATAAAATATTTTAATATGAATTAATATTGTATATACTTAAAAATATCTTAATGAGAAAAAAACTATTTTAATGTGCTCAATGGACATGTTATTTAAGATATTTTATATATTGTTTTAGAAAATTATGTATATATCATATAAAGCTATTGGAAAAAATAAGTTCTTATGATTAAAACATTTGAAGTGGTCTTAGTATTTTATAGTTTAATCTTTTAAGTTATGTAATCTCTATAGCATTCAAAAATACAGTTTAAACAATGAAAAATTACACATTGTTTTTTGTACTTTAAAATAAGTTTGCACAAGAAGAAATTTGATCCCTCTCGGCTCATGTTAGATCTGTGTTTAAGATGGATTTACGCTGGTAAATATAACAAGTGTGGTATGCAACGCATTGTTTAGTACCCACATCTTATGCAAAAAAAAAATTATAGCAATTATTGAGTGCTTGAACAAATTCATAAATCTAATAATAAAACACATTTGAATACGACTAAGAGAAGTAAGAGAAATAATTAATGGACTAAATAACCTCGGAGCAAAATACAGATAGGTGCATCGATAATTTTGGATGAAACATTTGCCCCAACATCATCGTTTGTTATAAAAGTTAAAAGTTTATTAAAATGCATTTGTGCATTTTTTATTCCATCTTTGGTTTATGGAACCAAATAAATAAAGAGGAGAAAATACTATATATATATATATATATATATATATATATATATATACATATTAAAAACTAATTATGGTAACAAACTATTTATTTAACATTAAATTTATATTCATTCTAATTCAGCGGCAAATAAATAATCTATTGTAAAATCTCTATGTCAAAAAAATCATATTGATATAAATTATCATGTGCATATGTAATAAAATCTCTAAATATAAAATTATAATGTCCAAAATATTAAAATAAAAAATTTAGTTACACAAAGGCTTAAATGTGACCGCAAAACATTCCTAAAAAATAAGTTTTTATTTTATCTTTTTAAATTATGATTTAAATTGTAAAGACAAAACAGGAAATCTTACTTATTGAAGTGTTGACTTCAATATAGTTTGACTTTCAATTAGTTCTGAAAATTTAAAAAAAAAATTATAAAGTTTATTAAAATTTTGAAAAAAAATAACTATTACTTTTATAAGAAGAGTTTCAACGTAAATCACATATAGAAAACCTTTGTCGACGTGTTTCGAACCAACTAGTGTGGTTCACCGTCAGGACGAGTTGAAGAGTCAGATCATGGCTGCAAATTAAATAGGGAGAACAGATCTTCCAAACGGCTAGGTTGACAAGGTTGACCATCAACAACTATATAAAACGGCTAGATGATATAGTAATATTAAAATGTTAATAAGTCAAAGGTAATAACTTATAATAATAGAATAATAATATAATTATAGTAAATAATTTACTTCTAATAACTAATTATAATATATTATATATTAGAATGTTATATTTATTTAATAAAAATATTTTTCTTATTATTAAATTAATTTATTTAATTCTTTTTCTAATTTATTTAATCATATAAATACTATGGATAAATAAAAGGGGTTTTTTATATATTAGAATGTTATAATATATTAAATTACTTGATTCTAATTTATTTAATCAATTGAATGGGTAGGGATAAGTAAAAGTGGGTTTATATATTAAAATGTTATTCTATTTTATATATATACATATATATTAATTTATTTAATTCCTTGTTAATTTATTTAATCATTTAAATCACTAGGGATAAGTAAAGGGTTTTTAATAATAATGATTTAATGGAATAAATTATTTTTGACTATTGGTTAAAATTAATTTTTATTTTTATTTTTATTTTATATGTTAAAGGTGGAAGCTTAATAACAAATAGGATTAATAATGTTAAGAAAATTTTGATAAGGAAATAGTAATAAAAATAAAATTTAGAACGAGCGACAAATTTTAAAAACAAGAATGACAAGAACAGAACAATTAGTAAACAACTTAACCAAAGGAGAAACCCTAGGAGGATGGAAAAGACAGCTATAAGAAGAAGGAACCGGAAAAAAAAATGGGGAAACCTCGAAAACCAAAAAAGGTAAAAAGGCGGGGGAAGGGGGAAAAGGAAGGCAAGACTAAGAAGAAAGGGCAGGGATCCAATGACTACTAATCTTTCAGCCGTCATCTCTATTGAGATTGTTAGGCATTTTTCAATTTCAATCGCTTCCATGAATTTACGGTGATGGAACTACGCAACCTTGGTAATAACCTTGGCCTCCTCAATACAAACATGATGCTTGGTCTTTTCTGCATGTTCTGCTAACGCTGAAGACTTGGTTCTCCCATGTCTTAGATCGGTTGCATGTTCGTTGATTCTTTGATGGATGGAGCACCATGTTTCCCCGATATAGGGGGCCCCACAAGAACAAGGGATCAAGTAGACCCCCTTCATGTCCTTAGGGTTAATGGGATCTTTCACCGATCAGAGGGATTTACGAATGGTGTTGAGAGGCCTAAAGGTTGAAGGAATATTGTACTTCTTAAGGATCCGAGCAATCTTGTCCGTAGCTCCCTAGACATAAGGAAGATGAACGCCTAACAATCGTTCTTTAGATTCTTTTTTAATTATCGAATTTTTATAGGCTTTAAGGAAAGCCTTCTGATCTAAGCGCCTACTATAGCCATTCTCCACAAAAACATCAAAGAGATGGGATTTCTCTTTATCAAAGCTCTTATTATCAGAAATCCTAAGGGCACGAATAGCAAGGGTGTTAAGAACACCCAATTTTTGAGCGGGGAAATGATGGGAATCACCATGAAGATACTGCTTAGTATGCGTTTTCTTCCGAAATACTGAGTGGTAAAGCGAACCGTCATTATTCTTAGAAATAAGAATATCCAGGAAGGGGAGGCAACCATTGACTTCTTTTTCCATGGTGAACTTAATGGCAGAGGATTGACAGTTGAGGCGAAACGCGTCGACAAAGGTTTTCTACATGTGATTTACACCGAAACTCTTCTTATAAATGTTATGGATCATAGAAGCCTCAAATCAACAATAACTATTACACTGAGTATTTTGAAAATTAAAAATAATTTTTGAAATTTGAATTTCTATTTTCTTATTCGCTCATATATATGAAATGACTAATTTTATGTGGTTATAAATAAAATTAGTCACATATAAAATTTATTTTAAAACTAAAAAATCTATATGCTACCAAGTGTCATAAAAATTCATAAATCTAATAACAAAACACATTTAAATATGACTAAGAGAAATAATTAATAGACTAAATAACTTTGGAGCAAAATAGAAATAGGTGCATAAATAATTTTGGATAAAACATTTGTCCCAACATCATCGTTTGTTATAAAAGTTAAAAGTTTATTAAAATGTATTTGTGCATTTTTTATTCCATCTTCGGTTTATGGAACCAAATAAAGAGGAAAAAATACAATATATATATATATATTAAAAACTATTTATTTTAACAAACTATTTATATAACATTAAATTTACATTCATTCTAATTCGGCAAATAGATAATCTATAATAGAATCTCTATATCAAAAAAATCATATTGATATGAATTATCGTGCGCATATATAATAAAATCTCTAATATACAAAATTATAATGTCCAATATATTAAAATAAAAAATTTAGTTTCACAAAAGCTTAAATGTGATTGCAAAACATTCCTAAAAAATAATTTTTTATTTTATCTTTTTTAAATTACGATTTAAATTGTAAAGACAAAACATAAAATCTTACTTATTGAAGTGTTGATTTCAATATAGTTTGATTTTCAATTAGTTCTGAAAATTTTTAAACACTTTAAAAAGTTTATTAAAAATTTGAAAAAAATAACTATTACACTGAGTATTTTGAAAATTAAAAATAATTTTTGAAATTTGAATTTTTATTTTTTTATTCGTTCATATATATATGAAATAACTAATTTTATGTGGTTATAAATTAAATTCGTCACATATAAAAATTATTTTAAAACTAAAAAATCAAAAAAAATCTATATGCCACCAAGTGTCATAATAGTACACACATCAAATCTCAATATTTATGAAAAAATCATTATTTATGAAAATTAAAAATTAAAAATCCATATGCAACAAAAGTGTCATAATAGCGCACAGATCAAATTTTAATATTTATGAAAAACAATATACACATCAAATCTCAATATTTATGAAAATTTCATTATTTATAAAAAATCATTTCTAAGTAAATGTGTTAAACTCGTGTTTCACTTTTAATTAATGTATAAAGTTTGAAAATAATTTACAAACTTTACTCAAGTTTTTGAAAAAAATTATCAATCACATTTTTATTTTACAATTTTTTTGTGATATATATATATATATATATATATATGATATTTTAAATGTAAAATCACTTTATATATAGATTCACTTTTGTATATAATATTGATATATATAATGTGATTAGTATAAGAAAAGCATCTAAAATTATTGTCACTACTTAAATAAAATATTCATAAATTATTATGGAAAATTTTTAACAAAATTTCTTTTAAACCTTACTATTAGGATTTCAATATTATTGCAACAACTACAAAAAATTCAATAAACACATTTATGATATTCTATCACTTATTATATCAATATAGAGATATTTTTGAAAATACAATCTAAGTTGTTAATCTAAACTCTTGTTGCATTTGAGTCATTTCTTACATTAATACAATTTACTTAAATTGAATTATATATATGTAAAGATAGAATAATAATAATAAAATCATCAAAATTGTTTTTAAATTTCATAAATTGATTTCTAATTGGAACTGATATATTATGCAATAAATGTAAAATTGAAATTATAGTATCAGCTCCAATTAGAAATCAATTTATAAAGGTAGAAAGCAATTCCGATGATTTTGTCATATATATATATATATATAATTCAACTCAAACCTTGATCATCAACCTAAAGAAATTGTATTAATATAGGAAAAGATTCAAATGCTACAAAAATTTAGAAAAAAAACTTATATTATATTTTTTTAAATATCTCTATATTAATATATGAATTAATAAAATACTCAAATGTGTTTGTTGGATTTTTTTTGTAGTTGTTGTAATAGTATTGAAGTCCTAGTAATAAGACTTAAAATACATTTTGTTAAAAATTTCTCATTATAATTTAAAAATATTTTATTTAAACAATGATATGATAGTTTTAGATATTTTTTTTATATTAAATAGATTATATATGTCAATATTATATATAAAAAAAAATCTATATAAAGTCATTTAACATTTAAAATATATATATATATATCTATATATATACACACACACTAAAAAAAATTAGAAAATAACAAACGTGATTATTAAAAAAATTCATAAACTTGAGTGAATTTAGTAAATTATTTTTAGAAATTATGTAATAATTAAAAGTCATTTACATGAGTTGATACAAAAATAAAATTTTCATAAATATTAAAATTTGATGTGTATATTGTGTTTCATAAGTATTGAGATTTGATGTGTACTATTGTGACACTTTGTGGTATATAGATTTTTTCCCTCATTAATATTGAGATTTGATGTATATTTTATTTTTCATAAATATTGAAATTTGATGTGTGTATTATTATGACACTTGATGGCATTTAGAATTTTTGTTAATTTTTTATTTTTAAAATAAATTTTTTTTATAATCCCATAAAATTAATCATTTCATTTATATATAAAAAAAATAAAAATAAAAATTTTTAATATTATTTTTAATTTTCAAAATACTTAATTTAATAATTATTTTTTCAAAATTTTAATAAATTTAATAAAACATTTTTAAAATTTTCGAAACTAATTGAAAATCAAACTATTTTGACTGTAAATTGATTACACTATAAATATAAATCAATCAAAATAGTTTGGATTATTTTCTTAAAAAATTTATAAATCAAAATTTTTAAGATATTTTCCTAAAAAATTTATAAATCAAAATTTGTAAGATTCCAGAGTAAGATTTGGATTTGATGATACATTGTAATAAAAGAGTTAATAATATTGTAATGATTATAATATTAACCAGCACAATAAAATCAGTTTGGATTATTGATTAAAAATTTCATAAGATTTGATAATATATTTAATAAAAAAAAAAATATAATTGTAACGATTATAATACAATTCGGAAATAAACTCCATATATATAATCAAATCAGTTTAAACAAAAAAACCTCAAAAATCTTGGACCAAAAAAATGTGGTACCATCAAGTTATAGTCGCTTTTAAGAGTTTCAAAAATTCAGATTGAAGCCTCGTTATGATAATTATGTTTCCAAACTTGCAAACAAAATATTAAAATCTTTTGGAAAGAAATTGGGGAAGGCACCCAAGCGTTTGGTGGCTTCTACAACCAGAGCAATTCATGGCACACATCCAGAATCTCTGTACCCACTTGTTCAAATAAAATCCTGTAGTACGACAGGATGAGGAGGAAACTGATGGAAGGCATGCCAGCACAGGAACTTTTGGAAAGGCAAGAAAAGCATCTCTATACCTACATAAATGCTGAATTTACAGGTAAGCCCAGCCCTGAGAAAGGAATTTAAAGAACTTGCAGCTGCAACTTCAGGGATGGCCGTAATCAAAGTTGAAAAGGAGTACAAGCCTAAATTTTCAAACCCTTGGCCTGCCACTTCTGCAATAACACGATTCTTTTTTGCAGAATCTCTGCTTAGCTGGTGGAAGGGATGCCAGCACACTAACATTTGGAAAGGCAAGAAAAACATCTATATTTTCATATAAGTTAAGCCAAAGCCCTGGTGAAGGAACTTAAAAAACTTGTAGCTGCAACTTCTGCAGGGACGGCCGTAATCAAATCTATTACGGTGGTACAGGACATAAAAACCTAAATTTTCAAACCCTTAGCCTACCACTACTACAATAACGCGAATCTTTTTGCAGATCTCTGTTTTTCTTCCAAACCCCGTTAGATATTTGGCCATCTTGAGAGCTGTTATTAAACCCTAATCCGCAATGTTTCTCACAGAAAAATAAAGAAAAGCCACTTAAGCTTCCTAGAGCAGTACAAATTATAATAAAACAGAGATGGAGAATTAGAGACCTGATCGATTACAGACCTTGAGCTTGAAGCAGGCAGTGAAAGATGTGATGTCAAACAGGGCTCCTGTCACTTTTTCTCTTCGAGAATTTGCAGTCCTTAAACATACTCTCCATCTTTGCCTGTCAACCAAAAGCAAGAAGGATTTAACATTCACAGGAGCGGAATAATGATAGGCCCCGGCTTCCATATGAGGATAGCTCATCCAGATCCCATTTTTATTTTTCTAGAATGGACGAGCTGCTCCTCATGTTGGAAGTGGGAGCTTCCATTATTGTTTATTGTTTGTTCCTCTCATTGCAATTGCAGGTCTGAGCTTCCAATACCTGTAACTTCGATCTCGCTCTGCTGGAAGCTATACGTTTTGTTCCTTCTCTCCAGGCCGGGACTCTAGATGTATGGATAAGAAGGGTGCTCTTGTGGTGGAGATATAAAGCGTATTTTACCATTGTACCTCTTTCATATAAAAATCAATAAAAACAAATATTGATAGCCATTATCATGTTTCATAACAGTAAGGGAATTTTATTATAATTTAATTGTTAAAGTAGCAGTGAGGATAGTCATTTTTAGTTGTATTTTTACATGTGTGTCGATCAAGAAATCAAAGAAAATCATGCCACTTATATGGTTAACATGTTTTCTTACTTCCAAAAAAAATAGCACTCTTTTAACCGAACAGAACATAGACACTTTTAAGGCATACTCCAAAACCAATAAAAGAGACACTTTAAAGGCATACTCCAAAACTAATAAAAAGTTAATTTTTGTAATTTCTATCCATTTATATTCTCATAAATAATTTATATATTTTATAAAATAAAATAAAATAAAAATTAGATTCAGCTAAAATAATTTCAAGGTTAAGATGTTTAATAAAATCAATATGTATAAATAAAATTCAGTTACATGAAGTAATTTATTAATGTGGTGTGAGATCTTTTTAGTATATTAATTAGAAAGATTAAGTAATTTATTAATGTGGTGTGAGGAAATTTTTTATTATATTAATTAGAAAGGTTGTATTTTGAATCAAAATATATATATAGATTGAGCAATTTGATAAGATGATTTTTAGTTTTTTTTTTTACATTTGGAATTATAATATTTTGTTGAAATCATGATGTTTTTGGTTTAAATGTTTTTTTAAGTTTAAATTATATTTCTGAATATGACAATAAATTCAATTTTATAGAAATATACTTTGGACATAATTAACTCAATTATTTAAAAATAATTAACTTTCTTAGAAAAATAAATTTAATACTTTATAAAACATTTTTAATAAAAAATACCCTATATAATTTGATTAAAAATTTAATTTTAATATCCTAGAAATCTCTTTCCATAAAAAAAATAAATAAATTCAACAACCTAAAAATATATCATGTAGAAAAAAATCATATAATACCAAAACACTTAGACTTTAAAATTTAAATATCAAAATCAATTCAACAAACTAAAAGTATATGATGTGAAAAAGAATCATATGATACCAAAAACACTTGGCTTTAAAATTTAAATATCAAAATCTAATTACAATTTAAGTTGGTGTTTAGAGATTCAAAAGATTTCAATTAAAAGTAAAATTTTAAATTAGAAAATATTCATTCATGGTTCATGTTGAATAAAAAGGTTATAACATGGGAAGTTCTCGAATAAAAAAGAAATACACTGGGTTTCAATACTATTTACTTTGCACATGTAGTGAGGAGAACACCTTTAATTGTAATGTTTTTCAACGAGTTTGAGTTGACATTTGGGTGCTTTTTGGGTATTCAGAACTTTTTTAAATGTGAATCCATAAATACATTTCTTAATATTTAATTTATTTAGCGAGATTTAAATTGTTTCAAGGTAATTTTATTTTTAATTTTGTGGTTATATAGATAACTAAAAACTCTATTTTGTTCAAAGATAGGATACTGCTTACATTCTATGTAGCTATTCGAGTAATGAAATTGGTTTTTTTCTCATATATGAGAGATATGAAAATCAAGTAAATAATATAGGAAGAGGAACAAATAATTCAGGGAAATTCAAGATTTTATATTATTTATTAAAATATGTTTTAGAGGGAGGGTTGAAAAGAAGCCTCCAAGTTTTAAATAATTTTCTCTTTCTATCAACAACTCTATTAAAGACAATATTTTATGAGTTTTTTAGTGACTTATATTTATATTTATAAAGAGCACAAATTAAACTCTTAAATGAAAGACTTCAACTACTAGATTGTCATATAATGTCATATAATGACTAACTTTTTGACCATTTTCATGTGATGATATTTAATTCCTTTTGAATTAGTAATTTGTTAAGTTTATTATCTATTTTCAACAATTTCATGCCATTGTTTCATACATAGTATAATAAAAGTTGTGGATTTTTTTGCATTTATAATAAAAAATGTAACTTGTTTTTGATGATTTTTATTATATTTTAAAACATCTGAATTTATAATTTTTTATCTCAAATAAAATTACACTTTTCCTTGAAAGAAATATGTATTTATTATAATTCCAAACAATCATTATAAATAACTTTGAATAGTTGCAATTAAGTATTGTGTTGAGAGACACTCTCTAGCAAAGTATGGAAGAGATGTTGTCATGTCATGTAAACATTAACGGTTTTCGGACTTAGAGTTTTGACAACACATGGTTTTTCCCATGATATTCCTGACACATGGTTTTCCCATGGTATTCTTCTCTAATGTAGTTTGTTTAAACATATGTGTTGTTATTCTAAAATCACAATTTTAGAATTTTCTCAATTTACACTTATAGTGTTGCGCTTAAATATAATTACATATATTTTCAATCATTAAACTAACTCAAGCTATATCAAACATATTTATATTACTACACTTTAATATAAGGAAAACAAAACATAAATATAAATTTAAAATTAAATAATTTATTAGCCCCAAGGGTTACCTCAATTGGTCGAGTTCTCGTTGTTAAATCACGTTGTTAATGGGAGGAGGTCACGGGGTTAATTCTCCTCAACGCTCTTGGGATTAGGCTCTGCTAATGAGCCGACAGGAAGTGATCCCTTTGGGTGGGTCTACCTAGATAGCTTTTGTGGGCATAGTATTCAGTCACTGATCTTCGATGTCTGTGAACCACACATTAAAAATTAAATAATTTATTTTTAATATAAAAATATTAACCCAATCTAGATCCATCTTAAGTCCATATCTATCAAGCGCCCATAGGGATCAAATCTCTCAAAGTACAAACTCATTTTTTGAATGCAAAACATGAGTAAAGGTTTACACCTCGACATATTTGATACTTCTTGACACTCGATAAATCCAAAGTTAAGATAAATCTAAGCTTATATTAATACCCTTCACTTTAATTCAAATCTCTTATTTAACTTCAATATGTGATTGAAAGTTTTACATCTAGAAATTAAACATTATAACCCAATAAATTAACCTAAATAATATTTTTTCTCAATTACCTTCAATTATAAAAGAAAACACTAAAAGAAAAAACAATTTCTATAAATTATATCAAAATTCCAAATAACCCACACACATTTGGTATTTTGTTCAATTTTTTTATCATAACTTCATATGAAAATAATATTTGATTATGAACCAAAGGAAATCCATAAACTAATCATTATCATGTAGTGAGGATAATAATTTTGAAATAATTGATTCGATATCTATTAGAATCTCAATTGGAATTATAGCATTGAGAAAAGGATAAGCGGAGCATGGAAAACTTATTATGAGTTCAAAAACAAGTGCAAGTCAACGAATCTTTGGAAGTGGAATAAAAAGAACTCCTCTTTGAGAGTAGTATCACTCCTATTATCTTGTATGGATGTGAGGTTTAGGGTTGCAACATCTCTAGAGTCGCAGACGAAGATAGAACAGATCCAAAAGCAATTTATAACCTTCAATCTCAAGATTAAAGAAAATACTCCCCATCATATCCTCCTAATTGAAGCAAGATTTTCCTTATTGAAAACATGGCTATGACTAGATATCTTATGTATAAGAAAAAGTAGAAAAACATGGAATCCAAGAGATTTCCTAAGATTCCTTCTAATTCTAATCAAAAACTTCACCTTCAGCTCAAAGATAAGATGGCATAAGAATGCCTAATCTTGGCTAGAACATTGGGGGATAAAGGTTTGCAGAAAAATGATAATATTATTACTTCAAAATTTAAGGAGAAATTGTGTGGTGATAAAGAGTTAAATGGAAACTAACATAATATAAGGAAGTGATCAACCACAATCTCGAAAATCAAAAATATATGTTTGTTGTGACTAATGCTAAGAAAAAAAATTGCATTGCTAAAATATTAGACTAGGTGTTGGTCAATTCCCAAAATATCATGGGATGAAAAAGTATGTCATCTTTGCTACACTAAGAGGGTTGAAGATGAAAATCACTTTCTCTTAGATTGGTCAAGTTATACTCACATTCATTTAATTTTCAAAATATTGTCACACTACCAACTTTCTTGATTGTTTAAGTTAAAAAAATATGATGACCATTAAAAAAGTTTTGGAGCATAAAAATAAAATGTCAAAGAGCTCCTAATAATTTTTTACCTTCTTTCTTTCTTTCTTTCTTTTTTTCCCGAGCTAGGTTGAGCCTAGGCCAAGGCCAACCCTAATGTTGGATAGAAGAATGATCTACTCACTAGTGGGATGCTAATGTTATCACCAGAGGGTCAACCTTAATGTTGGATAGAATAGTGACCTACCCACTAGTGGGATGCTAATGTTATCACCAAAATTGTGTAAAGTTCATCAAGCTTGTACACCCCTTAGTATAGTTCAATTCCTCCAAAGGTAACTTCCATCCTCAACCCCTCCCCGTGAGATTTGAACTAGTAACCTAATAGAGACTAAACCCTACACAAATTAATTAGTCTACACCTCATGGGTAATGTTTTTATCTTCTTAAAATTTATAAATCATATTGGTTAAGAAAATATTTACAAACCATATTAATTTGAGCTGATGTTATCATTTATATTCATATAAAAGATATTTACGTAAGAGGAAATCATTGATAAGTGCTTAAACATATGCATGCAAAAATATTAACTGTAAACAGAGCCAGCAGAAATTCATGAGTATCAAAATTCTCTTGATGAAGGAGATGTCAGAAGCATGGACAGATAGAGTTTAGCCATATACTCATGGATATATATACTAGACCATACCAGAATAAGCCTTCTCATCAAAAGTAGAAAGTCAAGGAAAGACCGACATACCTTTTATGAAGAGGAAATAGTCTATGAAGCATAGGAAGACAAAAACCAAAAGGAAAAACTAGGTACCCAGAAGGGAGAAATCTTCTATCTTATCATCATAATAATAAAATATTAAAACCAAACAAATAATATTTTATTTTTTAAATTTAATAAAAATAAAATTAATTTCGATAAATAATAATTTAATTAGTAAAAATGATATCTCATTTCATAATAAAAAAATAACATACATCAATTTAATGAATAATTTAATTCTGATTTTAAAAATTAAATTATTATTACACATTTACTTAAATTTAAAATAGTTATTAATTATATCTAAATTTTAAAATTTACACGTTAAAATTATATAATTTTCCCCGTTTAAAAATAAATAAATAAAATAAAGACGGATGAATTTATTTAACACAACTGGAACATTCATCGAACAAAGACACAAATTCGAGAGGCGTTGCAGCCATACCTCACGTAAATTAAAATAATCGTAAACATGACTTCTAATTTGCGAATTTGTGAAGCATGTAAAAGGAATCAGTTAAATGTGCATCGCCACCGTTGCACATCAAGAAGGGATCTTGATTGCTTCGTCTTGTGACACATTTGGGTGAAACATGCATCACCTCCGAGTAAAGAAGTATCAGGTAGTTAGCATGCATACAAAATTACCATGTAAATTCCTTTTACCAGGAGAGTCAATGTGAAAGATTCCAAGATTTCTGCAGGAGATGTCTACGTCTTGATAGGGTTGTTTTGGATGAGGAAGTTTCCCAATAGACATGGGAACACTGAAAAATGGCATTCTATCTCAAGTAAACTGATGATGAAGACCATGTGTATTATCACCATCTTGTGGAGTAACAATGGAATGTAAACAACAAAGCCACCTGGCAGAGATTGGGTTTTTCTATGATGATACCATAAAATCTATTTGGACTCAATACTTCACTCAATCACTCTAATTTACAGGGACTAGGGGATAGAACCACACCAACTAGTTACAGGGTATCCTTCGTAGTTGGTAGACCCTTAGTGCAAGTTAGACCACTTGATAGTAAAGGAGGTTAGTAGCATTTTCATTATGTACTCACATATATGTCAGGGGTAAGTATCTAGTTTCCTACTTAATCTCCATTGGAAATATTGTAGTAGCTCATTCCATGTCACATCGCATATCTACAACAAGTCCATGTTGTTGTTGAGCCATGCATATATCTCACATCATATGGAAATTGAAATGCAATAAACTAAATCATACTTGATTGTTCTAATTGTTGTCTATTTTGAGTTCTAAAACAGGTGATAACACCCTCCATTGTTGTCATAAATTCCCATGGCTTCTTCCGTAGTATGTTCACATAGAAGCTGAAATTGAGCATGGTCTAATTTGAAAATGGAGGAGAACTTCTCCTCTCAAAAACTAACTGTCCTCTGACGCTTTGCAAGTAAACAAAATGGGTCTTTAAAGGTAAACAAGTTTCACAACCTCTTCAAAATGGTGAGTTTGGTTTTCACATGAACTTTAAAAAGAACACATTCACATGCAACTCAAAATGACGAACATAAAGAGAAGACACCAACATTTGATGACAGAGTTCACCCCTCCTGGGCTACATCTTCGGGCCTGCTCCAACAGCTAGACCGCTCTATTGATTTCAACAGCAAATGAATACATATAAATTGTTGACAGTAGAGTGGCTTGTTTCTCCTACAAATAATTCTCACTCATAAAAATGACTCCCTCAGCAAGTCATGAAAATGTCAACATAAAAAGGACTCACATAATAGGTCCTTATACTCCACCTGAAACCCAAGCACAAAAACATACAACTCCACAATGAGGTGTTGAAAAGAGCTTCTCTTATGAGCACATATTGGACTAAAAAGAGCTTCTCTACTGAAGTAACAGTTGTTGCAGATGAAACTAAAAGACTGGAAAACCTCTAACTAGGCACTCTCCATGCTCAAAATGCCTTCATACTACTTCAAAAATATGATTTTCTCTAACATGAAAAAACATTCTCAAATCATAAAATTGAGGCTACAATTGAGTCAAAGGCACTAAAAAAACCCCATCTAGGCTCTTCTTGAGCTCAAAAAGGTTAAAAATTGAGCAAGTTATGCTTCTCCAAGCCAAGCCTTGCTATCTGTCCTACAATTTGACGAAACTTGCTAATTTTCCTACAAATTTTCCCTTTATATAGTCAGCTGAAAGACAGATTTGCCCGGGACCGGCATGATTCCCACTGAAAATAGGAAATTTGTTGCCTCATTAAGTTGCACAATAACCCTTATGCGCAAAATCAACGCCACATGGTGCCTATAAGACCGAGGGTTGGGGCCAATGGTCTGCCCCCGTCGCTCCAAAATAGGGTCATATGGCAATAATAGGATGGAGGGTCAAGTCAACTGCCTGCCCCCTCAGCTAAAGTCCTGGGTAACAATCACGATGGGCATCGAAAACCGAGGGTTGGGGCTTATTTGCCCACGCTCTCCAGCGTAACCTCCTCCACCCAATCATATGGGTTTCCATGTGGTTGGAGGTTAGGTCCAAGTTCCCCACCCCTCTCCGCTAGCTCCTCTGCCATGGGCACATGGGTGCTAGACGTGACCAGGGCTAGGGCCAAGTGCCCAACCCTCTCCCTTTCGCTTGCGATCATGTGTGTCAGTAACGTGACCTAGGGGTCGGGGCTAGCCACCCGGCCCCTTATCCCAATGCGAAAACAATATGACTTGAAATATAACTTGACAACTATAGTTGTTAAGAAACATTGTGTGGTCCACCGGTAGAGTGCGAAGTTTATACATGGTAGGTCAAGGGGTTGAACCCCATCAAGGCCTTCGGGCCTACAATTTTTTGACCAACCACGGGGTACCACATGGTGTTTTCTCCTTGGGCCACGTGGCGACCTCTAATTGGGCCACTTCACCACTACATGAACCAATAAGACTCTGAAAATCACCCCTGTACGGACCGCCACTTAGCAGGCTCTAATTTCCCACCCGTACGCCTAGTTAGCATGCTGACGTCAGTGGTACGGACTGCCCAATCAGCCCATCTGCACATTTTTTTTAAATGTTTGGACATAATTTTAGAACGCCATAACTTCTTCATATGACATCGGATTGAGAAGATTCAAGCATTATTAGAATCAAGACGACGAACACTACGACTTGATGCTAGTTTAGGAATATTTTGAGCACTTTCATTTTTGAGCCTATTTTTTATCTTCGGATCATGGCCTCACATAATATGTATCTTTTCATCAATTCATTCATTTTAAACTCTTTGCTGATCTTATTCTCTACACTTTGAATTGCTCTATCTAACACCTCTGCTACAAAGCCTAGCAACTATACGAGTATCTTGTTTAGGTTTAAGCTGATGTGCTCCCATACTGCTGCTTACAAGCTACATGAAGAGGTTTTGAATATAGAAACTACTACATGAAATGTGTAGGGAAGGGTAGGGCATAGCCAGTTAATGTTGTTGATTCTATTGAATAAGTTGAGTAAGCGAGTGCTCCAGTTGAATCAATAGCAACTGATATGATAACAAAAAAGCCATTATGTGCATTTAAAAATCATAGGATAACATTACTGTGTCTTTAAATTGCTATGTGCAAATCCATCCAGTGTCAAAAATGACAAAAATAAATGCTCAAAATAGAAGCACTCTCAAATTGAAGCCTATCATAAGTTTAAAAACTAATAAATTAGCTATTTTAAATGCTTTGTTTAAAAATTGAGTAGATACTTGGAATTTTATTGAATAACTCAAATGGGTACAATTTCTTTGTTATTGCTATTTACAATAACATTTTGTGCTTTGAAAAAACATAGAAGAAACGAATTAAGCATATACTTTTATCCTACTATTTGCAATTATATTTTGTCTTTTAAAAAATTATGAAAATACTTGATATAAATATTATGAACCAAACTAGAATAATGTAATTATGTTGGCTTTCCCTCATGATAGAATATTGTATATAGATATAGAATTGGAAAACATGCCGCTTTCTCTTTCTGAAGAATACTATTGAGTGGGTGACCTCATAAGGAAATATTGAATGGTGAAGTTTAAGAAGTGGGACCTCATCTCCTTTTTGGTGAAAGAGAATTCATCATAAAAACCCTGTTTATGTTGTACCTTGATGCAAGCATAAAGTGATAGCTTTGTTGTCCAATAATAAAAACTAGCAAAAGGGAGACAAAGTCTCAATGATTTTAATTTTCTTTTTAGTAACATAATGATTTCAATGATTTCAGTTTTTATTTTCATTAATTGTTTTAACTAATGTTTAATATTTACTTACAAATACTTATCACTCAATAGTCCAAGCTTTGTCCAAGCTCTATAGGTCATGTTGATACCAATATCCAACAACAAGAATACTCCATCAACATAACCTGTCACTAGTAGCAGCAGTCCAAGGTCTGTTAGGTCATGTCAATACCAATGTCCAACAACAACAATACTCCATCAACAAAACCTATCACCAATGTCAACAACAACAAGCTCTGATAGATCATATCAATGCCAATATCCAACAACAACAATACTCCATCAACAAAACCTATCACCAATGAAAGCAACAATAATAATACACTTCCATTATACAATCATATATTGGTGGTGCGGTGGTAAAACAAATGATCCAATGATTCAAACTCAATTTTATTGATTAAGCTTCAACATAAACAACATGCATGTAGCTACTTGTTTGTATGTTAACACTAAAACATGTTCATATTATACCCTCCACCATGAGATTGATCAGGCTGGAAATTATTTAGCAAACATATCTTTTTAACCTAGGTTAACCAAGATATCAATAATTATAATGTAAGAGATGGGCAAATAAAATTTCCAAATTTTTTATGGGTTAAAAAAATGTGGTGTACAAATCTAATATGATTAGAAAAAATAACCAATAAAATAAGGGCATAATGCTTTACAAACTTTAAATAAAACTCTAGCAAAAAAATATTCATTGTTTTTCTTGCTGAAGTAATCCAAACTTTAAAAAAAGAGATTCCTATAGTCCCTGCAACCGATAAAGTGAAAGAGCATTATTGTACCTACGGAGGTGATGGATTCCAACTTGCAAGGTGAAAAAGAGTGCCCCAAATCTTTGAAGATCTTTGGCGTACCCTCCTTCTGCATAATAAAGTTGAGAAGTTTGACAACTCTGTCGTATTTGTGGGACACTGAAATCGTCCGGGAGCTTTGAAGGCGAACAAAATTAATAATAAAAATAGAATAATAATAATTTTATTATTATTATTTGTCACTGTCACTGACATTTATGATTTGTCTATAATTTGATAAGTGCATATTGAGAAATTTATGGTTTTATTTTAATTATATTGTTTTTTCATTAAAATCATGGTAATTTTATAAATTTAAAGTCTTATTTTAATTATATTGTTTTTAATTAAATTATGGTAATTTGATAAGATTTTAATAAAATATGGTAAGGATTTTTGCACATTTAAGGTATTGATATTAAATTTCAAAATTTTAGGTGTACTAGAAGTTTTTGATAGTGATAGTGAAGATTTTAGGTGTTTTAAAGATTTTTGATAGTGTTGAATTTTTTTCCACTATCAAATATATAATTCAAACCATAATTACCAAATTCGAATTCGAATTAGAAATCAAATTATTTTCAGCACAGAAAAAATATGTTGATTAAAAAAAATCCAAAATATAATTCTTATTAATATTCAAATAGATTATTATTACAATATTTTTTAAAAATTAAATAAATAAAATTATAACATTGTAAATCTCAAAAAACTCATTAACTTAAAAAATTGTTTCAAATATAATTTTATATTTAAAATAACATATTGTGAGAATTTTTATATATATTCATACACCCACCTACGTCATAAACTAAATATCTAAATAAATTTCAAATTATAATGAATCATCTAAATTCACATTATTAAAACTTAATCAAACTTTAATTTATAACAATTAATATTATTTTATTTAATACTAAAAATTATATTTTATAATTTTATATTTCCTAAAAAAAATTATATCAAACAAATATATTTTTTTCCCTAAAATATTTCAATTTAAATTTAATAAATTCCCACGTTAGAAGTAATTTATAACCGGAGTCATTCTTACTCTGCGTTAGAAATGCTGATTCTCGCGTATTATATGACTACCATATACACATATATTAACTGACATATTTCATTAAACCCGGCCGAGGATATACACATATTTTTTCAGGAAGAAAAAGCATAATAGTATTATATAAGTTATATAACTTCCAAAATTACATCTTGTCTATGAAATGGTCATGACCAACCTGAGAAACAGACAGATAGATCTGTGCCAAAAGTTCCCAAAAGACAAATTTACAGAAAATACAGAATTTAACAACAGAGTTGATTCATCATGATATTCAGCATGAAAATCTTCTACGGCATGGGGATGATAGATAGTACCACATGATCAAAATAGCAGATGTTCATATGATGGATTATCCATCTGCAGGCCTGAATGGGATAGAATTTTAGATAATCCTAAATAAAAAAACAAGAAAGAACATACCTGGGGTCTTTCTGAAACAAAATTAAGAACCAGGGAGGGAGAATTCCTGTATGAGATAATTTTTTGCCTCAAATTTTACCTCCATATTCCAGAAGCCTTGATGAGAATGTAGACCCTTTTTAGACAATATATCTGCCTGAACATTCTGCGCTCTGTAAATATGGCTAATTGAGTAGCCCTCCCTGCCCTTCCACAAAGTCATGATTCTGTACATCCAACTGTCTAGGAACTGATTTTTTATGTGGTGTTTCCCAGTGACATGCTCTATAATGACTTTAGAATCACCAAATATATGAAGAGATTGAATATTTAGAAACTGACACAAAATAGTAAACCTGCAAGTGCCATAGCTTCTGCTTTTATATTGGAGCCTAATCCTCCATTCCAATATATTTGATATGCAGGTTGTTATCCATGCGGATTTGAAAACTGCATCCATATATATCATTCTAAGAAGCCCCATCAAAGAACGCTCTTGGAAATAGCATTTGGTCCAGTGGAGAATCCGCTTGTTTTGACTTATGACCTAGAGAAGTTTTAACCAAGATAGAGTCCATGGATGATACAATCTTATCGAAGACGACTATGAAGAGGTCTCTTCTATGAAGGTGTTTCCTGATAACATGCTATATTCACATGTTAACTGACATATTTCATTAAACCCGTCTGAGGATTTTTCTATAGAAAATCTCATTGTAAAATCTCAACATTATTATTTATTAACTTAATCGCATGCTATTTCATGGGTTCGAACCCAAACGTACCATCGAATTTTCAAATTTGTTTAGGTAGTATAGCTTAATTTGGTGATTATAATTCAAACACTGTAAAACATACCAAATTTAAATTACTAAAAAAAATTTAAAAACTATCATTAACATTTAGTGAAAAAAAAATATCATTAATATTTAGAGAAAATATAATGGGTCATTCTCACATACAACTCTTTGTTATAAGGAGAAACAATGCTTTGTTTTGGTGAGTTTAAGTCGATCGCAGATTCCAGGAATATTCGGGAATCCGAGGGACATGGGCGTGGTCAAAATATTGACCGTGCCCATGTCCATAGGATTCCCGAATATTCTGGGAGTCTGCAATCGACTTAAAGATTGTCGCTTTGCTTGGCTCAAAAGGAGATTGATTTATTTAAAATCAACAAATTAAATTTACATATTCACAGTCAGTTATTAAAATTTATGGCGTTAATATTTGTGACGTTAATTTGAATATTTTCCAAAAAAAAAAAAATACCTCTCTTTGTTAATGTTTTGAAAATTTTAACGTCAAATTCCAGGCCTGGTACTACATATTGAATAGACAGATCTTGTCATCCATCCTGCACTATGTGGTGACCAAATGACAGGGTTACATCTATTTTAAATAATCATTGTAAAATATAGTGGTATAATTCAGATAGTTTAAGTAGCATAATATAAGTTATGTTCACTCTGTTGTCATCGTTCTTGGTTTGTTTTCATCAATCTGTGGCAAATTATATAGTGGTTTAATGGCACTTTCATTTTATGAAAATGTTTCACACCATTCACATGACAGGTTAGGAAATGGTACCTTATGACCGATATATATTTGAACATTAATACATGCAATCTTGTGGAGTGTGACATGTTAAAGACCTTAATATCAAATGAATATTCCAAAAATTTAATACTCGGAACATTAATACAAACCAGTGATATAATGTATGAGCTCATCTTTGCTTTTTAACTTTGTACTATGGTATATTATGTCTGTGGTGTTAGGTTCATTATGATTGCTTCCTATTAGTTATTAGTTGGGTCAGGGCGGAATGTAATGTGAAAGGATTTATGTTTTTGAAGATTAAATAGTATAAAGTGTTAAAAGATTAAGTGGGTTTTATGGTTAAGAGCATGTTTTTTGTAAGAGGTTACAGGTTCAAAATCAGAAGGATAGACGAGTAGAGTAAATCAGAGGAATAGAGTAAGTTTTATAAGTCCCTATATTGTTGTCATACAAAATGCACAATAAAAAAAATAAAAATTAAACGATGTGTCATAAAAAAAAGTATAGAGGAGTAGAGTAAATCAGAGAAATAGAGAGGAATAGAGTAATTTTTATAAGTCTCTATATTGTTGTCATACAAAATGCACAATAAAAAAATAAAAATGAAATGATGTGTCATAAAAAAACGCATGATAAAAAAATAAAAAATGAAACGAATTACCTCCAATGTCAAACAAATTACCTTCATGGAATGGACAATGAAGTTTCTGATTACCCTGTGTTAATCTAACATGAGGAAAAAAAATGAGAAATGGAAAATAGGTAGTTTAAAGACAACAACTCTATGATTTCCATGGTTTCTCTTTGATCTTACCCTTAAAGAAATCTTGTGAGATTTTTTTTTTAAAATGCCATTTTTTTAATATCACAAGGGGTTGATAGAGGCATTAGATGCAAGACTTAAACAAAAAGTATTTATGAGTGCTTTAGAGAACATACTAGAAATATTTTTGAGCCCACACCCTCCCAACATCTTTGGTACTGTCAGACGATTCCACCTTACCCACAGAAGCACAAAATAATCTTGAGAACCTTCCCATAAAAACTTAAAACAAATCCTTTTGGCTTCCTCCAAAGCGCCCTAATCCAGGCCAAGGACATCCAGTAGACTGATATGGCTTCAAGGACTTATTTGATTAAGACCAATATGCCTGCTCTGGATGGACACTTGAAGCTCCAACAAGAACGTATTTTTTCCAATTTATCCAATAATCACATCCAATATTCTTTTTTGTAGCAGTTTGGTTTCAAACATAAACCCATATATTTTAGGCCTAATTCCACATTAGAAATCATAAAAGGAAAAGTAGAGTGAATATACATGATCTACTGCTCTTCCAAGTTATGGACAACTATGGTAGATTTTCTTTCATTTATCACCATGCTTGTCGCTTTCCCGAACAAAGTCAAAATATCAAACAATTTTTGCATATCTCTAGACGACCCATTACAAAAATAAGAATTTTGTAAAAAAAAAACATATGGGTAATTTCCAATGCCTATGCAATCACCACTCCATTAAAATCCCTTCTTCTCTTTGCCTCCATTAGCATGCAGCTAAGGCCTTAAGCAATAAGAAAAAAGAGGAGAGGAGAGAATGGACATCATTGTCTCAATCCTCTCTGAGCATGAAAAAACGACAAAGAAGATCCACTAATAAGAGCAATGTAAGAAACTGTTAAAATGGGCAAATAGGGCCAAAATCCATGTGGGTCATCCTATTTGTGGCAACTGATATTTTTCCTTGATTCCTCTCGTCGAGAGGTGTAGGATTGATCTAACGATCATTCGATTCCGACAAGTATTTATGGAGATATGAATTTATTTATATTTACTTGACAAATTGTCCAAGTCGGCCAGCAGCGAAATGTGTGGCACACATGCCTAGTATATCTGTCAGACCAGGAGGTAACTCCTCAAATCAATTCATTTATATTCATTTAGGTTGGTCTTTATTATATACATAAGGGAGATACTGTTCATTTCATCTCCCGGTGACTCTTCATATTTTCTATTATTTATTTACATCAATTTCAGTTATTCACCCAATCCTGATGATTAGGTGTCAATATTCCCCCCCTTAATCTGAAGGGATGTTGGTAAGTCCAAGCATCATTCCGAATCTTTCAAGCTTTTCTCTTCCAAGCGCTTTGGTGAAGATGTATGCAATTTTCTCATTAGTGGAACAATGGTGAAGATGGATTGTTTTGGCCTCAACATGATGTTGAATTAGATGATATTTAGTATTGATGTGCTTCATTCGATCATGGAACTTTGGGTTCTTGGCCAACTTTATTGCCGAAGTATTGTCAATCATGAGTGGAGTTGATTGTAGTTGTTTTACCTGCAAATCTTCAAGAATTTTCCTGAGCCACACAATTTCTTTTGTTGCCTCAGTTGCTACCACATATTCTGCCTCTGTTGTGGAATCTGTTGGAACTGATTGTTTGCGTGATATCCAGGAGACAGTTGTTGATCCAAGACTCGTAGCGTAACCTGAAGTAGATACCCCAGTTTCTTTGTCTCTATCAAATTCTGAATCAGAGTATCCAATCAAGCTGAAGTCGTCCACTTCTGTATACTTGATTCCAAAGTCTTGAGTTCCCTTCAAGTACCTTAGAACTCTTTTTGCAGTAGGCCAATGTCCCTCACAAGGCTTTTGCATAAACTTGGAGAGGATTCCAATAGCGAATGAAATGTCTGGTCTGGCAGTAGTTAGGTAGTTGAGACTTCCTACAAGCTGTCTATATTTTGTTGCATCCTCAAATTCTTTTCCTTCAATGGATGTAAGCTTTATGTTTTGTTCCATTGGAGTAGTAAGAGGATTGCATTCTATCATGCCAAACCTGTTCAACAGATCTTCAATGTATTTCTTTTGAGAAATGAATATGGACTTCGGGTGTTGAGTTACTTCAATACCAAGATAGTAATGAACATAGCCCAAATCAGTGATTTCAAAACCTTTTCTCAATTCCTTCTTTATGGATGCAATGCAGCTTTCATTGTTCACTGTCATCAAAAGATCATCTACATATACCACAAGATATACAACGGTTTTGCCAACTTTCTTGACAAATAAAGTTGCATCATCAAGATCATAATGTTTGAAATTGAGTTTTAGAATATGCTCAGTTAGTTTTTCATACCAGGCTCGCGGTGCTTGTTTGAGGCCATACAAGGATTTCACAAGTTTGCATACTTTATGTTCATGTCCTTTCACAACAAATCCTTCAGGTTGGGACATAAAAACATTTTCTTTTAGATCTCCATTCAAGAAAGTAGTTTTTACATCCATTTGATGGACTTTCTAACCATTCTGAGTTGCTAGGGCAAAGAGTGTCCGGATGGTAGCCCATTTTGCTGTGGAGACAAAAGTCTCCTCATAATCAACCCCTTCCTTCTGTGCAAAACCTTTTTCCACAAGCTTGGCTTTATGCTTGTCAAGTGAGCCATCAGCTTTATACTTGTTCTTGTAGACCCACTTGCAGCGAATTGGTTTGGTTCCTAATGGAGGATCAACCAGCTTCCAAGTGCCATTCTTTATCAGGGCATCATACTCCTTTTGCATCGCTTCTTTCCATTCATCATGAGAAGCAGCTTCTTTGAAGGAAGTTGGCTTGAAATCTGCAGACAAATTCAATTCACAATCATAAGAAACATCCATATCAACAGGTGAATCAGAGTCATCTACATCACCTCCATTTTGCCAGTTTGAATTTCTAGTTCTTGTCTTTCCAACCTCATTAGGATGAGCACTTTCAAGTGTCTTTGTCAACCACTTTGGGGGACGTTTCTCAGATGGTCCAGGCTGCTCCGTTGATTGAGTTGGGACTGAATCAAGATTGAGTCTCCCAATTCTATCAATCACATCACTTAAAGTATCATCCGTTGGTGGAGTTTCATGCGGGAGAGAGAGTGCTTCAGAAGAAGATTCCACAGGTTGATCTAGTATAGGAATCCCCCCTTCAAGATGTGGAATCTGATTATCAAATTCTTGAAATGATTTTGCATTTGCGAATCTATCCAAGCGATCAAGTTGTCGCTCAACAACATTATCAGTTTTGGATGATTCAAGAAATATTACATCTCTAGATACAACAAATTTTTTATTGACTTCATCATAGAGACGGTATGCTTTGAAGGTGTTTGAATACCCGAGGAAGATACACTTACGACTTCTTGCACCAAGTTTGTTTCTATATACCTTTGGTATCAAGGCATAACAGGTGGAACCAAAGACCATGAGATGCTTTACCGAAGGAATGTGCCCATACCACATTTCATAGGGAGTCTTGTTTCTGATAGCATTTGATGGACATTTATTCTTTATATATACATCACATATAACTGCATCAACCTAAAACATCAATTTTACATTTTTGAAAAACATCATGGAGCGCACCATATTTAAGATTGTCTTATTCATTCTTTCAGCTACACCATTCTGTTTGGGATTATAAGGCACGGTTGTTTGATGTTTGATCCCATGTTGGCAAAGATAGTTTTCAAATTCATTTGAAGTATATTATTTTCCATTATTAGTGCGAATAGAGCCAATATGAGATTGTGCATCATTTTCAATCCATGTATAAAAGTTCTTGAATGTTTGAAAAGCATCAAATTTGTTCTTCAATAAATAAACCCAACACATTCTGGTGTAGTCATCAATAAATGTCATCATATATTTATTTCCATTTGCAAAAGGAACAAGCATTGGACCACATAAATCTGAATGAATGAGTTCAAGTTTTCTATGTGCTCTTGAATGTGAATCATGAAAAGACTGTTTGTTATGCTTTCCTAGAATGCATGCATCACATTGCTTAAGTTTCCTAGGAATTGTAGGCAAACCAGTAACACCATTTTTCTTCAACAAGTGGAGGCTGTCATAGTTCAAATGTCCAAATCTAGCATGCCATAATAAACTTGATGGAAGTGTACCTTCTTCATAATGACAATTGTATGAGAAATGTTGTGCACGAGCAGAGGTACCCTGCAGCTTGAGAAGCCTTTCTTCTTCTATCCCCCTCATGACAAGTGAGTGGTCAGATGCTTTTCTCACCTCAAGCTTGTTATCAAACATATGAATGGAGTGACCTTGCTGGCGAATTTGGACCAAGGACAACAAGTTTCTCTTCACTTGTGGGAGATATAGAACATGATGCAGAAGAAAGTCTGGAAGACCAGGCAATTTAAGCCTGATTGTGCCAAGCCCTGATGGCTTGAGTTTTGATTGGTTTGCAAAGTATACTGCTCCATCAACATTTTCGGCAAATTCTTCAAAAAAATATTTTCTATGAGTCATGTGGCAAGTTGCTCCTGAATCAAGCAACCGATCATTTTTCCAAGAAGCAAGTGAAGCATTAAATAAGTCTTTATTTACTATTACATTGTGCCACAACATAATGAGCGGATTCAGGTGCTTTACCTTTGTCCGTGTCATTAGTTTTAACTTTGGGTTGGTTTCTTCGTTGCTCAATTTTTTCCCAAGGTAACTTGCATGTGGAGGCATCATGTGATCCATTTCTTTTGCAGTGTATGCAGTGCAAGAGTGTCTGCCCCCCCTGCCTCTGAAATATCTTCCTCTTCCTCTTCGACCACCTCTTCCTCTGGAAGAATCTTGGGCAAGATTATTTTCTTTATGAGCAAGGCACACAACCTCTTCAAAAGATTCAGGGGTTGTCTTCTTTCCAAAAGCTTTCTTTCTTTCAGCAATTTTTTTCACAAGAGAGTCAAAGGTAATATCTTTGAGATTTCCATTTTCTTGCAATGACTCAAAATAATTGGAGTAAGTAGGATAAAGTGCCTTGAGAAAATCTATCAGAGGAATATCCAGTTCAACATTAGTGACTTTGATATCATGCATCATAGATTTTACTTCTGATGCGAGAGCAAGAGGATCATTGTTTTGTAATTCAGGAGTGAAGAGTTTAATCATGAGTTGAACAACTTCAAGTGCAGAGTGTGAGTTATAGAGTTCTTTTAGCTTTTGTAAGGCTTCGAAAGCATTTGAAAATGGCGAAATATGGCAACTCACCTCTTCACTTACAGATGCTGCAATTAATGCATAGGCTTTGTTGTTCTTATTTTCCCAAATAGCGCATGTATTAAAAATGATGTATATTAAAAAAAACACACAGTGGTGTATTAAAATGAGAGTGGGAACGATATTGTATGGTGGATTATGGCAGCACATGTATGAGAAGCGCGGTATTTTTAAGAGCCAACGTTCATACAACAACCAACGTAGGAATTGAATACCATTTTGAGCATCATACACCATGTCGAAGCAGCACCATCACCAGAACGAGGTCTCGGTTCTGGCTAGCAGCATTTGGCTCTCTCCCTTTACAGAATCTGTGGGATGAGACAAGGTAGAGGCAGAGGACTGGTGGTATGTGTAATAATGAAAACGTAGTGGGTATTCAAACTAGGTCCGAAGCTATCAGTGAATGCAACATGATTCATTCAACTACAAGTCACAATCCAAGTCAATGACTAAGTGCCAAGCATTGAGCTCCAAACCACTATGGATAGAAATGTGTAGTGAACAACAAAGGCAACGCGGTATTATACTGTGTAACGAACAACAAAAGCAGCGTTGTATTATACTGTGTAATGAACAACAGAAGCAGCGTGGTATTATACTGTGTAATGAACAACAGCAGAAGTGAGGAGACCAGAGTTACCAGCGTTATCAATAATGTTGTGTTTGTGGTGCGTGGGATGGAGACCCGAGGCTGCGAGATTGAATACAATGGCGGTAAGACCAGATTGAATGCATTCTGGGAAAAGAACGCGGCAACCAGTGGGGAGAGCACAGAAAGCACCATGAGCGTTTTGTATGCAGGTGGAGTAGCGACAGGAGCAGCGTAGCAGAGAATAATAAAGAATAAAGTGTTCAGGCTAGTGGAAGTGTCAGAGCAGCCAGGCTAGCCAGTCTGCATAGGATTCAGAATACCATAGGCAGAATAAGGAGTTACAAAGCAGAGGGAAGCCAAAAATGGTGTTGGTTCTGATACCATGTTAGACCAGGAGGTAACTCCTCAAATCAATTCATTTATATTCATTTAGGTTGGTCTTTGTTATATACATAAGGGAGAGACTGTTCATTTCATCTCCCGGTGACTCTTCATATTTTCTATTATTTATTTACATCAATTTCAGTTATTCACCCAATCTTGATGATTAGGTGTCAACAATATCATGTAAATACAAGTGAGGTTGAGTCATTATTCACTCATCTCATCTCTCACACATCTCTTCTCTCCTTCGCTGATTGGGTTTACACACAAGGAAGAGAAGCTCACACGTGGGAAGGAGGAGGATGCAAAAGGGCAAGGAAGGAGGACACAGGAGGACACAGAAGCTACAACAAGACGTTTTGGACAACGTTGACTTTTCAGGAGTGTGGTTTTGGTGTGGTAGGCCGCAATTTTTGGCACGCAAACCGAGGAAATCTGACCTCTGGTTCGACAAGCGTTGACTGCCCTAGTTTGGGGCAGCACGTTGACTGCAATTTCACTGTGTTTTTGGGGTTGTTTATGGACTTCTTGTTGTTGTTGGAGGAGGAGTAGATGACCGGGAAATTAACCAAACATATTGAAGGTCAATTTCAAATTGTTTGACCAAATTTTACTTTGTTGGTTAGGGTTTACTTCTGTTGTCATAAAATTATAGATTTCTGAATTTGTACTATTTCTCTCTATTGAACTATTGAGGATTAAAGAAGAATTGATCAAAGGGTTTCCCTGCATTGGGGTTTGTCCCTGGCTAGCCGCCACATCTTGTGTCTCTTGTCTTGGCTTGTTTTCTGTCGATCTATTAATGTTCTATCAGCGTTTTACTTTATGTTTATGTGATTGCTAAACAATGGCTAATAAGAAGAAATTGAAGTAAATTGCACTAAGCATAGAACATACCATAAATTAACATGGTATCAGAGCTGAGGTGAAGACAAAGCCCAAGCAAGAGCAAGAGCAAGAGCAATCACCGAAGGTTGTTGAAGCAATCTCAAAGACTTCATGGGGTCCTCATCACACTTCCCCACTGAAGACAAGCTCCGTGAGAAGTCTGACTATCACAGATGGAAGATGTCTCTCGATCTGACATTAGAAGAGCAGGAAGTGTTGGACCATGTGAGAGGCAAAATCGTTGAGCCTCCATCAAATGCATATGTTGCTACTAGGATCAAGTGGACCAGGGGAGAAATCAAAGAAAAGAAGATCATCTTGGACTCTATCGACAAGCACCTAGTGGCTTACATTTCCAAACTGACCACCTCCAAGGAAATCTATGATAGACTGGTAAGCCTATTTAAAGTTAGTGGTGCAAATCAAGTTTTGCTCCTTAGAAATAAGTTGAAGGAAATTAAAAAGGGCAAAGATGAGAGTATGCAAGCCTACTTCTTAAGGATCATTGAGATCAAGAATGATCTCCTATCGATTGGGGAAGTCGTTCCTGACAAGGAACTGACCATCACAACTCTCGGAGGGCTCCCATTTGAATGGTATATATTCAGAACCACTCTTCTCAACAATAATGTAATCCCAAGATTTGAGGAACTGATGGCGAGATGCATTCAAGAAGAAAAAAGGATGGAAGAGCAAGAAATGCCTGCACTTAGAGGCAATTTCGTTGCATTCTCCTCTCATGCTAAAAAGAGAAATAATTATGGGGCAAGATCAAAGGGAAAGGTCGGACCAAAACGTAGAAGGAAAGGTAGATGTTACATTTGCAACAAAATTGGCCACTATGTGAGGGAGTTCCCTGATAGAAAGGACACATCTCATGATGATGATCAAAATCACTTCCGAGGCAATTCCAACAACAATCAAAGGAAGGGCAGGTTCAATGGAAAAGGAAAAAGGAATGACATAAATCAGGGAAATGGTCAACCCTCCAAGAAGGCAAGAAACTCCAGGTATGAATCTAACGTTGTTAACAATAAGCAAGATGAATATTATCTACCAGCGGTCCTCTCTACTACTGCTCCCCCGAATTCGCTTGGAAATTGGCTTATTGATAGTGGTGCCTCAATGCACTTCACTGGTTACAAAGAAGCTCTCTCTAATTTGATAGAGAAGGAGACCAACCTGGAAATTGTTCTTGGGGACAACTCCAAATATCCCGTGAAATGCGTAGGGAATGTCTCTCTACAATTGAATCATGGTAATACAATTCATTTGCAAGAAGTCCTATATGTATCTGATCTCAAAAAGAACTTGGTGTCCCTTTTGGAAATGGAAGACAAAGGCTACAAGGTGGCCTTCATCGATGGCAATGTACATGTATGGAAAAAGAATTTCAAAGATGCTTTCACTCTTGGGTTTAGGGTTGACTCTTTATATCATGTCGAAGGAAGTCCATTGGGTGTCATGACTTGTGACACATCTCTTCAATTTGAACTATGGCATCGAAGGATTGCCCACCTTCATTATAAAGCTCTACCCGATGTGATACAGATGGTGACCAAGATGACCAAGTTCAAATTAGAGCAAGAAGGTGTATGTCCAGGATGTGCCGAAGGAAATCTCAAAAGGGGACCATTCCCCTCAAGCCATAGCAAGACCTCCAATATATTGCAATTGGTTCACTCCGACATATCTGGTATGATGCCTATGAATTCCTTGGGAGAATATTTATATTACCTCACTTTTACAGATGATTATTCTCGCAAGACTTGGATATACTTCTTGAAAAAGAAGGATGAA